>JAUCMX010000019.1:20549889-20624889 GCA_033459395.1 Hemibagrus guttatus
AGTGTGTTAGTGGAGTGTGTTAGAGGTGTGTGTTAGTGGTGTGTGTTAGTGGAGTGTGTTAGTGGTGTGTGTTAGAGGTGTGTGTTAGTGGTGTGTGTGTGTTAGTGGAGTGTGTTAGAGGTGTGTGTTAGTGGTGTTTGTTAGAGGTGTGTGTTAGAGGTGTGTGTTAGTGGTGTTTGTTAGAGGTGTGTGTTAGTGGTGTGTGTTAGTGGTGTTTGTTAGAGTTGTGTGTGTTAGAGGTGTGTGTTAGAGGTGTGTGTTAGTGGTGTGTGTTAGTGGTGTGTGTTAGTGGAGTGTGTTAGAGGTGTGTGTTAGAGGTGTGTGTTAGTGGTGTGTGTTAGTGGAGTATGTTAGAGGTGTGTGTTAGAGGTGTGTGTTAGTGGAGTGTGTTAGAGGTGTGTGTTAGAGGTGTGTGTTAGTGGAGTGTGTTAGAGGTGTGTGTTAGTGGAGTGTGTTTAGAGGTGTGTGTGTTAGAGGTGTGTGTGTTAGAGGTGTGTGTTGGGGAGGTTTTGGGTGTGTTTTTGGGTGTGTGTTAGTGGTGTGTGTGTGTTAGTGGGTGTGTTAGAGGTGTGTGTTAGTGGTGTGTGTTTGTGGTGTGTGTGTGTTAGCGGAGTGTGTTAGAGGTGTGTGTTAGTGGTGTGTGTTAGAGGTGTGTGTTAGTGGTGTGTGTGTTTAGTGGAGTGTGTTAGAGGTGTGTGTTAGTGGTGTGTGTTAGAGGTGTGTGTTAGTGGTGTTTGTTAGAGTTGTGTGTGTTAGAGGTGTGTGTTAGTGGGTTGTTGGGTTGTGTGTGAGTGGAGTGTGTTAGTGGAGTGTGTTAGAGGTGTGTGTTAGTGGAGTGTGTTAGTGGAGTGTGTTAGAGGTGTGTGTTAGAGGTGTGTGTTAGAGGTGTGTGTTAGTGGTGTGTGTTAGAGGTGTGTGTTAGTGGTGTTTGTTAGAGTTGTGTGTGTTAGAGGTGTGTGTTTAGTGGTGTTTGTTAGGGTGTGTGTTGTGGAGTGTGTTAGTGGAGTGTGTTAGAGGTGTGTGTTAGAGGTGTGTGTTAGAGGTGTGTGTTAGTGGAGTATGTTAGAGGTGTGTGTTAGTGGTGTGTGTTAGAGGTGTGTGTTAGTGGTGTGTTTTTTAGTGGAGTGTGTTAGAGGTGTGTGTTAGTGGTGTGTGTTAGTGGTGTATGTTAGTGGAGTGTGTTAGTGGAGTGTGTTAGTGGTGTGTGTTAGAGGTGTGTGTTTAGAGGTGTGTGTTAGAGGTGTGTGTGTTAATGGTGTGTGTATTAGTGGTGTGTGTGTTAGTGATGTGTGTGTTAGTGGTGTGTGTTAGAGGTGTGTGTTAGAGGTGTGTGTTAGAGGTGTGTGTTAGTGGAGTGTGTTAGTGGAGTGTGTTAGAGGTGTGTGTTAGAGGTGTGTGTTAGTGGAGTGCGTTAGTGGAGTGCGTTAGTGGAGTGCGTTAGTGGTGTGTGTTAGTGGAGTGTGTTAGTGGAGTGTGTTAGAGGTGTGTGTTAGTGGAGTGTGTTAGTGGTGTGTGTTAGAGGTGTGTGTTAGAGGTGTGTGTTAGTGGAGTGTGTTAGAGGTGTGTGTTAGAGGTGTGTGTGTTAGTGGTGTGTGTTAGTGGTGTGTGTGTGTTAGTGGTGTGTGTTAGAGGTGTGTGTTAGTGGTGTGTGTGTGTTAGCGGAGTGTGTTAGAGGTGTGTGTTAGTGGAGTGTGTTAGAGGTGTGTGTTAGTGGTGTGTGTGTGTTAGTGGAGTGTGTTAGTGGTGTGTGTTAGTGGTGTTTGTTAGAGTTGTGTGTGTTAGAGGTGTGTGTTAGTGGAGTGTGTTAGAGGTGTGTGTGTGTTAGAGGTGTGTGTGTTAGTGGTGTGTTGTTAGAGGTGTGTGTGTTAGTGGTGTGTCTGTTAGAGGTGTGTGTGTTAGTGGTGTGTTGTTAGTGGAGTGTGTTAGAGGTGTGTGTTAGAGGTGTGTGTTAGAGGTGTGTGTTAGAGGTGTGTGTTAGTGGAGTGCGTTAGTGGAGTGCGTTAGAGGTGTGCGTTAGAGGTGTGCGTTAGAGGTGTGCGTTAGTGGAGTGCGTTAGTGGAGTGCGTTAGAGGTGTGTGTTAGTGGAGTGCGTTAGTGGAGTGTGTTAGTGGAGTGCGTTAGAGGTGTGTGTTAGTGGAGTGCGTTAGTGGAGTGCGTTAGAGGTGTGTGTTAGTGGAGTGCGTTAGTGGAGTGCGTTAGAGGTGTGTGTTAGTGGAGTGCGTTAGTGGAGTGTGTTAGAGGTGTGTGTTAGAGGTGTGTGTTAGTGGAGTGTGTTAGTGGAGTGTGTTAGAGGTGTGTGTTAGTGGAGTGTGTTAGTGGAGTGTGTTAGAGGTGTGTGTTAGAGGTGTGTGTTAGTGGAGTGTGTTAGTGGAGTGTGTTAGAGGTGTGTGTTAGAGGTGTGTGTTAGAGGTGTGTGTTAGTGGAGTGTGTTAGAGGTGTGTGTTAGTGGAGTGTGTTAGTGGAGTGTGTTAGAGGTGTGTGTTAGAGGTGTGTGTTAGTGGAGTGTGTTAGTGGAGTGTGTTAGAGGTGTGTGTTAGAGGTGTGTGTTAGTGGAGTATGTTAGTGGAGTGTGTTAGTGGAGTGTGTTAGTGGAGTGTGTTAGAGGTGTGTGTTAGAGGTGTGTGTGTTAGTGGTGTGTCTGTTAGAGGTGTGTGTGTTAGAGGTGTGTGTTAGAGGTGTGTGTGTTAGTGGTGTGTGTGTTAGTGGTGTGTCTGTTAGAGATGTGTGTGTTAGAGGTGTGTGTTAGAGGTGTGTGTTAGTGGAGTGCGTTAGTGGAGTGTGTTAGTGGAGTGTGTTAGTGGAGTGTGTTAGAGGAGTGTGTTAGAGGTGTGTGTTAGAGGTGTGTGTTAGTGGAGTGTGTTAGAGGAGTGTGTTAGAGGAGTGTGTTAGAGGTGTGTGTTAGAGGTGTGTGTTAGTGGAGTATGTTAGAGGTGTGTGTTAGAGGTGTGTGTTAGAGGTGTGTGTTAGAGGTGTGTGTTAGAGGTGTGTGTTAGTGGAGTGTGTTAGAGGTGTGTGTGTTAGAGGTGTGTGTTAGTGGTGTGTGTGTTAGAGGTGTGTGTTAGTGGTGTGTGTGTGTTAGTGGAGTGTGTTAGAGGTGTGTGTTAGTGGTGTGTGTGTGTTAGCGGAGTGTGTTAGAGGTGTGTGTTAGTGGAGTGTGTTAGAGGTGTGTGTTAGTGGTGTGTGTGTGTTAGTGGAGTGTGTTAGAGGTGTGTGTTAGTGGTGTTTGTTAGAGTTGTGTGTGTTAGAGGTGTGTGTTAGTGGAGTGTGTTAGAGGTGTGTGTGTGTTAGAGGTGTGTCTTTTAGAGGTGTGTGTGTTAGTGGTGTGTCTGTTAGAGGTGTGTGTGTTAGTGGTGTGTCTGTTAGAGGTGTGTGTGTTAGAGGTGTGTGTTAGAGGTGTGTGTTAGAGGTGTGTGTTAGTGGAGTGTGTTAGTGGAGTGTGTTAGAGGTGTGTGTTAGAGGTGTGTGTTAGTGGAGTGTGTTAGTGGAGTGTGTTAGAGGTGTGTGTTAGAGGTGTGTGTTAGTGGAGTGTGTTAGTGGAGTGTGTTAGAGGTGTGTGTTAGTGGTGTGTGTGTGTTAGTGGAGTGTGTTAGAGGTGTGTGTTAGTGGTGTTTGTTAGAGTTGTGTGTGTTAGAGGTGTGTGTTAGTGGTGTTTGTTAGAGTTGTGTGTGTTAGTGGAGTGTGTTAGTGGAGTGTGTTAGAGGTGTGTGTTAGAGGTGTGTGTGTGTTAGTGGAGTGTGTTAGAGGTGTGTGTTAGAGGTGTGTTAGAGGTGTGCGTTAGTGGAGTGTGTTAGAGGTGTGTGTTACAGGTGTGTGTTAGAGGTGTGTGTTAGAGGTGTGTGTTAGAGGTGTGTGTTAGAGGTGTGTGTTAGAGGTGTGTGTTTAGTGGAGTGTGTTAGAGGTGTGTGTTAGTGGTGTGTGTGTCTTAGTGGAGTGTGTTAGAGGTGTGTGTTAGTGGTGTTTGTTAGAATTGTGTGTGTTAGAGGTGTGTGTTAGTGGTGTTTGTTAGAGTTGTGTGTGTTAGAGGTGTGTGTTAGTGGTGTTTGTTAGAGTTGTGTGTGTTAGAGGTGTGTGTTAGTGGTGTGTGTTAGTGGAGTGCGTTAGTGGAGTGTGTTAGTGGAGTGTGTTAGAGGTGTGTGTTAGAGGTGTGTGTTAGTGGAGTGTGTTAGAGGTGTGTGTTAGAGGTGTGTGTTAGTGGAGTATGTTAGAGGTGTGTGTTAGAGGTGTGTGTTAGTGGAGTGTGTTAGAGGTGTGTGTTAGAGGTGTGTGTTAGTGGAGTGTGTTAGAGGTGTGTGTTAGAGGTGTGTGTTAGAGGTGTGTGTTAGTGGAGTGTGTTAGAGGTGTGTGTTAGAGGTGTGTGTTAGTGGAGTGTGTTAAGGGAGTGTGTTAGAGGTGTGTGTTAGAGGAGTGTGTTAGAGGTGTGTGTTAGAGGTGTGTGTGTGTTAGTGGAGTGTGTTAGAGTTGTGTGTGTTAGTGGTGTTTGTTAGAGTTGTGTGTGTTAGAGGTGTGTGTTGGTGGAGTGTGTTAGAGGTGTGTGTGTTAGAGGTGTGTGTGTTAGAGGTGTGTGTGTTAGTGGTGTGTCTGTTAGAGGTGTGTGTGTTAGTGGTGTGTCTGTTAGAGGTGTGTGTGTTAGAGGTGTGTGTTAGAGGTGTGTGTTAGAGGTGTGTGTTAGTGGAGTGTGTTAGTGGAGTGTGTTAGAGGTGTGTGTTAGAGGTGTGTGTTAGTGGAGTGTGTTAGTGGAGTGCGTTAGTGGAGTGTGTTAGAGGTGTGTGTTAGAGGTGTGTGTTAGAGGTGTGCGTTAGAGGTGTGCGTTAGAGGTGTGGTTAGAGGTGTGTGTTAGAGGTGTGTGTTAGTGGAGTGCGTTAGTGGAGTGTGTTAGAGGTGTGTGTTAGAGGTGTGTGTTAGAGGAGTGTGTTAGTGGAGTGTGTTAAGGGAGTGTGTTAGAGGTGTGTGTTAGAGGAGTGTGTTAGAGGTGTGTGTTAGAGGTGTGTGTGTGTTAGTGGAGTGTGTTAGAGTTGTGTGTGTTAGTGGTGTTTGTTAGAGTTGTGTGTGTTAGAGGTGTGTGTTGGTGGAGTGTGTTAGAGGTGTGTGTGTTAGAGGTGTGTGTGTTAGAGGTGTGTGTGTTAGTGGTGTGTCTGTTAGAGGTGTGTGTGTTAGTGGTGTGTCTGTTAGAGGTGTGTGTGTTAGAGGTGTGTGTTAGAGGTGTGTGTTAGAGGTGTGTGTTAGTGGAGTGTGTTAGTGGAGTGTGTTAGAGGTGTGTGTTAGAGGTGTGTGTTAGTGGAGTGTGTTAGTGGAGTGCGTTAGTGGAGTGTGTTAGAGGTGTGTGTTAGAGGTGTGCGTTAGAGGTGTGCGTTAGAGGTGTGCGTTAGAGGTGTGCGTTAGTGGAGTGCGTTAGTGGAGTGCGTTAGAGGTGTGTGTTAGAGGTGTGTGTTAGTGGAGTGTGTTAGTGGAGTGTGTTAGAGGTGTGTGTTAGAGGTGTGTGTTAGTGGAGTGTGTTAGAGGTGTGTGTTAGAGGTGTGTGTTAGTGGAGTATGTTAGTGGAGTGTGTTAGTGGAGTGTGTTAGTGGAGTGTGTTAGAGGTGTGTGTTAGAGGTGTGTGTGTTAGTGGTGTGTCTGTTAGAGGTGTGTGTGTTAGAGGTGTGTGTTAGAGGTGTGTGTGTTAGTGGTGTGTGTGTTAGTGGTGTGTCTGTTAGAGATGTGTGTGTTAGAGGTGTGTGTTAGAGGTGTGTGTTAGTGGAGTGTGTTAGTGGAGTGCGTTAGTGGAGTGCGTTAGTGGAGTGCGTTAGTGGAGTGTGTTAGTGGAGTGTGTTAGTGGAGTGTGTTAGAGGTGTGTGTTAGAGGTGTGTGTTAGTGGAGTATGTTAGAGGTGTGTGTTAGAGGTGTGTGTTAGAGGTGTGTGTTAGAGGTGTGTGTTAGTGGAGTGTGTTAGTGGAGTGCGTTAGTGGAGTGTGTTAGAGGTGTGTGTTAGAGGTGTGTGTTAGAGGTGTGTGTTAGTGGAGTGCGTTAGTGGAGTGTGTTAGAGGTGTGTGTTAGAGGTGTGTGTTAGTGGAGTATGTTAGTGGAGTGTGTTAGTGGAGTGTGTTAGAGGTGTGTGTTAGAGGTGTGTGTTAGTGGAGTGTGTTAGAGGTGTGTGTTAGAGGTGTGTGTTAGAGGTGTGTGTTAGTGGAGTATGTTAGTGGAGTGTGTTAGTGGAGTGTGTTAGAGGTGTGTGTTAGTGGAGTGTGTTAGTGGAGTGCGTTAGTGGAGTGCGTTAGTGGAGTGTGTTAGAGGTGTGTGTTAGAGGTGTGTGTTAGAGGTGTGTGTTAGTGGAGTATGTTAGAGCTGTGTGTTAGAGGTGTGTGTTAGAGGTGTGTGTTAGTGGAGTGTGTTAGAGGTGTGTGTTAGCGGAGTGTGTTAGAGGTGTGTGTTAGCGGTGTGTGTTAGCGGTGTGTTAGCAGTGTGCTATACCTCCTATACTGAAACAGACAGGTACACAGGCCACGCCTTCTTTATTGAGATTGACAGCACAGAGGACACACCTTCTTCAGAGAAAAGCCACACCTCCTAATGAGACAGAGACAGAAGCCACACCTACAAACTACAATCAAACTGAGACAGAGGCCACACCTCCTAATGTGACAGAGGCCACACCTCCTAATGGGACAGAGGCTACACATACTAATGGGACAGAGGCCACACCTCCTAATGGGATAGACGTGGCGCCTCTTAATGGGACAGAGGCCACACCTCCTAATGGGACAGAGGCCACACCTCCTAATGGGACAGAGGACACACCTCCTAATGGGACAGAGGACACACCTCCTAATGGGACAGAGGACACACCTCCTAATGG
The DNA here is from genome assembly GCA_033459395.1 of Hemibagrus guttatus. NCBI lineage: Eukaryota > Metazoa > Chordata > Actinopteri > Siluriformes > Bagridae > Hemibagrus > Hemibagrus guttatus. Next base: position 20,556,719 of record JAUCMX010000019.1, read on the forward strand.
GACTAAAACTGAGGACAGACCTCCTACCCCTAATGAGACAGAGACAGAAGCCACACCTCCATCGATGGGCCGGAGGCCATTAGGTAAAAAAGCTGCACCTCATTAGCATTAAGTAGCCACGTTGCTATCAAGCTAACTAATGTTAAATGAATTATAACAGTGATCCCGTATGATTGGCTGTAGGGATTAGCTCCACCCATTGTTAACCCAGGAGCACAGTACAGTAAGAGTTAAAGTAATCGAGTTCAGTTGGAGATCAAAGTGGAAAGGTTTATCCCAAGCTTCAGGCCAGACTTTGTGGAAAATAAAGTCCACCTACAAAAACAGGGAAGGATTTTTTTTTTGCTTATTGTGCGGTCGCTAAGCATGACGCCAAGACGGAGAACCACGTAGCATCAAACTGCAGCCAACAATCACAAACACACCACCTCCTGAAAGGAGCCACGCCGCTGTAAAAATACATGGGTTCCTGACGCTCGTACGTAGGAGCTGAATTGTGTCTCTAGTTATTATCAGTGTGCGTCTTTCTTTCATTCGTCCATCAGGAAGTGCAGGCTGACCACAGGACAAACAAACGGGGCTAAAGAGAGAAGGGCAGAGTGTGTGATTCGGACCGAACCGCAGCGTCTCGGCGTGCAAGGGTTCAGTGTTTGATGGTGAGCTCGTACTCCAGCGCTGGTTTGAAGAGTTTTATTCTCACAGCACAAACTACAAGCGCTGTGAGCAAACATCAGGGCCGGCGCACAGAGCGGCTGAAAAACGACTCGGCTGTTGGCAGCGTGCGCTCGCTGTGCGGCTGACAGCTGTTATAAATCATTTCCATCTCCACTCCGGATGCGTTCGGGCCGCGACCGGAGCGCACAATAAATCCACGCTCGTCTCATTTACGTTGTCAGAAGGTGAAGGTGTAATTCGACCAGGACGTCCACTCGGGCCAAAAATCCATCAACGCTAGCAGGAGTGGTCTAACCTAAAACCCCCAATCAGCGCATTGGCAAAATCAGCAGCGCTGCCTTCACCTCCAGAAACCTGACGTTTGGACCAATCAGAGCCTCATTAGGAGATCATTAAAAAAGGACTGAGATTAAAACACGGCTCAGGGTTCTTTAAAGACAATCCCTTTGTCTCCTGTTATAACCTTCATAAAGTAAACAGAAGGACCGAAGAAGAGAAAAACACATCTGTTCGTGACTCACTGATTTTCTTATTTCCTTCGGAATTAAATCACCTGACAGGAAACATGGAGAAACGCTCGTCTCGTCAATATGAGACACTTCATAAACGTCTTGGATACATATTTTTGGGATGAGATATTTAACCCAAGTCCTGGCCATCTTGGCCACGCCTCCAGGCTGTAAGACAACACCAGGATAGACAAGTTGCTCAGGCCAGTGGGTGGAGCAAAAAGGAGGAGTTACATTTCTGCCACACCCATTCCTCATTACTTAATGAGAAATTTCCCATTCCACACCCAATCCCTCATTACATACTGAGAAATGGATCAGGCTTAACTGGGTGGAGCATAAAAGCAGTGATGTCATTAACTAAGGTCATGTGGTCAGAGCCTGAAGATCCATTTATTTGCAGTTGGGTTAGCCACTCCCACTTCATTCATTATATTTATATTATTATGCCCACCTCCTCACTGATTAGCCGTGTCTGAGGGAAGAGAGGGGCGAAATCTGACCCGGATTAGCTTTAGCTCCACCCCCTCGTTAATAGGATTTTAAATAGCTTGTTATAAAATAATGAACATTTTACACTCTACAGTTCTGACATCATCTAGAAAATCATTTTATTTGTTTAAAAACAGCGCTGCTGAGATTCTGGAAGTAAAGCTGCAGTGTGTAGAAACTTGGAGTCTGAGCGCGTTCCTCAGGAGCTCAACACTTCATGTGGAGGATTGAACCCCAAAGCCCTGGTCCTCCAGCGAGGCTTAACACCTCCAGTCCCTCATCGGAATGCAGGCTGTTTCTCCTCCGCATGGAGCGCCAGGTTCTTTAACGAGCCACAGGGCAGAACCGGTTCAGGCTCTGACCCAGACGTGCGAGCTCGGAGCTGAAATCAGAACTGCAGACTTTTTTAATAAACGCTGGGCTCGCTGCAGCGTCCCCAACTGCTCCGTCGCTGTCCCTCGTCCAAAAACAGCAGAAACCAAGCGGCTTGGCTCCAGGACAGCTTCACCGAGGGGTCAGACTCGACTCGGCAGTCAGCTCCGCTCATGGAAACCTTAAATATCAGAAAAATCCTGAAGCGTCACACAGAAGGTTTTAATCAGACTCAGCTGGGATCGGACCTGTGTGCCAAGGCTGCTCCCAGTGATTATTTATTTATTTGTAACTTTTTCCCAGTTTAGTTCCCACTTCCTGTCTTCAGCTACCAGTCAAAGGACACGCTTTTCCTCTGAGTCTTATCAAGCTGCTGATGACATCATCACCAGTGGAGGAGGCACCAAGATGAGCCTGGGACTGGACCTGAGGGAGGAGGAAACTCTCACTGATAACTTTCTTAGTGTGCAATTTTTAATACTACTACTACTACTACTAATAATAATAATAATAAATAGATTATTATCATAGTAGTTATTATTATTATTATTATTATTATTATTATTATTATTATTATTCAAATTTACATTTCTATTTGTCACATACACAACCATACACAGTAGGATCTGCAGTGAAATGCTTACACCACTGTTTGTGACCTTGAAAAGAAGAGGAAATAAGAAGGTAAAAGCCAGTGGGAAGAATAAATATAAAATATAAAATCTACAATTTAGTTATAATGAAATAGAATAAAGTATAAAAAGATATAAGTAGATGTAAAAATATATAAAAATAAAAAAATATATAAAAGAGTAAGAACTGTATAAATAAACTGTATAGTATGGAATGTGCAGCCAGCAGCAGTATGGAGTGGTCATGGAGTGGTCATGGAGTGGTCATGGAGTGGTCATGGAGTGTGAAATGAAATGATGAGCAGCAGAGGTAATGTCCATCTTGAAGTGTATTGGTACAGCCAGAAATGTGCAGCAAATATATATGTTGTGTACTTAGACCTGTGCAATGTGCAAATGTTCAAGTTGGTTTTTGGTGTCTTCCAACCTGTTAGATGAAACCAGGACCATGACAGGTGTTCCAACATGTGTGAAGTCCAGTCAGTTGAGTTCTATGTGGAGTTTTGGTTGAGAGTCCGTATATCCTGCGGGAAGAAGCTTCTCCTCTGTCTCTCTCTGTGTTGGCCTTCAGGGAGCGGAAGCGTTTTCCTGACCGCAACAGAGAGAATAGTCCATTGTTGGGGTGGCTGAGGTCCTTCACGATCTTCCTGGCCTTGGTCCAGCACCGCTTGCTGAAGATTGAGTGCAGGTCAAATTAGTAAAATATTAATATTATAAATTAGTATTAGAGCATATTGATAATGTATTATATTTATGTTGAATAGATTTACATATTGTATTCATATTTTTAATTCCTTATTATTATTATTATTATTATTATTATTATTATTATTGTTGTTGTTGTGTTATGGTATTGTGTTATGGTGTTATAGTGTTGTGTTATGGTGTTGTGTTATGGTGTTGTTATGGTGTTATAGTGTTGTGTTATGGTGTTGTGTTATGGTGTTGTGTTATGGTGTTGTTATGGTGTTATAGTGTTGTGTTATGGTGTTGTTATGGTGTTATAGTGTTGTGTTATGGTGTTGTGTTATGGTGTTGTTATGGTGTTGTGTTATGGTGTTGTGTTATGGTGTTGTTATGGTGTTATAGTGTTGTGTTATGGTGTTGTTATGGTGTTATAGTGTTGTGTTATGGTGTTGTGTTATGGTGTTGTGTTATGGTGTTGTGTTATGGTGTTGTGTTATGGTGTTATAGTGTTGTGTTATGGTGTTGTGTTATGGTGTTGTTATGGTGTTATAGTGTTGTGTTATGGTGTTGTGTTATGGTGTTATGGTGTTGTGTTTTCATGTGTTAGCCAGTTTCATGTAAAAAACACAGCTAACCACCACGCAACAACTAACACAGCTAACTGCCTCTATCTCTCTCTCTCTCTCACACACACACACACACATACACACACACACACACTCTCTCTCTTACTCACATATATATTACTAAGTGTTAATTTAAGCTAGTTTAATTTAAACTTTGTGTGTGTGTGTTTGTTACATTAGATAATTAGAATGTTAGTTAAGTCTGTGTAATGTGTTTGTGTATTAGCCCGTTTATGTGTATGCTAGTCTGTTCGCTGTAATGCTAGTTCACGTTATTAGCCTTGTTTTTTCATGTTAGTCAGTTTCATGTAAAAAAGGTATATTTTCACTCTTTACAGCACTGCTAGTTAATCATTAACCTGTTTAAACAGTGCTGAATAATCGTTAGCCCGTTCTCAGTTTATTACCCACTGACATGCGTGATTTTTTTTGCGTGTTGCTAACATGTGAAGGTTTTATGGTGGCATCAGTAAAAAGGTAAAAACACAGGCGTGTAATCATGACTATAACACACCGAGAGGAAGCTCGTATTCAGCGTATGCTGGCAGCTCGTTTACCTTCGTCTCAGACAGGAAATCGGCGCTGACTTGAACCTAATGAGACACTTTTATGGGTCTCTGGCATTAAAAAGAAAGCAGCCTGGCGTCATTTTTAGGCACATAAGCTAATCAGGTGCTGCGGTCGAGTACATGCAGAAGAAAAATAATCACTTTCCCACCTGAGAGAAAGAGACAGAGAGAGATGGAGAAATAAAACACAGGCGTGTTACACCGTCTGTCAGCACCGAGACGTCCAGATTCCCGAGCCAGGCTTTTACAGCTTCTCCTTCACCAAGACTGCAGGCTTTACTGTGCTCTAAAACACAATGTGGGATTTCACTACTACTCTACAATTTAGATATGAATTCATCTAACAGAGAGACTGCCGAGTGAACAGGATTGCCATCTCCATGACGACGTGAGACCAGCAACCTCAGGAGACGAAAGAAAAAAAGACAGAAAGACAGAAAGAAAGACAGAAAGAAAGAAAGAAAGAAAGAAAGAAAGAAAGAAAGAAAGAAAGAAAGAAAGAAAGAAAGAAAGAAAGATGATGTAAATCATAAGCTACACATAAAAGCTGCTCATGATAACAGATTTATTTAAATCTGAGGACAGGAAGAAAAAAAATATCTCTCCCAGAATTCCTTGAACCGATGCTAAAGCTAGCAGTTCAAGCTTCAGGAGATTCTGTAGAGTAAATGGAGCTGTAGTGTTTGTTCCACCATCACAGAACCAGCACCAACAAGAACCCAGATTCAGACACTGGAGTAGTCAGGATGAAGCAGCTGAGACTCGAGGGTTCAAGTGATTGGGGGTTCAGATTCTCTGAGGGGTTCAGACACTCGGGATTTCAGACCCTCTGAGGGGTTCAGACTCTCAGGGTTCAGACTCTCAGGATTCAGACTTTCCGAGGGGTCCAGACTCTCAGGGTTCAGACTCTCAGGGTTCACACCCTCTGAGGGGTTCAGACTCTCAGGGTTCAGACCCTCTGAGGGGTTCAGACCCTCTGGGTTCAGACTCTCAGGATTCATACTCTCAGGATTCAGACTTTCCCGAGGGGTCCAGACTCTCAGGGTTCAGACACTCGGGATTTCAGACCCTCTGAGGGGTTCAGACTCTCAGGGTTCAGACTCTCAGGGTTCAGACACTCTGAGGGGTTCAGACTCTCAGGGTACAGACTCTCAGGGTTCAGACACTCTGAGGGGTTCAGACACTCTGAGGGGTTCAGACCCTCTGGGTTCAGACTCTCAGGTTCAGACACTCTGAGGGGTTCAGACTCTCAGGGTTCAGACACTCTGAGGGGTTCAGACTCTCAGGGTTCAGACACTCTGAGGGGTTCAGACTCTCAGGGTTCAGACACTCTGAGGGGTTCAGACTCTCAGGGTCAGACCTCAGGGTTCAGACCTCAGGGTTCAGACACTCTGAGGAGTTCAGACTCTCAGGGTTCAGACTCTCAGGGTACAGACTCTCAGGGTTCAGACACTCTGAGGGGTTCAGACTCTCAGGGTTCAGACTCTCAGGGTACAGACTCTCAGGGTACAGACCTCAGGGTTCAGACCTCTGAGGGGTTCAGACTCTCAGGGTTCAGACTCTCAGGGTACAGACTCTCAGGGTTCAGACACTCTGAGGGGTTCAGACTCTCAGGGTTCAGACTCTAGGGTTCAGACTCTCAGGGTCAGACACTCTGAGGGGTTCAGACTCTCAGGGTTCAGACTCTAGGGGTTCAGACTCTCAGGGTTCAGACACTCTGAGGAGTTCAGACTCTCAGGGTTCAGACTCTCAGGGTACAGACTCTCAGGGTACAGACACTCTGAGGGGTTCAGACTCTCAGGGTCAGACTCTCAGGGTACAGACTCTCAGGGTTCAGACCTCTGAGGGGTTCAGACTCTCAGGGTACAGATGCTCAGCTACTGATTGGAATGTCAAGAGTTAAAATTCCAGAACTTGAGAAGATCCATTTTCTTCAAAGTCTCCGCTATGCTAAAAGTCTATTTGGATAAAATCATTTGCCGGATGAATAAATGGAGATGGAATGTGGTCGCTGTATGAAGACTAATTGGGAATTTGGTCTTGGAGTGAACTTACCGGAAAATAAAATATACTGGATTTTTTTGGCCAGAGTTACAGTTTGGTACAGTAGAGAATAGTTTGTTTTTCTTGGAGAAGTTTCTCTAAACTAAATTTCTGCTTTTCTCTGCAGTGACAGTGATGAGCAGCTCTCACTCTCTCACTCTGCTGAAGGAATCTAGTGTTCGAGTAGTAGCACTAATTTTTTATTTTTTTTTTCCTGTTATTCGGTCCAGACGTCTCTAATCCAGCAGCAGGTTCCAGTCTGTATCCTGCTCCAGTCTGAGCATTTCCCAGATCCTCACCAGTGAACCCAGCAACACTGCAGAGGAGCCTCACCATCTTCAGTACTGGGACCTGAACCTTTCTGATGCTGAACACTTAGAGTATATTGTATATACATTCACTGTCCACTTTATTAGAAACACCTTCTTATAATTAGTCAATCCCGTGGCATGAGCAGAATAAGAGCTTCAGTTAATCTTCACAACAAACATCAGACTGAAGTAAAGGTCTGACCTCTCTGTCTGGAGAACTGCATGAGTGTTCCTAATAAAGTGCATAGTGAGTGTGATAGATAGATAGATAGATAGATAGATAGATAGATAGATAGATAGATAGATAGATTTTATTATAAACCCATTAACCCTTCCTAACCAAAGACTAGGGTTCCAATATTTATGGATCTGCCTGTACAGTGAGGTTTAAGTCTGGGACTGGAACTCACTCATCTTCTGAACTGGAGACTGTAGGTGTTGTAAGTTATTATGTAGTTTATTATCTTACACAAGCTAAATTATTAGCCACTAAACACTGTATATTCGTTTGTTTATGACATTAATGGTAATAATACAATACAGGGGAATGTTCTGGAAAAATGTGTTTAGTCCTGCTTATTCACTTCACTGGTGTAACTGACCAGTGGCTTTTTATGGCTAGATAAAATTAAATGAAATAAAAAAATTAAAAAAATTAATTAAATTAAATGATAAATTAAACTAAATTATAAATAAAATGAAAGAAATCTCATTATGAACATACATCACCTGAAGCCAGTGAAACAGTCCACTCGACAATCCAGTGTCATCTGCACTTCCTCTCATTCTTTAATTGTTCTAATTTAATGGTTAGTTCTGTCATTTATTCTTCATAAATTATACAAACTTCTTGGCATTTAAAAATAAAAGTCTTGTCTGCGTCCCACACCCGGCTATTAATCACACAGCTTTTCCTTTCATCACACAATGGGATAGTTTTCATTCCATCACACAATGGGGTATTTATAAACCTGCCTCTGCTTCAGGATTTCACTGAAGTGAAGAGAATTAAACAGGAAGTGCAGATGCCTCGCTCAATTTCCTGTCATGTGTCTCGGGGAAATCGTGCTTTATCTGCAGATAAATTTAGAGTCTGAAACATAAGTTTAAGTGAATAAAGGAAAATGTAATAATAAACTGTATGTAATATGTGTTGTTTATATTAGCATCGTGAAAGTATTAGCGTCTTATATTAATAATAATATTAGCACAGCAAAACACAATCACGAGTCATCATAAGCCTTCTCCAAACCCTCAGGATATCAGGAGTGGACTAGAGTACCTTACAAACACCCTCACTGTTCATCTTAGTCCGAGGTTCAGATATCTACATCTCCACTTTAGAAACCAGACGTTGCTTTGTCCTGTGGACTGAGATCCCCAATAATCTAAATTTAAAACAGAGACCACTAGCTCAGATCTCCAGCCCAATCCCCCGGCCCCAGATCTCCAGCCCACACTCCCGGCCCCAGATCTCGAGTCCAAAGCACACTGAAGAGCTCTGCTAACCACACGACCCTGAGCCTCATCACCTCCAGCTCCATCTCATCCACTCTGAAGGCTTCTACCTGCCCAGGAACCTCAGCCTCAGTGACTTCTGGCTCTGCCTCCTAAACAGAATGGTAACCTCTGGATTAAAGAGGATCTCCAAGCACTGTGTTCAAGTGCCTGAGCGTATCCCAGTAGAGCACGCTCTCATCTGCATCTCTTCATCATGTGTCAGGCTATAAACTCCAAGGCCTCCACAATCTCCTCCCAGGCCTGGGCTCTTACTTCTAGTTCTCTGATTCAGTCCTGCAGGATTTGGCTGGAAGATTTTTTTGTTTGTTGCCAAAATGCTTGATTTTTGCTGCTGCTTTTTTTCCAGAATTTGAGATGCATCTTGGATGCACAGGATTCACCAGAAACGACACACACGTTCTGACTTCCAGTGAGAGCTGCACTCGTGTTCAACACGTGAATGGAAGATGGCTTTGGCTGAATGTGTGTTTGTGGCGTCATGCGACTTGTTTTAGCCAAAATCTGCAGAAAAAAAACTGCATCATCCTGGACATCGCAGTTTTCTTGTTGCATTCGGTTCTACAATCGCCAAAAAAGTGGAGGAACTGATTAAACATCTCATCTGACTCTCCGTGACGCTGTACGTCCTCCTTCTTCCAGCCGCAGCTTCTCTCTGCATTTTTGAGGACTCACTCTGTTCACCTGAAGGTTTGAGTTTCTTCTGCCAGATGACCTGGAAGATTCTCCTGCGTTTATCAACTCGACCTCCTCTCCACATGATAGTCTGTTAACGCTCATGTTCTAATCCAACAGAATAAGAGTAAGAACCAGAACAACATCCAGCTGTGTCCTCCTTCACCTCTCTTCCTCCTCAGATAAACACATCAGCGGCATCTCTCGCTTATCATCATCATCTTCATCACTGAGAGAACATCATCATCTGTTTCCTGCGATACAACGCAGATCTGTCAGGAAAGCTCACATGCCAGGATGAAGTCATGTTCATATTCAGAGACACACAACTGGAAGAAATCGTTCCAGAAGCTGAGAACAATGAGAGGGTTTTTTTCCAGAAATGTCTCCACATGAACGCAGAGCTTTAACTCCGACAAAACAAATCCAATAAATCTTCAGTCATGTAAATAAAATGTTTACTAATACTGTAAACAAGTAAACAAACATGTATACTGTAAACAAAAAGGTTGTTTTTTTTTTTTTGTTTGTAACCTGAATATTATTTGTTTATCAATAGTTTATTAATTAATTATGAAATATAATAATACGTAAATAATTTAATAAATTCAACAGAAAATTGTCACTGATTTTTAAAGCATATGTAACGTCTCAAATAGTTTTTTCTTTTATTTTTATACTGTTATACTCGTGATTGTTCCTGAAGCTAATCGATTATTATTTACTTTTTATTTACTTGTAGATTTTATTTTATTTGTTTATAAATAGATCAGCATTGAGAAATAAAAGTCCGAAGTCAGAAAGAGCTTTATTGCCAAGTATGTTTGCGCATGCAAGGAATTTATTTTAGTGTCACAAGCTTTCAGTATACAGAGAACAACAAACAACAAAAAACAACAACACAACAACAACAACGAGAAGCATCTGAGAAGTGAGAGAATCATCTGAGCAGTTTCTTCTTCCTGATGTTTTACATGTAAAGTGTATCCTAGTAAAACTTTCCCTTTTAGTCCTTCTGTTCAGCAGAAACTCTTCTCTTGATGTTCTGTGTATTTTAGTGTTATAATGTTCTAATCACAACGTACATATTTATATTCATACACCAAAATTCTGCATGTTTTTAGCATTATTACAAATATTATTTATTCATTTAATTAATTAATTAAAATGTATTAATTATTTTTAACATCATTTACTAATTTAAAACTTGAAGTTCTAATTTTTTCACTTTTATCTAAATTCTTTCTGGAAATAAATGCTTAATATAAACAAAATTACCTGCTGATGTTCATTAATAATAATGTTTTAGCATTTTATTTAATATATTTATATATGAAGGGGGGCACGGTGGCTTGGTGGTTAGCACGTTTGCCTCACACCTCCAGGGTTGGGGGTTCGATTCCCGCCTCCACCGTTTTTGGGGGGGTGTGTGTGTGTGTGTGTGTGTGTGTGTGTGTGTGTGTGTGTGTGTGTGTGTGGAGTTTGCATGTTCTCCCTGTGCCTCAGGGGTTTCCTCCCCCGGTCTAAAGACATGCATTGTAGGCTAATTGGCATCACTAAATTGTCCGGTGTGTGTGTGTGCGCCCTGTGATGGGTTGGCACTCCGTCCAGGGTGTCTCCTGCCTTGATGCCCAATGACGCCTGAGATAGGCACAGGCTCCCCGTGACCCGAGTGTAGATCGGATAAGCGATACACAATGAATGAATGTTTGAGGTAAACTCACCTGTATGTGAGATATTTTTATTTATTATAGTACTATTTTTTTCCATGAAAGAAAAGAGCCTCAGCACCTCAGAGTTTTAGCTTCACCACCGACAGGTGAGAACATCACAGACTACCACACTGATACACAATGATCAGAGACACGACACCGAGTGCAGTGAGGACTGAGGAACGTCTGACTGAGGAACACTGAGGAACGTCTGACTGAGGAACACTGAGGAACGTCTGACTGAGGAACACTGAGGAACGTCTGACTGAGGAACATCTCACTGTGGAACAATGAGGACCATCTCACTGAGGACCACCTCACTGAAGAACGTCTGACACCTCTGTTCTAAACCCACACGCTAAGATGCAGTTTCATTCAGTTACAAACATCTTTATACACTGCAAGCTGTGTGTGTGTGTGTGTGTGTGTGTTGTGTGTGTGTGTGTGTGTGTGTGGACATTAACAGGCTTTTAGATGTATGGATTTTGTGGATGTTTGAGGTAAATGATGGGTATATTTACTGAAGTGCAGCAACAAGGAGCTTCTGTCAACTTGTGTTTGTACTTCTCAGTGAAGCTGAAAAAAAGTGATGAGCTGCTGAGAGAGAGAGAGAGAGAGAGAGAGAGAGAGAGAGAGAGAGAGAGAGAGAGAGAGGAATAGAGAGTGAAAGAGAGAGTGAAAGAGAGTGAAAAAGAGGGAGAGAGGGAGAGAGAGAGAAAGGAATAGAGGTAGAGAGAGAGAGAAAAAGAGGAATAGAGAGAGTGAAAGAGAGGGAGAAAGGAATAGAGGTAGAGAGAGAGAGAGAGAGAGAGAGAGAGAGTGAAAGAGAGTGAAAGAGAGGGAGAGAGGGAGAGAGAGAAAGGAATAGAGGTGGAGAGAGAGAGAAAGGAATAGAGGTGGAGAGAGAGAAAGAGGGAGAGAAAGAGGGAGTGAAAGAGGGGAGAGAGAGAGAGAGAGAGAGAGAGAGAGAAAGGGATAGCGATAGAGAAAGAGAGAGAGAGGGGGGAGGGATAGAGAGAGTGAAAGAGAGGGAGAGAGGGAGAGAAAGAGAAAGGGATAGAGGTAGGTAGAGAGAGAGAGAGAGAGAGAGAGAGAGAGAGAGAGGGAGAGAAAGAAAGAGAGAGAAAGAGAGAGAGAGGGAGAAAGAGAGAAGAGAGAGAGAGAGAGAGAGAGGGAGAGAGAGATTAATTTTGTGTTGTTTTTCTTTCATGTTGTGAGGAGAAGCTCATCGCCCTCTGGTGGAAGACACTTTCACTAAACACATTTACACACACACACACACACACACACACACACACACACACACACACACACAACAGCTGAGTCCTGCTCTCTGATTGGAGGATACAGGTGTTGGTTAATTGTCTCTAACAGCAGCTCTGACTGCAGCAGCTTTATATTAATGCACTCATTCTGATACCTTATTGTTTCCATAGAGAGAGAATACAGAGAGACTGCAGAGAGACTACAGGAGAATACAGAGAGACTGCAGAGAGACTGCAGAGAGACTACAGAGAGACTACAGAGAGACTGCAGTGAGAATACAGAGAGACTGCAGAGAGACTGCAGAGAGAATACAAAGAGACTGCAGAGAGAATACAAAGAGACTGCAGAGAGAATACAGAGAGACTGCAGGGAGAATACAGAGAGACGGCAGAGAGAATACAGAGAAACTGCAGAGAGAATGCAGAGAGAATACAGAGAGACTGCAGAGAGAATACAAAGAGAATACAGAGAGACTACAGAGAGACTACAGAGAGAATACAGAGAGAATACAGAGAGAATACAGAGAGACTGCAGAGAGACTGCAGAGAGCCTGCAGAGAGAATACAAGAGACTGCAGAGAGACTACAAAGAGAATACAGAGAGACTGCAGAGAGAATACAGAGAGACTGCAGAGAGAATACAGAGAGACTGCAGAGAGAATACAGAGAGACTGCAGAGAGAATACAAAGAGAATACAGAGAGACTACAGAGAGAATACAAAGAGACTGCAGAGAGAATATAAAGAGAATACAGAGAGACTACAGAGAGACTACAGAGAGACTGCAGAGAGAATACAGAGAGACTGCAGAGAGAATACAAGAGAATACAGAGAGACTACAGAGAGATACAAAGAGACTGCAGAGAGAATATAAAGAGAATACAGAGAGACTCAGAGAGAATACAGAGAGACTGCAGAGAGAATACAGAGAGCCTGCAGAGAGAATACAAAGAGACTGCAGAGAGAATACTGAGAGAATACAGAGAGACTGCAGAGAGAGTACAAAGAGACTGCAGAGAGAATACAGAGAGAGAGAGAAGAGAGAGACTGCAGAGAGAATACAGAGAGACTGCAGAGAGAATACAAAGAGACTGCAGAGAGAATACAGAGAGAACTACAGAGAGACTGCAGAGAAAAACTACAGAGAGACTGCAGAGAGAATACAAAGAGACTGCAGAGAGACTACAGAGAAACTGCAGAGAGAATGCAGAGAGACTGCAAGAGACTACAGAGAGAATACAGGAGAATACAGAGAGAATACAGAGAGAATACAGAGAGAATACAGAGAGAATACAGAGAGAATACAGGAGAATACAGAGAGACTGCAGAGAGAATACAGGAGAATACAGAGAGACTGCAGAGAGAATACAGAGAGACTGCAGAGAGAATGCAGAGAGACTGCAGAGAGAATGCAGAGAGACTGCAAGAGACTACAGGGAGAATACAGGAGAATACAGAGAGAATACAGAGAGAATACAGGAGAATACAGGAGAATACAGAGAGACTGCAGAGAGAATACAGAGAGACTGCAGAGAGACTGCAGAGAGAATACAGGAGAATACAGGAGAATACAGAGAGAATACAGAGAGAATACAGGAGAATACAGGAGAATACAGAGAGACTGCAGAGAGAATACAGGAGAATACAGGAGAATACAGAGAGACTGCAGAGAGAACTCTGATTAGATCTGAACTCTCTTCATAAACGCATTAAAGTGTCTTTCTTTAATTAATTAGAACATGTAATGGTTGCTGCTGTGTAAGACTCAGACTTATATTCACAGATATATATAATCATTTCTCTCTGTGATATTTATCAGATAAACAAAAACACGAGATGTTCACAGCATCACATTATCAGAGTTACATTTATATCTTCATATCTTCTATTCTACTGCACAAAGGAATTATTACCTACACAAATACAAGCTTAGTCTGAAAATAAAAGATAAAAGACATATACACTGACCTGTCCTGGGGCAGCATGGGGCAGAAGGTGTCCAGCTTCACAGGGTACTAACACTGTAAGTGTGACTGATGTGAAGTGTTTCTCTTCATCAGCATGTAAAGATAACCATTATGACTGCCACTGTGACATTACATTACTGTTTACCCGGAAAGCAACAGGATTAGTGTATAACTACTCACCACCTGCTCCGAATACACTGCACCTCAGGCGGCCATGATGGATCCTAATCAGGATGAATACCTGAGCTCAGGTAACTCGAACCAAGTCACGTGACTGAACAAACTGATAAATGTGAACAGGACAGGATGAAAACTTTTACTCCTATACCACATACCTCCTATGTTAAATTGGTGGAGTTACACTGATTGATTGATTGATTGATTGATTGATTGATTGATTGAGATATTTGTTAAGTGCAGTGTGTTTAAATGTAAAAAAAAAAAAAAAAAAAAACAGCTAAAATACGTTTTTACTAAACACAGATTTTTAAAACAAGAAAATATTTCCCTCTAGCGGTGGAACTTCGTAACTGCAATCCCTTTAATAGGTGAGTTTGTTTAAGAGTAAAGTGCTTCAGTCCGGAATCAATCAGCCTTTAGGTTTCTTTAAGACTAGATTTAGTTTAACGTTCACGAATTGAAAATAAAAAAGAAAACAAAAAGAGACGTATTAAAAAGCGAATAAAACGGCTTCCGACCAGCTCTGTAGCAGATCTCCCATATGGTCTAGCGGTTAGGATTCCTGGTTTTCACCCAGGCGGCCCGGGTTCGACTCCCGGTATGGGAAGAGGATGACTTTTTAAGAGATGGCTTATGGGAAATCCTGTCGCATTAGAGGTTGCGTTAAAACTACGATGTCTAGCTGTAGACTTAATTAAACAATAACAATATGGCTGTGCTTTAATGTCTTTATACCAAATTACTATGTTCAGTTTGAAAAAGCCCCAAAATATGTCCTTTAGAAATAAATCCTTGTATAATTTATCGACGGTCTCGTCTATTTATCAATAATTAACCCAATAAGACAATGTTTTGTAGCTTTTCTGTGATTAATGTAAGAAATTAAAGCATTTATTCCTGTGTGTAACCGCCTTGGTGGCAGTAGTGCACCATACAGCTAACATTACAGAAGAAGCAAAACTGTGGTGTTGTTTTTCCTGCTGGAGCAGCTCCGCTCTCTCGCCGTGCTAATCACAGAAACACAATCTCCTGACGAGATTTTACAGCTACGCTTAATTCTGACATTGAAGGACATAATAAAAGAACAACGTTATGGTCTGTGTTTGAGGCGATTAACTGCGTTCTGAGGTGAGTCGAGCTGAAGCTTGTCAGGTGAGCTACTAGGCTAGCATTCAGTGGTTTTCTTGGATTCCTACTTCCGGTTGTTATTGTTGAGAGCGGAAATGCGTTAATGCGTGCGCCATGTTGGAAAGGTTAAACAGATGCAGATCTACACTGCAAATTCAGCAAATTTTGTTCAACAGATTTTCAGAAAATCTAACACAATCTAAAAAAGTCAAACATCTGCAACATCTTTAGGTAATGTAAATGTAAATTTGCAGACATGATAAATATTCTGATTCTGGCTAATTCTTGGAAATCATCAACCCAAACTGTGGTCTGTAGCTAAGCATATATTTTTATTAAAATCTGCTGAGGTTAAAGTCCAATAAACCAAAGTTTACCATTTCTAAAACCGATTATATTAACATGATTGATCCTTAATAAATTCATCTGTTTATTATTACTATTATTATTATTATTATTATTCCCTTTATGTTTGCAGGGATATGCAGACGGAAATCTGTACTGCTTCAAGTGAAAAGATACCTGAGCCTTTGGTGTACATCACCTCTACAGACCAGCAGAACCATGTGAAAAAGGAACCCCCTGAAGATGAAGACTATCCTTGTAAGTCAACAAGGCTTTTAGTTTAACTGGGCTTCATTTGTGAAGGAAACAATCACATAACTGTCACAGTCCTCTAATTTTCATGTTTGGCACTTCACTTACTTATACTTGAGATATAGTATATAAAGTCAAATTATGGAATTTCAGGTGATGGGATGTCAGGCTCTGTGGGACATTTTACCCTTGCAGGTCAACAGAATGGAAGATTCCTAAAAAAGCCTGTAAAAGAGGAAGAATCTGGAGATGAAGACTACCTCTGTAAGAGAACAGAGTACAGATTATGGTCATGTCTCAGTCATGTTTCTCACACGCATGTCTCGTTAATGTTCTAAGACAGAAGATGGAAGGAAAGACCTGCTGTATGACGAGTTTCTCTCTTAAATGTGTCTGAAACCAGAAATCATGTGGTTTAAAGGTCTTGAACACAAACAGGTTTGAGTCCTGACAATAGAGCTTGTTTATTGCATCACTGGAACCACAGTTTTGGTTCTGTAGTTCAGCATCAATGCTTTAACTCTGATCTAGAGAGCTAAAGGAAGCCAGTGGAGGGAACAGCAGCAGCAGCAGCAGCACGAGGTGGAAGAACTCATGGATACTGAAAAATAGCTGTGACACTGGTGGTGTTGTTGGAAAGGAAGGAAGGAAGGGATAGTTTAAGAATTTCAGAGTTGAAACACTACAGGAAGTTCAACCTAACCATTACACCTTAAACCAGCTCATGTGAGACAGCTATTTACCAACAATGTGTGAGGATGGGAATATATCATAATGTGCAGGGGAGAGGTATTGCAGCACCAGAACTGTGAAACACTGATCTAGACAAGAATGAGGCCAGCAGAACCAAGCAGGAAGTACATGAGAACTAAGTAAAGAATAAAAGAGCATGTCAAAGTAGAACATTATTTTGCAATTACTATGTAAGAAGCATACAGGAAGTAGAAAATAAACTAGCCATTAGCTGTGTCCTCTTCTTTTTTCAGATTGTAAAGATTGCAGATCCTTTTACATCAACAAATGTGAAGTTCACGGTCCAGCTCTCTTCATCCGTGATACACCTATTCTTATGGGGGTCACAGACCGAGCCAGACAGACGCTTCCACCTTGTCTAGAGGTTCGGCAGTCCGGTATTCCAGGTGCAGGTTTGGGAGTGTTTAATAAGGGGGAGACTGTTCCAGTTGGTGCTCACTTTGGGCCGTACCAGGGAGACCTGGTGGACAGAGAAGAAGCCATGAAGAGTGGCTACTCCTGGGTGGTAAGTTAGTTTTATAAAACAATCCTTCATCAGGTCCACTCAGTGTTTGTATGATTGGTTGTTCCAGGATGTCGTGGTCTTAAAGGGCCATGAGTTTTATTACAACTGATTCAGCTGATTATATGATTTCTCAGGAGTTCTCAGGTTAATAGTTGTTACTGCAGGAACTGAGCTGGATACTTTTGTGTTTGTGGATATATTTGTTTGTAGATATACAAGAGTACCCAATGTGAGGAATATATAGATGCCAGGAGAGAGATGAATGCTAACTGGATGCGGTAAGCAGTGCTTTAATATGTCTGTCTGTCATGTTATTGTTCCTTATTAGTAGAAAATCTTCAGCTGCCTTTTGCTACTAACTGGTGTCTGTCTTCTCTTCTGTCTGATGCTGTTTTTCTGTCTCTTCTTTTATCTCAGATATGTGAATTGTGCTCGTAACGATGCAGAGCAGAATCTCGTGGCATGTCAGTATCGAGGAGAAATCCTGTACCGCTGCTGTCGACCCATCAAACCAGGACAGGAGCTGCTGGTGGGGTGTGAAGAGGAATATGCCAAAGCTCTTGGTCTGACATTCAACTCCCTCTGGAAGAACAAGTGCTCCACAAATGGTTAATTTTCAGCACTGTGATTTTATTATTAATGCCCTTTCCACCGTTGGCCAGCAATGGCAATGATGTATCATTATGTCAAGCAATCTGGACCCAGACATTCAGGCAGCAGTTCTCCTTCAGCACACTCTACATCTTCACACTTTATAAATAGGAACAATTGGCAGGAAATTGACCGACATATTAACATGCGAACTGACCAAACTGAGCCATGCTTAAAGTGTAGTCTAATCATGTCCAGATACTGGATCAAACCCAGCAGGAAAGTCTAATACGCTTGTGTTGTGGATTGTAACCTGATGACCTTTAGCGTACCCTCAAACCGAATCACTTTAAGATACTAATTTTGAATCTAGCAAAAGTCACATGATCCTCGCTGGGCTCCAGACCTTTTTATTCCTCACATTCCTATATGAATCGCAGAGTGAATATCCTACACTGTATTTTTTGTATAGATCTGGGTACTTCTTCCTCCACTACTCTTCATTAAGGTGTATCTTCTCATTTGGTCTTTACTCCATCATCAGAGAAGTCACTGATCTTATCCAGTGCCGTAGAGCTAGATTACTTTGCATGTATTTGCTCCAAAATTAGGACTTTTCCTAATTATACAACCACACCTGCTGTCAGAAACCCGGGCTTATCTGTTCTCTTAGGAAGATGAACTTTCATCATAATATAGAAAACACATCGTCAACTCAGAGCACCAAATTTAGCACTTAAAGCCTGTGCCATAGGTAACGAAGCTCTCCTGATAAATGATCTCATTACAGAAAATAACAACAACATGGTCCTGATCACATAGCTGGTGATCTTACACATTTGAACAAAGTACTCCCTTCTCTGTATAGTCATGTCATTAAACCTCATCAGCAAGGGAAGAGAGATTTCCTACTAGTTTCCCAGCGGTATAAATCGCATTGTCTAACTAAATATGGACTGTAAATAGTCCATTTCTGTACAAGCTGCCTCTGAACTACAGAGATGTCTTACTGCCAGCAATATATTTCAGCAATAACTCTAATATTTTTAATTTTCCATCACAGAAATGACCGACGCCCAGTTGCAAGTCTTCTCCTGCTCCTGGTGTTCACTTTCTTATACATCTCAGATCTATCTTCATAATCACTTAAGAAGAAACCACTACAAGGAATATATAAGCCTGATGAAATCAGGAGATCTTACATATGATCATCCAGAGGCTTCAGAAAGCTCCGGCAGTCAGGAAACATCATCATCACGTGGTACGCTGAACTGTGGCTCGGCTTATCGGTGCTCACAGTGTGCGAAGAGTTTTTCTCAGCAAAGTACTCTCCAGCGCCACCAGCGCATCCACACGGGAGAGAAACCCTTTCAGTGCTCGCAGTGTGGGAAGAGTTTTAACGATTTAGGGAATCTCAAATCGCACCAGCGCGTTCACACAGGAGAAAAACCCTATCATTGTTCCGAATGTGGAAAACGTTTTAATCAACAGAGTCATCTCCAACAACACCAGCGCATCCACACGGGAGAGAAACCCTATCACTGCTCGGATTGTGGGAAGAGTTTTAGTAAAGTAAGCACTTTTCACAGACACCAGCGCATTCATACCGGAGAAAATCCGTATCATTGCTCCCAGTGTGGAAAGAGATTTAAGGACAAAGCGAATCTCCAGACACACCAGCGCATTCACACAGGAGAAAAGCCGTACCACTGCTCCGAGTGTGGGAGGAGCTTCACGCAGAAGTGTCACCTGGATGGTCATAAACACCTTCACACGGGGGAGAAGCCATACGAGTGCACGCAGTGTGGGAAGACGTTTATCCGACGAAGCGATCTCAAACAACACCAGCGTCTTCACACCGGAGAGAAACCCTTCCACTGCTCACAGTGTGGGAAGAGTTTTACTAAAGCAAGTTCCCTCCAGTATCACCAGTGCATTCACACGGGAGAGAAGCCGTACGAGTGCTCTGAATGCGGGAAGACTTTTACTCAGCAGAGCCACCTCCAGTCTCACGAGCGTGTTCACTCGACGGAGAAACCACATCGCTGCTCAGAGTGCGGGAAGAGTTTTACACGTAAGAGCGATTATCAGAAACATCAGCGCACTCACACGGGTGAAAGGCCGTATCGGTGCTCGCAGTGTGGGAGGAGCTTTGCTCAGCAGAGTAATCTCCAGCGGCACCAGCGCATTCACACCATCGAGAAGCCTTATCTCTGCTCGCAGTGTGGAAAAGGTTTTACACAACAGAGTGATTTCCAAACACACCAGCGCACTCACACGGGAGAGAGGCCGTATCACTGCTCACAGTGCGGGAAGAGCTTCACGACCCTCAGTAATCTCCGGCGACACCGGCGCACACATGCAGGAAAGATGCCGATTCAGTGCTCAGTGTGGACGGAGATTTACTTAGTCACCTGTGTTTAAGATACACATGAACCATCGACTTGATCCAAACATGATAGCTGCTGAAAAGTATGCTGTAAATGTGATTTTTGTATAAAATATGTCTATATATAAACGTATGTATAAAATAAGACACTTGTCATTGCCAACTTGCCCTCTTTAGTGGATAACACACCAAACCACACACTGACCTCATGCAGCACAGTAAACCAAGCCCAATCATCTGGAGCTGTTTAAACAGCAACTTTCTTAAATCCAAAGACGCTGTTCATATGATCATCAAAACAGATCATCGGTATGAATAGAACAAATATGAATGACGTAATCCCATAGTGTTTTACTTTAAAAAAAATATGGCTATTGAGCTGCTGAGGGAAAAAACAGAAAGAAGTGGATGAAGTGGAGACGTTTGCATAGACAGAAACATCACTCTTACAGTAAAGCTCTAGTTTTATTTAGCTATAAAAATAAAACAGCAGAAGTAGGAATGAAAGGAAAGGAAAGATCTGTGAGCCAGCGTGTGAATAGCTTCCAGATCTACAAATTCCTAGTAATATATTGAGCTGTTTCATGCTTTTTAAACAGAAACAGGGAATGGTAGAGATGTATAAGAGAAATAATAATCTGAGAAATATTTATATACACCTGTACTGTGTGTTTATTTGCAGATGTGTAATTTTAACATCTTAGCACTCAATGATATTAAACATGAATCTCTAAAAGAAATGATTTTCTTAAAGCTGCATGTGATTTATTTATCACTTTATTATATATCTGTTGTATTCTTTTATTCTCACTACAGTTTTAAAGAGTGATTATTTGAGTAACTATAGACTTCCTGTCCAGTTCAGACCAGTCTGGTCACTCTCCTCTGATCTCTTTCATCATCCAGGTGATTGAGTCTGAAGATCCTCCACTCCACTGATGTTTGTTTTTTCTGTAAAACTCTAGGGACTGACGTGTGAAAATCCTCTCAGGAGATCAGCAGTTTCTGAAAAACTCAAACCAGCTCATCTGACAACTACAATCCTGCCACGGTTAAAGTCACTGTGATTGATTACAGAGCACTGTTTTGGGGAAGTTGTACAGATGTTCCGAATAAAGAGGACAGTGAGTTCATCCCCCTGCAGTTTAGTCAGCAAGCCACTTTGTTTCCTCAAAAGCTTTCGTTCTTTCTGAACAGCTCTGTGGCGTGAGGGTCATCCATTAGAGATTCACAATGGTTAAGTTCATAGTGCTGTGATGATGATCAGGGGTTTTTAAGGCTTATACAACACCAATGGATCTGATGTGGGTACTTGGCCAATGAGCTGGCTTTGGGCCAATGAAAGTTGTGATCTGGCCAATTCTTTTAACTTCAGTGGCTTTTTTATTTAGTTGTTTGTTCCTCTGTCCAGGGCTCCTTTGGCCAGATGGCTTACAAGCCCTAATATTAAATAGCTTTCACAGAGGGGATTGTGTCCACCCAACATGAATTGTGCTGAATTACACATCTACAGAACCATCCATAAATCCGACTGGTGGAGAATCGACCTGGTTTGATTAGCTGCATCATAGAGTAAAATAATGCCTGTGGAATTGTTGACCTGAAAAGTGCCACCATATTGAGTATTTTAGACTTCATGTGGCTATAAAAAAAACCTTTGCATCTTGTGAAGTCAGCAGAGGAGCTAATGCAAGGTATGTATGCACCTTGAGCTTGGGTGTGGCACAGCATAGCACTGGTCTGGTGCCTGACTGCAGTACCTGCAGCTTGAAAAATCTACTCACTTCCAGAGTGGTAGCTCAAGTGGTTAAAGCTCTGGGTTGTTGACTAGAAGATTCGGGTTCAAGCCTCAGCAATGCCAAGCTGCCACTGTTGGGCCCTTGAGCAAGGCCCCTGCTCTGGGGCTGTTGCATCATGGCTGACCCTGTGCTCTGACCTCAACCCTCAAGGATGGGATATGTGAAGAACGAATTTCACTGTGCAGTAATGTATATGGGACAAGTAAAGATGGCTCAGCTGTCAGTTTACCATCAGTCAGGAAATTTCTCAAGGTTTTCTAACAGAGAGCATGCTTTGAATGTTTTATTGGCCAGTGTTTCTGAGTACATAGCATAGAGAACATAAAGGCAGATGACCCTCACTAGCCCTGTATCATGTCTGATAATCACTCAAATCAAAAAGAGTCTTTCAGGTATAGCCACAGATTGAGAACAAGTGGACAAAATGGCTTCTGGCCTTTGTCAGGACAGTCCTGAGCTCTGCTGCTTTGGGCTTCCACTTTTATCATCAGAGATTTTAGCTGAGCTGAAACTCTTACAATCAGTCAGATCAACAGTTTTCCTTAAAACAGACTTTTTTTTTTATCGCTCCACCTCTAGGGTATGGTGCTGGGATTATCCTGGACTCCCAACCTGTCTTCATTGGCATCACTGCACCATTTGGGCATCATCTCATTTTACATTCCTTTCGTAGCTTTCCTCCAGGTTCATTACATTAAAAAAAGAAAGTCTAAAACGGTCTCTCTGTATCTATCACATTAATACTGAAGTTTTCACTCTGAAGTGTGAGCACAGTGCTTGGGGCTTATTCAGTAACTTTATACTCCAATTGCAAAACTGGAAAATCACTAGACGTCTTGCCAGCTGTGTTGGGGAACATGGTGCAAATGTCTTTATTCAAATAAAAGTGTTAAAAACAAGAAAGTCAGGCTGAACCCAGACCATCGTTATTGTCAATTCAATCCACTTTTATTTATATAACACTTTTTAACAGTGGATACTGTCACAAAGCAGCTTTATCGAAATGTGGAAATAACACTTGAATCTAAAAAATCTATCTCTAATGAGCAAGCCAGAGGAGACGATGGTGAGGAAAAACTCCCTGAGACATCATGTAGAAAAATCCTGAAGAGCCAAAAGACTCAAAAAGGAACCAACCCTTTATGGTGAGAACAGATGATACAGTTCTACATCATTTTCCTTCTATAACTCTGTTCTAATTATTAACAAAAGCACAGGATCCTGAGTAGGAGCATTATTATGTATGATGTCCGATAAGTCTTGTTCCTGAATCAAGTTTTTAACTTTAAGTCTGTTGTTTTAGACTGAAGTTATTACCTGATCAGTGATGGAGACTGGAGTGTACACTGATCTTAGTGACTGCAGTCCTATGTTTCTATGTGGTACCTGAGAATAAAGGTATCCCATGGTGATCTTTAGGCTGTCCATGCGAGTCCATCCTTGGCAGCAGTGAGTGATTTTCAGGTACCAGAAGCAGAAGTAGGGCTTCAGCATGGGGTTACTGTTCAATTCCTATATTATTATTTACATTCATGACATAAACGTAAAGATTAGCATCAGCCATTAGGATCTTTCACTGTAGCTATGCTGAACGAGCCACTCGCAGCTTATCAGCCTTACTGTGAACCAATTTCTTGCAGTTCCTTACCATAAGAAATGAGAGCACCTTGACAAGGCAAAGCTTGCCTCCAACAAACACAGATTACCTAATAAATACATTTATTGACATATTTGAAGCAGTTCATGATGCCTATTTGAACTGCAGCTTGTTCAGTGCTCTCATAAGATCGTAAGCTGATGGTTTGCTCTCGAAGCACTTCTGTAGGTTAAATGCACAGCAACACTGTGAAAATGAAATCAGGTGTGAACACACTGGTGTTGGGTGAGATTTCTCCTCCCACACTCCGAGCAGTGATGCAGCTTTTCCCTACTGTGGATGCGTTGGTGTTGTTGGAGCTTCCCATGTTGGGCAAAACTCTTTCCACACTGTGAGCAGTGATATGGCCTCTCTCCTGTATGAACACGCCAGTGTCGCTGAAGATTACTGTTCTGGGAGAAAGTCTTCCCACACTGTACGCAGCGAAACGGCTTCTCTCCCGTGTGGATGCGCTGGTGTATCTGCAGCTCACCCTGTCGAATAAAACTCTTCCCACACTCTGAGCAATGATAGGGCCTTTCTCCTGTGTGAATGTGCCGGTGTATCTGGAGGTCATTCCGTCGGATAAAGCTCTTCCCACACTCCGGGCAGTGATACGGTTTCTGTCCGGTGTGAATGTGTAAGTGTGTCTGGAGATGGCTCTGTTGGTTAAAACTCTTCCCACATTCTGAGCAGTGATACGGCTTTTCTCCAGTGTGGACGCGCTGGTGTATCTGGAGATCACAGTTTCGAATGAAACTCTTCCCACACTCTGAGCAGGGATACGGTTTCTCTCCTGTGTGAATACGCTGGTGTATCTGGAGATCATATTTGCGAATAAAGCTCTTCTGGCACTCTGAGCAGCGGTACGGCTTCTCTCCTGTGTGAATGTAATGGTGTCGTCTGAGATTACTCCGGTCTGTAAATGTCTTCCCACACTGTGAGCAGGTATACACGTCTCTCCCCATTCGCTGATTAGAAGAGATGTTACTGCTGCCAGTACCAGAGATGGTTTGCTGAATACTGGAGCTTCTTGTGGTCAGAAGATTCTCATATTTTACCTCTCCTGATTTTAACTGTCTCTCATATTCCTCGTAGTGGCATCTTCTGATGTGTTTATGAAGGTAACTTTGAAATCTGTAGGAAAGGGTACACCAGGAGCAGGAGAAGACTTGAAACTGGGCATCAGTCATTTCTGGAACAGAAAATGAATAGAAACACACAGCCTATGAATTGGTATATATGAACAGAGGTTCAGATATAGTGAAATAACTTCTGGTGATACTGTCAGACACTCAGATATTCCAACAACCAAAATGAAAGGTTCATTGGAGACATTGGAGATTGAAGGACATTGGAGACTGGAATAAATCATCTGGTCCATTCATTTAAGTGCCAAACATCTGGCCACATATTATTGAGAGCAGATTTGAAAAAGAAAGCTTGTGATTTCTATCCAAATCTCACCTTTACTTCTTCTTCTTTCAGCTTTTCCCTTCAGGGGTCGCCACAGCGAATCATCTCTCTCCACCTATCCCTATCTTCTGCATCCTCAACACTTGCACCCACTAGCTTCATATCCTCATTAATTCCATCCATATACCTCCTCTTTGGCCTTCCTCTTTGCCTCCTGCCTGGCAGCTCCATGTCCAACATTCTCCTACCAATATACTCACTCTCCCTCCTCTGAACATGTCCAAACCATCTTAATCTGGCCTCCCTAACTTTGTCCCCCAAACGTCCAACATGGGCTGTCCCTTTGATGTACTCGTTCCTAATCCTGTCCAATCTTGTCACTCCCAAAGAGAACCTCAACATCTTCAGCTCTGCTACCTCTAGCTCTGACTCCTGTCTCTTCCTCAGTGACACTGTCTCTAAACCATACAGCATGGCCGCTCTCACCACTGTCCTGTACACCTTCCCCTTGATTCTCGCTGATATTTTCCTCTCACACAGAACTCCCCACACCTTTCTCCACCCATTCCAACCTGCCTGCACTCGCTTCTTTACCTCTTTCCCACACTCTCCATTACTCTGGACTGTTGACCCCAAGTACTTAAACTCCTGTACCTTCTTCACCTCTTCACCCTGTAACCTTACTGTTCCACTTCCCTCCCTTTCATTCACACACATGTACTCAGTCTTACTACCACTGACTTTCATTCCTCTTCTCTCCAGCGCAAACCTCCACCTCTCCAGGTTTTCCTCCACCTGCTCCCTGCTCTCACTACAGATCACAATGTCATCTGCAAACATCATTGTCCAAGGAGACTCCTGTCTGACCTCCTCTGACAACTGGTCCATCACTATAGCAAACAGGAAGGGGCTCAGAGCCGATCCCTGATGCAGTCCCACCTCCACTTTGAACTCCTCTGTCTGACCTACAGCACACCTCACCACTGTCCTGCTCCTCTCATACATGTCCTGCACCACTCTGACATACTTCTCCATCAAAATTCTCAGAGCAAAAATTGCATCTGTTGTGCTCTTTCTGGGCATGAAGCCATACTGCTGCTCACAAATGTCCACTACCTTCCTTAACCTAGCTTCCACTACTCTTTCCCATAGCTTCATTGTATGGCTCATCAACTTTATCCCTCTATAGTTACTGCAACTCTGCACGTCACCCTTATTCTTAAAGATCGGCACTAACACACTTCTTCTCCATTCCTCAGGCATCCTCTCACTCTCTAAAACCCTGTTGAACAAACTAGCTATAAATTCCACTGCTGCCTCTCCCAGACACTTCCAGACCTCCACCGGGATGTCATCAGGCCCAACTGCCTTTCCACTTTTTATCCTCTTCAAAGCCTTCCTGACTTCATCCTTTCTAATCTTATCTACTTTCTGTTCCACAGAGTTCACCCCTTCTACTCTTTTTTCCCTCTCATTTTCCTCATTCATCAGCTCCTCAAAGTACTCCTTCCATCTCCTCTGTACACTCTCCTCACTTGTGAGCACCCTTCCATCTCTATCCTTAATAACTCTAACTTGCTGCACATCCTTCCCATCTCGATCCCTCTGCCTAGCTAACCTGTACAAGTCCTTCTCTCCTTCTCTAGTGTCTAACCTAGTGTACAACTCGTCATATGCCTTCTGCTTGGCCTTAGACACCTCCCTCTTCACTCTGTGCTGTAACTCCTTGTATTCCTGTCTATTCTCTTCAGTCCTGTCCATGTCCCACTTCTTCTTGGCTAACCTCTTCCTCTGGACACTATCCTGAACTTCCTCATTCCACCACCAAGTCTCCTTATCTTCTTTCCTCCTTCCAGATGACACACCCAGCACCTTTCTCCCTGATCACTTCTGCTGTAGTTTCCCAGTCATCTGGCAGCACTACCTGACCACCCAGAGCCTGCCTCAACTTCTGTCTAAATTCCTCACAACATTCCTCCTTTTTCAGCTTCCAGCACTTGGTTTTCTTCTCTATCTCTATCTTTGACCTCTTCGTCTTACAGACCATCAAAGTCATCCTACACACCACCATCCTATGCTGTCTGGCTACACTCTCTCCCACTACCACTTTACAGTCACTAATCTCTTTCAGATTGCCTCTTCTACATAGGATGTAGTCTACCTGTGTGCTCCTACCTCCACTCTTGTAAGTCACTCTATGCTCCTCCCTCTTCTGAAAATAAGTGTTAACCACACATATGTCCATCCTCTTAGCAAAGTCCACTACAATCTGTCCTTCAAGGTTCCTTTCCTTAACTCCAAACTTGCCCATCACCTCCTCATCACCTGTGTTCCCCTCACCAACATGTCCATTAAAATCCGCTCCTATCACCACACTCTCACCCGTGGGAATACTCTCCATCACCTCATCTAATTCACTCCAGAATCTCTCTTTCTCCTCTAACTCACAACCTACCTGTGGGGCATAACCACTAACAACATTCAACATCACCCCTTCAATCTCTAACTTCAGACTCATCTCATTCAGACTCATTTTAATAAAAATCTTTGTCTAACAGTAGTAAAATAGTAAGAGAAATGGGGTAGGTGTGGTCCTGAAGGAGGAGTTTGTGAGGAATGTCCTAGAGGTGAAGAGAGTGTCAGACAGGGTGTCTGACACTCTCTTCACCTCTAGGACATTCCTCACAAACTCCTCCTTCAGGACCACACCTACCCCATTTCTCTTACTATCCACACCATAATAAAACAGCTTGAATCCTGCTCCTATACTACGAGCCTTGCTACCCTTCCACCTGGTCTCCTGTACACACAGTATATCCACCTTCCTTCTCTCCATCATATCAGCCAGCTCTCTACCTTTCCCTGTCACAGTACCAACATTCAGAGTTCCTATTCTCAGTCCTACACTCTTACCTTTCCTCTTCTCTCTCTGTCTGTGCACTCTCCTCCCTCCTCTACTTCTTCCACCAACAGTAGCCCAATTTCCACCGGCGCCCTGTAGGTCAACGGCGCCGATGGCGGTCGTTGTTAACCCGGGCCTCGACCGATCTGGTATGAAATTCAGAGTACTGACGATTCGCATGGTTAAATTTGGCAATGTTTTACACCGGATGCCCTTCCTGACACAACCCTCTCTATTTATCCGGGCTTGGGACCGGCACAGAAGTCACTGGACTGTGACCCCCATGGCTAGATTCTCACCTTTACTTCTAATGTTCCTTATTAACTGACTGTATAGTAACCTTTAAGACGAGTGTTACAGTGATAGTCTTACTTACTTACTGTCGCTGTACAGATGTAGTCTTCATCTTCTGGTTCTTCCTCTTTTATATCCTTGTCTACATGTTCCACAGAGTTTGATGTCCCTCCACCTAAAATTCCATCAATTACATTTAAATACTTCTCACATCTCAAATAAACACCTGAAGAACAAGGGGGGTAAATACACCCTAATACACCCTGCTGTCTTACGGAGACAGTCTTCATCTTCAGCTAGTTCCTTTTTTACATGTTTCTGCTGCTCCACAGGTGTGATGTGTCCCACAGAAGCTGAGGTTGCTTCACCTGAAATAATAACAAGTTTAAAAAAAAAAAAGAAATGTCAGCGATCTAGTAACTGAGCATCTGACTGAACTGTAATCAGTTTTTCTGACTTACAGGGGTAGTCTTCATCTTCAGGTTCTTCCTTTGCATGTTTCTGATGGTCCACAGTGTGTTCTAGAGAGCTTGATGTCCCTCCACCTGAATCTGTACAAGTTTCTGTCTGAACATTCCCACAAAGCTAATGAACCAGTGCAATGATCATCATGTACAAAGTGAAGTCCCTGCTCGTACAAGAGGACAGCATGCAAGCAGCCATGGAAAAGCAGCTGATTAGGAGAAGAAAACTCAGATGAACCTTTTACTTATTAAATGTTTAATCTAACCCATGATCCCACCTAAAACGGTCGTTTTCTTTACTAATACTTTATCTGACATGTTCCAATATTCAGAAGTGTTTCTTTCAGTTGATTACACACACACATGGCTTACCTGTGAGCTGCCAGGAGCAGGAGTGTGTGGAGGGTTTCTGGAAAAGTATACTGGAATCTCTGCTGACTCCATTATTATTCTGCTCTTAGTATCAGACCCTAGAAAAGGAAAATCGAATAATAAACGATCCATAAAACTTTAATTAAACTTTTTACAAAACAAGACCACAGAAACCTCTGTTTCTTTTTGGCTAGAATGCAGTATGAAGCCTGCTGGGGTTCTTCCTATTGAGTTTTCAGTGTCCTGTAGGACGTCAGGTCTGATACACACATCTAGCACCGTAAAATAAATGAACAATTACATAAAAGTTTCATTTTATCTTTTTCAGATTAATAAGCAGAGGCTCTAAGGGAACTAATGGACAATTCACACCCAGACGTGTCATAAGACCTCACTCAAGACCAATTTATTTGATTGGATATTTTCTCTTGCATTAATAGGCTATATAAAAACCCACAGAACACTTTCTATATGTGCAACTCACTTTAATAACCATAACTTTATATTTTTAATAGTTTTATAATCAGAACTGGTACAAAGAGAGCTAAAGAGCAAATGTGACACTGCAATCAGAGCTTTTTTCTTCTTTTGGCCATTTTACATTCTGAAAAGGGGGCATGGCTGACAGAAGGTGTGGCTGAGATGGGACATGGCCAGCAGTGGACGTAGCTGAGATGGGACATGGTGAACAGTGGGTGTGGGTGTGGCTGAGAGGAAGGGGGCATGGCTGACAAGGGGTGTGGCTGAGATGGGACATTGCCAACAGTGGGTGTGGCTAACAAGGGGTGTGGCTGAGATAGGACATGGTCAACAGTGGGTATGGCTGAGAAGGAGCATAGTTTTCTGTGAAGATTCTCAATATCTTGCAAAACAAAGCAAAAACCTAGCCTGATCATTTAGTATTAATAAATGATAAATGTTTCTATTGATTTCTCATAAACTAATCTTTACTGAAATCATGACACGACTTCTAAGGTTCATCAACATGGCCGCTTCAGCAGTGGCGTCAGTCGCAACGGTACATCAACTCGGGATGTTTTCATGGCGAAAGGAGATCGTAATTCTGTTTAGCAGATATGTATATCACTAAAACTGACCTGGAACTTCATTTAATAGAAAACAATCGCAATTCTAATGGCAGTTAGATATTTGACCCAGATATTCAGTGTGTAGTGGGCCTGAGGGATTCCTCCTCTGCCAGTGAGTCTCCAGCTTTTGGTAATTATTTAGTGTTCTTCTAACTTTCTACTTCAAACAGGAAGGATGCTAGTGAAGCAAAGTTATTTCATTTTTTATTTCATTTCACACATTTAAGCCTTGTATGATGTACGGTTATTATATAGACCGATATTCTGTTAGTAAACATTGTGATGTTTTTGTGGGCGGAGCTTAGGTGGAGGCAGAAAGATTTCCCTGAGCGCTTTACAAGCGGCAATTATCAAGTTTTGTTAGTTTGTTTTTAAACAATGACTGGTCAAAATCCCAATTTATCTGACTATGTTAGGTCACTCACTGTCCAGGACTGAGAATGTTATTTGAAAAAATGAACTTTAATGGACATAACCAGATCGGTCGAGCTGTACACGCTCACTCGACTGATGGACGATGTGACAGGATGACCTCCGGTTGAGTGACCTGACATCTACAACTATCCGATGGAAAAACCCAGCGCTTCTGGCAACTGTAGACAGAGAGATGACACAAACAGTTTCCTTTGTCTAGTCTCCGGTCGTCAGCTACCAGTTAGCTAACTTACACGCTAAAAAGTTAGCGTTACATGAGAAATCATTGAACTTGTTCCCAATTTCTGATGAGGTGGACATGCGTAAGAAATATTTAAACATGAAACCAAACCATAAACCACACCAGCCACAAAATAGTTTCTTTAACTTTATCTGATATTAAGTGTGTGCTCTAAACGCGAGCGTTTTTGATTATTGTTTCTGTCCAGTCCACTCGTTTTATTGAGTTTGACCGGTGTGTTTTTGTCCGGCAATGTCAGCAGGTATGCGATAAAACTTCAAATTGGAGCCTGTACTCCGTCCATTCTGTCACACAAGACGACGTTTGCGTTCCTCGTGTACCTGGACTCTGTACTGGTTTGTACTGGCCACCTCCAGTTTCCCCTTTGTTTTCCTCCAGCTAGCGCTGTGACGTCATCGTGACGTTGACCCGAAAAGGGTCTATATAATGTTAGTATTCGAGTCATTTGCTGCATGTTTACTGTATCGTCCTGTCCTTGTGTTGCTTCATGGTTCTGCATGAACGTTATTTCATCGCGTAATACAAGCTGTGTCACAGAACTTGGACCATGAAGTTCTTCAGAACCTTTTAGATTTCTGACCAGAGACTGACTGCTGAAACTGTAGTGCATTAAAGTCATCTTATTTTTATACGAAAGAGAAAGAAATAGTTCTCTAACTCGTTCAGACATTTATAAAGAACATAGCTATATCGTGATTTATGTGTTTAAATAAACAGAAATAAATCATGGATCTCTAATAAGAGTGATAATAAATTATTATTAATACATTATTATTATTGTTGTTCCTCTTAGTCATATACTAAACAGAAACCTTTCAGACACCAAAATAATCAGTAAAAAATGATAAATTATTAACGAGATGTATTAAACTGTAATTATACGGATTTAGAGAGATTTAATACAACAATAAACTTTGATATTATTCACGTTTTAGCCGTTTAGCTCCATCAACTGTTTTCCCCTAAGACCGAATCCCAAATGTCTCCACTTCGACTATGTAGTGAACTACATAGTGTGAATACGTCACTGTATCATTCCCTACGTAAGTGCACTTCCAAGGGAGGAGGAAGTGATTTGGCATCCAACCACTACAGCTGAGGAACTAGCCGAGATGTAGCCTCAGCTAGTTCAACTTACCTCAGATTTCAAAGCAGCACGCAAAGAACATCCTGAAATACAGACAGTTTTTATTTTTAATCCATCAAATCTGTTATTATAAAACCCAGGCAGAAATGTTTTCACGTAGAGGATTACCTCAGAGAAAAAAACTCTACCGTTCACTCAGAAAGGGCAAAAATCTGCAGCTCCTCTTCATCTGTCGAGTTCACAGCGGAGTTCTTCATCACAGCGCCACCTGCTGGAGCACACGGATCTCCTTCAGCAACATGGACTCGTCTTTATTCCCAGTCATTTCGTTCATTTCAGCAGAATATAATCACAATATTACATGTTAATAGCCATTTACATTCTGACTAGGACTGAAAGGTTCTCCAGGTTTCCTCAAACCTCCATAAAACCATGTTAGGAAGTGGAATTGTATAAATAAATAAACAAATAAAAAAGACAAATCTAGCCATGGGGGTCACAGTCCAGTGACTTCTGTGCCGGTCCCAAGCCCGGATAAATAGACATTATATATATATTCATTCATTCATTCATTCATTGTGTACCGCTTAATCCGAACTACACTCGGGTCACGGGGAGCCTGTGCCTATCTCAGGCGTCATTGGGCATCAAGGCAGGATACACCCTGGACGGAGTGCCAACCCATCGCAGGACACACACACACTCTCATTCACTCACACAATCACACAATTTAGAGATGCCAATTAACCTACAATGCATGTCTTTGGACTGGTGGGAGGAAACCGGAGTACCCGGAGGAAACCCCCGAGGCACGGGGAGAACATGCAAACTCCACACACACGGTGGAGGCGGGACTCGAACCCCCAACCCTGGAGGTGTGAGGCAAACGTGCTAACCACTAAGCCACCGTGCCCCCCACGTTATATATATATATTTATTTATTTATTTATTTATTTATTTATTTATGTATGTATGTATGTATTTAATTAATTAATTAATTAATAAAACTTTAAAAAATATCTCTCTCTCTCTCTCTCTCTCTCTCTCTATATATATATATATATATATATCTATATATATATATATATATAGAGAGAGAGAGAGAGAGAGAGAGAGAGAGATTTTTTAAAGTTTTATTAATTATGTAAATGTATGCAAATTTAGATTAGGCAAAAGCTCATTTGCATAAATCCAAAAACTAAAAAGTCCTTGTGTATCTCATAACATCGACACACTGATGCAGCAGTGATTGTGTAATGAACACAGATAAAATCTACATTTACTGTATATATTCCTATCAGAACAAAAATAAAATAAGATTAATAAATAATGTTTAGCCAATGGTGTGACACATTGTGCATTAATTAGAGGATGGAAATTTGTTTCGATAAATAGAGCATCAGTTTGAAAAGCCGTCTTTATGGAGTCACAGCAACATACACAAGAAACACCCTCAGGGAGATCATGTAAGGACACATCACATACTGACTTTATTTATGTTGATGAGAAATAATAATTACATCTTTTTTTGAAATTCATTATTTAGAGAAATTATAAACTATTTTTCAGTATATAAACGTGAGATGGCATTATACAAGATGAGAATATAACAGAAAAATACAGTACACAGTAAAAAAAAAGTAGAAAAGATGTTAATTTATAGATTATATTCTTGTTTTATCTCATTAGTTTATTTATATTCACATGCATGTTCACTGTAATTATCAGGTGTGGTAAATAAATGCATGTATTAGCTAAATGTAGCTTTATTTACAAAATATTCTCTCCATGAATGTCACTTCTTTCCCACTATCCCCCCTCCCTCATACACCATACACCTCATACACCATCTGCTGATCAGAGCAAAAGCATACAATACACAGGGAAAATTTTTGGAAAGTATATATACTGTAAGAGCACTACAGAACAAATCTGACACACACTGGTGTGTGTGTGTGTGTGTGTGTGTGTGTGTGTGTGTGTGTGTGTGTGTGTGTAAAATGAGATTCTTATTTATATTTCTGGCATTTCTCACTGTAGTTTCTCCAGTGTACAGAGTGGATCCTTCACTAGATCATCGAGCAGCTTCATCCCTGATTCTCCTATTTTATTACCGTACAGAATCAGTTCTCTCAGGTGTGATGAGGAGTTTGACGTCAGAGCTGAAGCCAGAGCAACACAACCTTCATCTGTAATCCTGCAGTTAAACAACCTGCAAGAAAGAGAGACTTCTTACACAACACACTCAGGTTTAGAACTCAAAACAACAACTACACAAAGTCTTTCTATACAGACTACAAACATTTGAAGTAAGTCAATAACTAACCGCAGTATCTCCAGTCTACAGTGTGGATTCTTCAGTCCATCAGAGAGCAGCTTCACTCCTGAATCCTGCAGGTCATTGTCATTCAGCTTCAGTTCTCTCAGTCTGGAGGAGTTTGAGCTGAGAACTGAGGACAGAGCTCTACAGCTTTCCTCTGTCAGGTTACACCCACACAGCCTGGAAGAGACATTTTTATATATCAGGTCACTGAATTCAAACAAATCAATAATATGGCTAAACATTACAAATGTCAGAAATCAGAACTTTTTTTTAAAGCATCTCCACTATACACTTGGCTAGAACAGCTAAAACAATATATAATAAAGTTCAATTAAATAAGATATTTTAAATGAATACTATCTAAAAATTCTAAAATTCTTTCATATGAAACATTTTTATAGATATTCAATTAGTTTATCTCTTAATAAAAATATTTGTCTAACAGTATTAAAATAGTAAGAGAAATGGGGTAGGTGTGGTCCTGAAGGAGGAGTTTGTGAGGAATGTCCTGGAGGTGAAGAGAGTGTCAGACAGGGTGATGAGTCTGAAGTTAGAGATTGAAGGGGTGATGTTGAATGTTGTTAGTGGTTATGCCCCACAGGTAGGTTGTGAGTTAGAGGAGAAAGAGAGATTCTGGAGTGAATTAGATGAGGTGATGGAGAGTATTCCCACGGGTGAGAGAGTGGTGATAGGAGCGGATTTTAATGGACATGTTGGTGAGGGGAACACAGGTGATGAGGAGGTGATGGGCAAGTTTGGAGTTAAGGAAAGGAACCTTGAAGGACAGATGGTAGTGGACTTTGCTAAGAGGATGGACATGGGTGTGGTTAACACTTATTTTCAGAAGAGGGAGGAGCATAGAGTGACTTACAAGAGTGGAGGTAGGAGAACACAGGTAGACTACATCCTATGGAGAAGAGGCAATCTGAAAGAGATTAGTGACTGTAAAGTGGTAGTGGGAGAGAGTGTAGCCAGACAGCATAGGATGGTGGTGTGTAGGATGACTTTGATGGTCTGTAAGACAAAGAGGTCAAAGATAGAGATAGAGAAGAAAACCAAGTGCTGGAAGCTGAAAAAGGAGGAATGTTGTGAGGAATTTAGACAGAAGTTGAGGCAGGCTCTGGGTGGTCAGGTAGTGCTGCCAGATGACTGGGAAACTACAGCAGAAGTGGTCAGGGAGACAGGGAGAAAGGTGCTGGGTGTGTCATCTGGAAGGAGGAAAGAAGATAAGGAGACTTGGTGGTGGAATGAGGAAGTTCAGGATAGTATCCAGAGGAAGAGATTAGCCAAGAAGAAGTGGAACATGGACAGGACTGAAGAGAATAGACAGGAATACAAGGAGTTACAGCGCAGAGTGAAGAGGGAGGTGTCTAAGGCCAAGCAGAAGGCATATGACGAGTTGTACACTAGGTTAGACACTAGAGAAGGAGAGAAGGACTTGTACAGGTTAGCTAGGCAGAGGGATCGAGATGGGAAGGATGTGCAGCAAGTTAGAGTTATTAAGGATAGAGATGGGAGGGTGCTCACAAGTGAGGAGAGTGTACAGAGGAGATGGAAGGAGTACTTTGAGGAGCTGATGAATGAGGAAAATGAGAGGGAAAAAAGAGTAGAAGGGGTGAACTCTGTGGAACAGAAAGTAGATAAGATTAGAAAGGATGAAGTCAGGAAGGCTTTGAAGAGGATGAAAAGTGGGAAGGCAGTTGGTCCTGACGACATCCCGGTGGAGGTCTGGAAGTGTCTAGCAGAGGCAGCGGTGGAATTTTTAACTAGTTTGTTCAACAGGGTTTTAGAGAGTGAGAGGATGCCTGAGGAATGGAGAAGTGTGTTAGTGCCGATCTTTAAGAATAAGGGTGACGTGCAGAGTTGCAGCAACTATAGGGGGATAAAGTTGATGAGCCATACAATGAAGCTATGGGAAAAAGTAGTGGAAGCTAGGTTAAGGAAGGTAGTGGAAATTTGTGAGCAGCGGTATGGCTTCATGCCCAGAAAGAGCACAACAGATGCAATTTTTGCTCTGAGAATTTTGATGGAGAAGTATAGGGATGGTCAGAGGGAGTTGCACTGTGTGTTTGTAGACTTGGAGAAAGTGTATGACAGGGTGCCAAGAGAAGAGCTGTGGTACTGTATGAGGAAGTCAGGAGTAGCAGAGAAGTATGTCAGAGTGGTGCAGGACATGTATGAGAGGAGCAGGACAGTGGTGAGGTGTGCTGTAGGTCAGACAGAGGAGTTCAAAGTGGAGGTGGGACTGCATCAGGGATCAGCTCTGAGCCCCTTCCTGTTTGCTATAGTGATGGACCAGTTGTCAGAGGAGGTCAGACAGGAGTCTCCTTGGACAATGATGTTTGCAGATGACATTGTGATCTGTAGTGAGAGCAGGGAGCAGGTGGAGGAAAACCTGGAGAGGTGGAGGTTTGCGCTGGAGAGGAGAGGAATGAAAGTCAGTCGTAGTAAGACGGAGTACATGTGTGTGAATGAAAGGGAGGGAAGTGGAACGGTAAGATTACAGGGTGAAGAGGTGAAGAAGGTACAGGAGTTTAAGTACTTGGGGTCAACAGTCCAGAGTAATGAAGAGTGTGGGAAAGAGGTAAAGAAGCAAGTGCAGGCAGGTTGGAATGGAACATCAGATGGTCAGCTCATGTTGAACGTTTGGGGGACAAAGGTAGGGAGGCCAGATTAAGATGGTTTGGACATGTTCAGAGGAGGGAGAGTGAGTATATTGGTAGGAGAATGTTGGACATGGAGCTGCCAGGCAGGAGGCAAAGAGGAAGGCCAAAGAGGAGGTATATGGATGGAATTAATGAGGATATAAGGCTAGTGGGTGCAAGTGTTGAGGATGCAGAAGATAGGGATAGGTGGAGAGAGATGATTCGCTGTGGTGACCCCTGAAGGGAAAAGCCGAAAGAAGAAGAAGATGAAGCTAGTGGGTGCAAGTGTTGAGGATGCAGAAGATAGGGATAGGTGGAGAGAGATGATTCGCTGTGGCGACCCCTGAAGGGAAAAGCCGAAAGAAGAAGAAGAAGAAGAAGAAGAAGAAGTCTAACAGTATTAAAATAAGTAGAGTCTATTAAGATGTGTTTACTAGTTAGACTTTCAGTAAAAACCCAAGGGTAAGTCCTGAGTGACCTTTACCACACCTAGTATACACTACCTGACCATGACTAGCTTTAAAGTTAATAAAAAAGCTCTACTTTTTATAATGGAGTTTATTTCATATAGCTTGATGTTACTGATTTCGTCCCAATCTGTTTGCCACTTATTAGACATATAGGAGGTCACTAGGGGTTTGAGATCTGAGGTGTCGATGTTATGGAATAATCCTTATTCTGCCTGACTGTTTTCCTCAGCCACTGTTGACTATTCACCCATTGTGTAGCGATGCCTAGGGTTGAAGAGATGCTTGCGGGCTACCTCTCCCCT
Source organism: Hemibagrus guttatus (assembly GCA_033459395.1). Taxonomy (NCBI): domain Eukaryota; kingdom Metazoa; phylum Chordata; class Actinopteri; order Siluriformes; family Bagridae; genus Hemibagrus; species Hemibagrus guttatus. Next base: position 20,594,388 of record JAUCMX010000019.1, read on the forward strand.
TCAATGGCTGCATGGAGAAAGTCTGCATTCCCATTGAGGGTCTGTCGGGCCACATCGCCTTATAAGGAAGGCCTACAATCTTGGTGTGGTGCTGCACACAATGGCAGTTTTGCAGTCGTACCAAACTGACCTGCTAAAGAAGCTTGTCTGAGGAAAGGGGCTCATCAATGAGGTCTGAACTCCACCAGGCCACAGATTTAGCCCTCTGTGCCACAAAGCAGATGTCCCATGTCATTGGCCATTTCTTGACTGCATTTAATTGCCACAGAAAGGCAATCTGACAGAGATAAATGAAAGGGACAAAACCTTTCTTTTAGATGCCCTGATGCCTCCTAAGGGCCTGTTTTTCCTTTGCCGCAGAGAAGAGTTAGGCTATCAACCAGTAGCCACCAGCCCAAGCCTGGCCTGCTGAGGCAGAAAAAGAAGGCTAGCATTGCAACTTGAGAAACCCCCCCAACCCCGCCCACCTGTTGTAAAATCTAGGTTCAGCCATGACCACCCATGCTCCTGCTCCTTATGTGTGCACAACCCGCTAAACTCGGGGAGAAAACGGCAAGGGGGACAAGAATATTCAGGCTGAAGAAAACAGCAGAAAGGCATTTTCAAAGTTTGGGATCATTTCAAACTAAAACAGACAGAAAACTCTGTACAGTGTGATTACTGTAAGATTGAACTGGTGTACCACACTAAGATTGAACTGGTGTACTTCAATATCTCATTCGAAAACACACAGTCCCCACTTTAAGTCCATGGAATCGACAGTCAAAGTTTTGTGAAAGCCTAAGCGTCATTCATTTTGATAGCCTCACTCTCTCTCTGTCACTCACACGCCAGTATGTAGAGAGACATTTAAGAGTGTTTATTCTCCAAATAACTCTAATTTCATGTTACAGAAAAATGTGTACAGAAATTTTATGTGTATAGACTTGTTCCTAGTTACCTTTCTGTCCACTAATTTTTGCCTCTTACAAAAGCCACAAAGTCTTCCAGGAAGACAGTAAAGGCTTATGTCCTGCCTGAGCTGTAGTTAGACTGAAACATCAAAGTTAAGTTGTGCAACATAAATGCAATGCTTAGGTATTAGTACTATTATTATTATTATTATTATTATTATTATTATTATTATTATTATTATGTTTTAGGTTGTACAATGTTTATCTTTTTTCAAGTAATTAAGGTTTTTATTTATATATTTGTATTTGCATTTTGAATGTCAATTAAATGCAATAAAAGGGTGTAGATTTTATTTTCATTTTTCTAAATAGGAGACAACTTAGTTGTTCATTTTAAGAGACCAATCTTATTTTCTCTTACATATTTAGTATCCCTATTTAATAAAGAAAAAGTACTTCTTATCCGATTACTCAATTAATTGATGGAATAATCAGTAGAATATTCGATTAGTAAAATAATCGATAGCTGCAGCCCTACATCCAGATTATTGGCTAATCTTGGCTCAGTCGAGGGGAGTGGCAGTCAGGCATTGAGATGCCATGCTGGCCCACATAAGGTCCTCAAGTGTATGCTTTCTTGCTCTCTGAGAACCACCTTCTGGGGGATAGTTTGGGATTCAGTAATGATGCGAGCAAGTCTGTATCCTGCTTGGGAGGAATTTCATACTTTCTGCAATACAGATCTGAATTTAAAATCTGACTAGTATCAGGCTTAGAGGGTACTCGGCTCATGACTGTAGCAGCCAAAGCTATTCCTTTGGATCTGCTACACATGAAACTATTTATAATCTGGCTCAGGAGCAGAGGTTTTCACCTCTGCAGACACTCTTTTCATGGTCACAAGGGTTACACGTCATGAGCTTTGTACCCTTCTTATGTGGATAGACCCTGGTTTCTCACCATGGGTCCCACTGTTAGGGCATGTCATCGTCGCAAGACTCTTTCAATGGATGCACCCCTCTTGAATTGGGGAGCAGTCCTAAACAACCACCTTGCCCATGGCATTTAAGAGGCCTCCTGTCTCTCATGGCACACACATTGCCTGAAGAAGGGGTTGCATTTCTGGTGCTGAAACACTTTTTCCTGAAACTCTGGGGCTACCTTTGGTGGTCACATTCATTAATAAGGGTGTCGGCGTTTGTGCCCTTTGTTTAGGTTGGTGCACCAGATCTATCCCTAGGTAGAGACCAGATTTCTCTCACTGAGAGCAATTTACACTCCAGAGCATATGATCAGGAAGCAGGCTTCCTGCTGAGGGAATGGCTTCTCTACACGTAGGTTTTCATTTTTAGTTGGTTGGAAGTGGCTATGTTTGCCTCTGCGGAGTCGACCCCCTGTGCCCTGTGCCTTTCACTTTTCCCTTTTGGATGGTGCTCCTTGGGAAATTCCCAATCAGGAGACACCTCCTCTCTTAATTGCAGGGGGCGATTCTCTACCTTTGGCCCAAGATTTAGAGCATCTGGTCTGGCCCCAGAGGGGGACCAGCTCCTAGACTCCATTCTGCCTACTCAGGTTGTGGAGAATATTTTGAGCTTTTGTCACTGGTGTAATCAGCATTGTCTGGATCTAGTTCATTGCCCTGTTAGTACAGTGCTAGAGTTCCTGCAGACACACCTCTTTATGAGCCTATCACCCTCTACATTGAGGTATACGTGGTAGCCATTGCTGCGTGTCACGTGCCTGTTCTCTGGTCTCTCGCATTCTGCGCTGAGCCAGACATCCGAGGCTTTCCTGCAGACCACATCTCCCCCCCGCAATCTCTCAATGGTCCTGGAGAGGCTTCTCCAAGCCCCCTTTGAGCCAATGGAGTCAGCCTCTGAGGAATTTCTGACCCTGGAAACGGCTCGGCTATAAGCCGGTCATCTGACCTTTCTGCAGGCCTTCTGCCCTCTGCCCCATGAGTTGGCGGAGAATGAGAGACTTCACCTGCTGTGCCCAGTTCAGGTTCTTAGCCCTTATGACCTTTTTGTCTGGGTCGGGTCCTCTCCCTTTTCGACTTTCGTGCTGGGTAGTGGTAGCTATTTCCTAGGCCCATGAGCTGTGCTGCATCACTTCACCACTAGGGATTACAGCTCACTCCACTAGGTTTTTCACCTTGTCCAGCACTCTGGCTAGGGGCATTCCCCCAGGATATTTGTGCTCCGATGGGTTGGTCCTCTCCGTACACCTTTATCAGGTTCTATAACCTGGACCTGGACCCCACTCCTGAAGCCTAGGTCTTACAGGGCTAATGATGCTCTGCTTCTAACTCGTTGTGCTCTTTCATGACCTCCGGGACAGACATCTCCCGGCGAGTGGCAGCATTGGTATTGCATGATGCAATGACGCAGCATTGAGTTCCCTTGAAAGGGAACTATACCAGGTTACATATGTAACCCGGTTCCCTGAGAAGTGAATGAGATTCTGCGTCGCTAGCCACACCCCAAGCATCCACTCATGTTTCCTTCAGACAAATAGAAGCTGGAGTAATGTGACGTAGATGTCCTATCCAAGCCAATAAATCGGCGTGATTTCATACAGAGCTTCAGACACAACTTCCAAATAGAAGCATTCTCATAGAATCAGCCATGACGCAGCACAGCCTGGTAACCTGGTGTAGTTTTTATGCATTCATTATACATAATTTATCTAGAAATTCTGATCTCCCAAACATATAGTTTTCTGAAATGTATAACATTTATACAAATATACAGGAACATAAAAAGCAGACCAACACACACACACACACTCCATAATGTCTCTACATAATCTTTAATGATAAACTGAATAAACTGATGGTGATCTTACTTCAGTATCTCCAGTGTACAGTGTGGATTCTTCAGTCCATCAGAGAGCAGCTTCACTCCTGAATCCTGCAGCAGTTTATTATAACTCAGGATCAGTTCTCTCAGTCTGGAGGAGTTTGAGGTGAGAACTGAAGACAGAACTCTACAGCTTTCCTCTGTCAGATTACAATCACGCAGACTGGAAGAGAAATGATGAAACATTGTATTGCATTGATTTTTTATTTTGGTTTGGCTTTCTAAAGTTTTTCTAAAATTCTAATGTTTGTGTGCATGTGTGTGTGCGTGTGTCTGCAGTGGTGTGTAAAGTACATAATCTTCTGTACTTGAGTGAAAGTAGAGATAATCTAGTTAATGTTACTCCAGTAAAAGCAAAAGTCCTCAATTTGAATTTTTACTTGAGTTAAAGTACAAAAGTACTGTAACCTAACGTACCTGAGTAAAAAACTACTAGAATTATCCTCAGAATCAGAAAGAGCTTTATTGCCAAGTATGTTTGTGCATACAAGGAATTACTTTTAGTGTCACAAGCTCCAGTGCACAGAGACAACAACAATACAAACAATAACAACAAAAAATAGGATGAGAAATAAAAACACACATATTTAAATAGGAAAATAAAGTAATTTGTATGTATAAAATAGAATAGGATGAGTTGAGATGTAGGGATGTGGGGGTGGTAACAAATAAATATGAGGTTATTGCACTTTTTTTTTTATTGCCCAATGTTGGGAACATTCAACTGTTCAAAAGGTAGATTGCTTGGGGGAAGAAACTGTTCTTGTGTCTGTCCTGGTAGTTGCTGCTCTGTAGCGCTGACCAGATGGCAAAAGGTCAAAAAGGAGATGGCCTGGATGTCAGGGGTTCAGAGTGATTTTCTGAGCCCTTTTCCTCACTCTGGATGTATGCAGTTCTTGAAGGGTGGGCAGGGGAGCGCCAATAATCCTTTCAGCAGTCCAAACCGTTCTCTGTAGTCTTCTGATGTCTGATTTTGTAGCTGAGCCGAACCAAACAGTTATAGACGTGCACAGAACAGACTCGATGATGGCTGAGTAGAAGTGTGTTAGCAGCTCCTGTGGCAGGTTGAACTTCCTCAGCTGCCGAAGGAAGTACAGTCTTTGTTGGGCCTTTTTGATAATGGAGTCTATGTGAGTGTCCCACTTCAGGTCCTGAGAGATGGTGGTGCCCAGGAACCTGAATGACTCCACTGTTGGTACAGTGCTGTTCATGATGGTGAGTGGGGGGAGTGCAGGGGTGTACCTCCTGAAGTCCATTATCATCTCCACTGTTTTGAGCATGTTGAGCTCCAGGTTGTTAAGACTACACCAGGCAGCCAGCTGCTCAATCTCCTGTCTGTAAGCAGACTCATCACCGTCCTGGATGAGGCCGATGACTGTAGTGTCGTCCGCGAACTTCAGGAGCTTGACAGATGGATCAGTAGAGATGCAGTCATTGGTGTAAAGGGAGAAGAACAGTGGGGAGAGGACACAACCCTGGGGGCGCCAGTGCTGGTGGTGCGGCTGTATAACGTGAATTTCCCCAGTTTCACTAGCTGATGCCTACCTGTCAGAAAGCTGGTGATCCACTGACAGATAGAGCTAGGGACAGAGAGCTGGGTTAGTTTGGTCTGGAGGAGTGTTGGGATGATGGTGTTGAAGGCCGAACTAAAGTCCACAAACAGGAGCCTCACATAGGTCCCTGATTTGTCCAAATGCTGTAGGATGAAGTGCAGTCCCATGTTTACTGCATCATCCACAGACCTGTTTGCTCAGTAAGCAAACTGCAGGGGGTCCAGTAAGGGTCCAGTGATGTTCTTTAGATAAGCCAAAACCAGTCTTTCAAACGACTTCATGACCACAGACATTAAAGCAACAGATCTGTAGTCATTAAGTCCTGTTATCTTGGGTTTCTTTGGGATGGGGATGATGGTGGAACGTTTGAAGCAGGCAGGGACTTCACACAGCTCCAGTGATCTATTGAAGATCTGTGAAAAGAACTTCTAACTGAAACCCCTGTGAAAATCCTAAGTCTAATGTTGTCATTTTTTGTAATTAAATATTGATTTTATGTGAGAAGAATCTGTCCCTCTACTCACACATGCCTGTTAATACAAGGTCTGAGAAATGATCATGATACAGATGTCAGTGAACATTATTCTAAATCAGGGAATGCAAGGGGAACATGGGGGCATGTGTGTGTGTGTGTGTGTGTGGTGTGTGTGTGTGTGTGTGTGTGTGTGTGTGTGTGTGTGTGTGTGTGTGTATAATGATCTTACTCCAGTATCTCCAGTGTACAGTGTGGATTCTTCAGTCCATCAGAGAGCAGCTTCACTCCTGAATCCTGCAGTTTATTATAACTCAGGTCCAGTTCTCTCAGACTGGAGGAGTTTGAGGTGAGAACTGAGGACAGAACTCTACAGCTTTCCTCCGTCATTTTACACCAATGCAAACTGGAATAAAATTATGAAATATAAGAACACTGATCTCAAACACACACACACAGCCATAACACACTCTTTACCATATCACACACACTCACAAACCTATTCAGACATTATGAATAATTTACAGATGCCAATCTCTAAATGTGTGACTTTGTATAGAAAGAAAATTCAAATTCCGTGCACACAGGGTGGAAGTGGGAATCAAACCCCAACCCTGGAGATGTGAGGCAAATCTTTCAGCAATTTGGCCAAAATATGAAAGACATTTTAAATGATTTGGCCAATAGTTTTGGTGACACACCCAATAAGTACACTAAACTAATTTTTAATATATACTTGTCTAGTGATAACCAGGTCAGATTTACAAACCTCAATTCCAGTGAAGTTGCGACGTTCTGTAAAACGCAAATAAAAACAGAATACAATGACCTGCAAATCCTTGTTGACCCATGATCAATTGAAAACACCACACAGCCAAGATATTCAGTGTTCACTATGATAAACTTGATTGTCTCCTGCAAATATTTACTCATTTTAAATGTGATGCCTGCAACATGTTCCAAAAGAGCTCAGATAGGGGCAACAAAAGACTGGGAAAGTTAAGGAATGCTCCAAAAACACCTGTCTGGAACATTCCACAGGTGAACAAGTTAATTGGAAACAGGTGAGCATCATGACTGGGTATAAAAGGAGGATCCCCGAAAGGCTCAGTCATTCACAAGCAAGGATGTAAACAACCAATTTGTTAAGCCAATTTGTTAAATAACTACGTTAGCAAATCAACAACATTCGTAAATGTACAATTGCAAAAAATGTAGGTATTCCTTCACCTATAGTCCATAATAAATTTACATGCACATGTCACTTTAAATATTTGAACTACACTTTAACTGATTTAACTAAACTAACTATTTCTGCTGCTATCACTCACTGTCCCTAACCATGTCTCTTTTTGCACTCACTGTCTAACACTGTTCTTTTGCACACAGTCGGCGTTATGTGTCTTGCTTGTCTGCACTCTCTCGTCATTCTCTGCACTTTGTATGCTGTAAAATTTGGCACCTTGAAAGTATTTTAGCTCTATGTTTGTCCGTGTCACCTTGTGATTTGTTCTGTGTAGCACCTCTGGTCCAGGAGGAATGTTGTTTCATTTCACCATGTCCTGCATCAGCTTTATATGGCTTCTTTGACTTTGACTTGACTTTGATTAATATCATCAGAAGATTCAGAGAATACGGAGAAATCTCTGCATGTAAGCAGCAAGGCTGAAAACCAACAATGAATGGCCATGACCTTTGATCCCTCAAGTGGCACTGCATTAAAAACAGACATCATTCGGTAAAGGATATTACCATGTGGGCTCAGGAACACTTTGGAAGACCATTGTCAGTTAACACAGTTTGTCACAACATTTACAAGTGCAAGTTAAAACTGTACCATGCAAAGCGCAAGCCATCAACAACACCCAGAAATGCCGCCGGCTTCTCTGGGCCGGAGCTCATCTGAGATGGACTGACACAAAGTGGAAAAGTGTGCTGTGGTCTGACGAGTCCACATTTCAGATTGCTTTTGGAAATCATGGACATCGCATCCTCCGGGCTGAAGAGGAAAAGGACCATCCAGATTACAATCAGTTCAAAAGCCAGCATCTGTGATGGTATGGGGGTGTGTTGATGCTGAAAGGTACATACAGGTTTTGGAGCAAAATATGCTGCCATTCAAGCGACGTCTTTTTCAGGGGCGTCCCTGATTATTTCAGCAAGACAATGCCAAGCCACATTCTGCACGTGTTACAACAGCGTGGCTTCGTAGTAAAAGAGTGTAGGTACTAGACTGGCCTGCCTGCAGTCCCGTGTGTCCGCAGTTAGTGTCCTCAGTTCCCAAATGCTTATTGAGTGTTGTTAAAAAGAAAGGTGATGTAACACAGTGGTGAAAATACCCCTGTCCCAGCTCTTTTGGAGCATGTTGCAGGCATCAAATTCAAAATAAGTGAATATTTGCAAGAAACAATCAAGTTTATCAGTTTGAACATTGCATATCTTGTCTTTGTGGTGTTTTCAATTGAACATGGGTCAACAAAGATTTGCAGGTCATTGTATTCTGTTTTTATTTACGTTTTACACAACGTCCCAAATTCATTGGATTTGAGGTTTGTACACTGATTGATTTTATTTCTCATTAAAATCTTTAAACAATTTTTATTTACCCTTATTCAATTCAATTCAATTTTAGTTGTATATTGATTTTAACAGTGTACATTGTCTCAAAGCAGCTTTATAGAAATATGAAAACATGAAGTGAATTGATATTTATTCCTAATGAGCAAGCCTGAGGCAATGATTGATTACAAAGAAAAACTCCTTGAGATGATATGAGGAAGAAACCTTGAGAGGAACCAGATTCAATAAGGAACCCCTTCTGATCTAGGTGACACCAGAGAGTGGGATTGCAAATCATTATAAACACCAGATAGTGAGATTATAAATCATTATAAACACAAGGTTATAAAGTGGGATTTTGTTCTGTTCTCTGAAAGCTCTGTTATCCATTCTCTCTCTCTCTCTTTCACACAGAGCCAACCCTTACATTTATAGAATTTGGCAGACATTTGGCAGACACCATTATCCGGAGCGATAAATAAGGCTTTGCTCCTATACATAAATGATGCACGCAAAGCAAAGTTGCAATTTGTAATTTTCCTCCTACAACAGGTAAATACCACTGAAAATACCCCATAACTTGAAATTTCCACTCACATCCTTGGGGAAGTATTCTACCAGTTCCTTTGCCAAATACAGAGTGACATAAAATCCACATGGCCACTCAATGTAATGTTATCTTCTACTTTTAAATAAATTTATTGCAGTATTAGCTTTAGATCAGTTAAAATACAGACACAGTACTCAGCTGAATCTATAACACTGATGACATTTTTTCTCTCTCATATGTACTCCTCAAAGCTTAATAATACATGTTACTGTAAAAAGTGAAATAATCAACAGAAAAAATACCATATGCTTGCTTGAAGATCATTAGATCAACTAGTAATGATCAATAATGAACACAGTGTAGTACAGTGTTTTTTAAAAATAACAAATCATGCAGTAACAAAGGGGATGTGGTAACGTAGTGGTTACAGTGTTGGACTACTGAGCTGAAGGTTGTAAATTCAAATCCCAGTCCAAGCTACCACCACTGGGCCCCTGAGAAAGGCCCTTAACCCTCAATTGCTCAGTTGTATAGAATGAGATAAGTTGTAAGTCACTCTGGATAAGGGCGTCTGCCAAATGCCAGAAATGTAAACAAATGTATAAAAAGAATAATACTCACTCCACTTTTCTGGAGGCTTTGACCACTGGCAGCAGTTTCAGAAGACATTCATCTGATGGATCATATTTCCTCAAATTAAAATCATCCAGCTCCTGTTCTGAGTTCAGTAACACAAACACCAGAACTGACCACTGATCAGGAGAGAGATTGATTCCACTGAGACGACAGTAATATTCTCTGTTCACATAAGTTTCTACTTCCTGCACTACATAATGACCTTTCAGTTCATTCAGACAGTGGAACAGATTGATGGATTTCTCTGAAGATGGGTTTTCCCTGATCTTCTTCTTAATGTACTTGATTATTTCCTCTATGTTGTGAGGACTGCTCTCTGTCTGTGGCATTAAGCCTTGTAAGAGAGTCTGATTGGACTCCAGTGAGAGACCCAGAAGGAAGCGGAGGAACAGGTCCAGGTGTCCATTCTCACTCTGTAAGGCCTTGTCCACTGCACACTTCAGGAAATCAGACATGTTTGACTTGTTGAAAAGATCAGAAAGACCAGTGGTTTGTTGTTCTGCTACATTTCTGCTGATAAAGTGGTGAGATGCGTATAAAGCAGCCAGAAACTCCTGAACACTCAGATGGACAAAGCTGAACACCTTCCCCAGGTGAAGCCCAGACTCCTCTCTGAAGATCTGGGTACACACTCCTGAGTACACTGACACTTCTCTCACACCAATGCCACACTCTCTCAGGTCTTCCTCATAGAAGATCAGGTTTCCTTTCTCCAGCTGCTGGAAAGCCAGTTTTCCCAGTGCCAGGATACTCTCTCTGGTGTGCTGAGGATCAGGGTCACATTTCTGATGGTACTTTTGGTCCTTGTGTTTGATCTGAAAGATCAGGAAGTGTGTGAACATTTGAGTCAGAGTCTTGGGGATCTCTCCACTCTCTGCTTCACCCAACATTCTCTCTAGAACAGTGGCTGAGATCCAGCAGAAGACTGGGATGTGGCACATGATGAAGAGGCTTCTTGAAGACTTCAAGTGTCTGATGATTTTATTGGCCAGATTCTGATCACTGATCCTCTTCCTGAAGTACACCTCTTTCTGAGAATGACTGAAACCTTGTATCTCTGTTACCTGGTCTACACACTCAGGAGGGATCTGATTGGCTGTTCCTGGTCGAGAGGTTATCCAGAGGAGAGCAGAGGGAAGCAGATTCCCCTTGATGAGGTTTGTCAGCAGAACATCCACTGAGGCTGACTCTGTCACATCACACAATCTCTCATTCTTCTGGAAATTTAGAGGAAGTCGACACTCATCCAGACCATCAAAGATGAACAGGACTTTGTAGGAGTCACAGTCTATTAATTCTAGTTTCCTTATTTCTGGGAAAAAGGTATGAAGAAGATTCATCAGACTGAGATTTTTCTCCTTCATCAGATTCAGCTCTCTAAAGGGAAGTGGAAACATGAAGGTGACGTCCTGATTTGCTTTTCCTTCAGACCAGTCCAGAATGAACTTCTGCACAGAGACTGTTTTTCCAATTCCAGCAACTCCTTTGGTCAGCACAGTTCTGATGGACTTGTCCTTAAAGAGGTCATTACAGTTGATGGGGGTCTCCTGTGTTGCTGGTCTCCTGGACACTGTCTCAATCTGTCTCACCTCATGTTCTTTATTGATGTCTCCACTCCAACCCTCTGTGATGTAGAGCTCTGTGTAGATGTCACTCAGAAGTGCTGAGATTCTAGGCTGTGAGATTCCTTCATTAATTCTTTTAAAATTCTTTCTCCATTTGGATTTTAATGTTTGTTGGAACTTGTAGACTGGATGCAGCTCTAAAAAACAAAGGAATGGCATATTTTACTGTACAGTCAATTTTATGCAATAAACAAAACAAGATAGTTAATCAACAAACACAGCCTTCACACAGAATACCACTGTACCAAAATGATAAAATGTCTTCCACCTGTCAAAATGTCAGGGGTTTAATGTGATTGATCTATAAATAGCCACACTACGAATAAAATATTCTATGATCTATTAAATTGTTGACACAGAAGTCCATATTTATCATGTCTTTCGACAACATAACACGTTCATCAAGAAAATAAAAGTAAATATAGATCTTAAATAACTCATGCATGTAATGTGACAGTAATAAGTGCAGTGTGTGCTGTTGTCAGCTTCATTTCAACCATATACAACTAGTACAGGACACAGTAAAATGAAACATTCCTCCAGCACTAGGGTAAATAAAACACAGAAATAGAAGAGACAACACAGATCTACTGTAAATACAATACTACATAAGATGCATGTATACAAATATGTGCAAAGGGTGCAAGAATTCAGTGGGATATAGGCCAGTGCCACTGAGACCAATAAGCAGTTGTGTAATGAATAAAGAGCAATATAAAAAATTATAGATGTAAACTTGAAAGACACTTAGCAGCAGCAAGGGAGTGCAAAGATGTGCAGTTAGGCATGAATGTGCACGTGTGTGTTTGGTGTCAGTCCAGTCTCTGGATATTGAGGAGGCTGATGGTTTGGGGAAAGAAACCATTGTACAGCTTGGCTCAGGTTTTCAGTAAGATGCTAAGTAATGATTTAATTAAATGCTGATGTAAATCAATGACCAAAATTCATGTATGTGTGTCCTTTTTTGTTCAGATGGAATTTGGTCCCAATGGCATCAACTGTCAAGCAGTTGGGATGATATGCAAACTGCAGAGGATCCAGTGAAAGTAGCAATGAGGTCTTGACAATGCAACCCGGTCGTTGGGAGGAGGGATAGTCTTCCTTGCTGCCACATCATTCTGCACTTCAAACAGAGAGTAAAAGTAGTTCAGCACATCTAAAAGGGAGGGATTAGTAATAAACTGGATGCCCTGCCACATATACCAGGTGCCATGCCATGCGCTATCATTCAAGTGGCTGTGGATTCTTGGGCCATCTGCAAGCTTTGCCTCTGATGGACTAGGACAGTTTGGCCTTCACTTTTCTTAGGGCTACCCTGTCACCTGCTCTGAAGGCAGAATCTCTAGTCTTAAGCAGTGCACACAGTTTGCAGTCATCCATGGCTTCTGGCTTCAGAACTGGTTTAGAGCAACTGACAAACAATCTGTATTCAGATGTAGTCTGAATAGACAAGGTGGGGCAGGGACATCCACATGGCACATGCCATGGATGTTTGTGTAAATAAGATCCATTACGATCACCCATCTCATTGTAAAGTCTACATGATGATGAAATTTAGTGAGTACTGATTTATTTGCATGGTTGAAATCTCCAGCAACAATAACCAGTCCATTAGAGTGAGCAAACTATGAACACAGCAATGAATTTTCATGGAAAATAAAATGGTCCTGCATTTAACAGTCGCAAACCTGACTAACAATGAAGAGGTGGTGGTAGCTCAAGTGGTTAAGGCTCTCAGTTGTTGATCGGAAGGTCAGGATTCAAGCCCCAACACTGGCAAGATGCCACTGGGTCCTTGAGCAAGTCCCATCATCATGGTTGATGCTGTGCTTTGACCCCAACTTCCAAAGCAGAGATATGCAAAGAAAGAATTTCACTGTGCTATAATGTAAATGTGACAAAAAGTAAGGCTTTTTCCATCTTCTTCAGTAACTGAGAACTTGTACAGAGTTCTTATACAAGGTTGATGTAAACACACAAGCCACTAAAGCGGGTGTTACTACATAGAGCTGCATTTCTGTTGCCACAAAATGAATGAAACTCTGTCGCTGCGACATGTATCTGTAAAGACGAAGCAGGCTCTAAACTCATGCTACCTAAACTGCTGGAGTCGGACGCAATCAAATTTATTAGATTTCAATTTATTAACTCCTGCCATCTTGCTGCACTTCTGGTTCCTCATGCACTACTTTTGATGTCCCCTCTCCTGGCCTAGGGTTAGTATGGGATGCAGAGGACTGGACACCTCATCCCCGTAAAAATTCAAGAATACATAGCTTGTCTAGGAGATCATGCAGATTGGCTAATTTCTGCACTGTAGCAATGTCTGGCCAATTTCCGTGTGACATAAAAAGTCAGGCTAAAGAGAAGAATAGCAATGATCCAAAGTGGCCACTGTATGCTACTGCTGCCCAAACAGGAAATGGAAGCGGTAGACCTTTATATATAATCTGAAGACAGCCAGTGACTCATACGTTGTCATAAGTAGTTTGAGGTAAGTGGGTGCTGGTCCATTTTTGGCTTTTTAGGCAAGCATTACGACGAGGATCATAGTCACGATGAGGATCATCGTGTCAGGACCACTTCACACGTTCCAGCGAGGAATCGAGAGGTTCAGTAGACTATTTGCTGTTAATAAATGGTTACAGTCAAGGTGTCAAGACCAGAAATTACCCTTTGTTGATAACTGGAATCTTTTCTGGGAGTCCTAGGTCCTAGGCTCTACCGTCCTGATGGCCTGCACCCAAGCAGAGTTGGAGCAGCAGTCCTCTCAGACAACATCTCCAGGACACTATGCACCATCTGACTGGTAAGCCATAACTCACAATCATGATAGATACTGTTCAGCTCACCAGATTGATACGAGTGCACACATAGCTCATCCTATAGAGACTGTGTCTGTTCCCCGAATAGTGAGATCAAAGAATAAATTCATTAATAGCCCTCAAAATAATCTAATCACAGTTATACCTGAAAAACGCCAAATAAATAAAGAAAAACAATTCCTAAAGTTTGGGCTTCTCAACATTAGATCCCTTGCACAGAAAGCACTTATTGGTAATAAAATGATCTCAGATTATAGTTTTGATACACTCTGCCTTACTGAAACCTGGCTTAGGCCAAATGAGTCCACTCTGTCAGGATATTGCTATAAGGATGAGCCCCGTCAGACTGGTGGTGGAGGTGGTGTTGCAACTATTTATAGCAACTCTCTTACCGTTACTCAGAAAACAGGACCCAGGTTTAACTCATTCGAAGTGCTTGTCCTTAATGTTACACTCACAGACATACATAAAAAATCCTGGCTAAATATTGCTCTGGCCACCGTATAGACACCAAGGGCCCTACGCTGACTTTCTTAAATAGTTTGCACATTTACTCTCAGACCTACTGATTAATTATGACAAGGTGTTGATTGTAGGAGACTTTAACATTCATGTAGATGATTCCAATGATGCCTTAGGACTCACATTTATGGATTTATTAAATTCTTTTGGGGTTAAACAAAACATTACTAGACCAACTCATTGTTTTAACCATACACTAGATTTAGTTATATCACATGGAACAGATGTCACTGATATAGATATTTTACCTCAAAGTGATGATATCACAGACCATCACCTCTTAGTGTACACTCTACCTGTAGAACATATTAGACACGTCTCCCCTCGTTATCGACTCGGTAGAACTATTATCCCGACCACTAAAGACAAATTCACAAGTAATCTACCGGATCTGTCTCAACTTCTCACCAGACCCCTAAATGCAGATGACCTAGATGAATTAACTAACAGCATAGGCACTATTTTCACCAGCACATTACACACTGTTGCCCCCATCCGATTAAAAAGGTCAGCGATAAAACACCTGCACCATGGTATAATAGTCATACTCACGCCCTCAAGAGAGCAACCCGTAACCTCGAGCGAAAGTGGAGAAAAACTAAATTAGAAGTTTTCAGAATTGCGTATAAAGACAGTATGTCCAGCTATAGACAGGCTCTAAAAGCTGCTAGGGCTGAGCATCTGAGCAAACTATTAGAAATAAACCAAAACAATCCCAGATTCTTATTTAGTACAGTGGCTAGACTAACAAAACATCAGATATCTGAAGAGAATACTCCATCACAGTTTAGTAGTGATGAACTTTTTCACCGACAAAATCAATAGTATCAGGAACAAAATAATTGATGTTCAACCTTTGACAGCATCTGGTGACCTAGTCCAGCCTAAAGCTCCACATTTAAAGCTACAATGCTTTACAGGTATAGGGAAGGAAGAGCTGTATAAACTTATCACCACGGCTAATTCAACAACGTGTTTGTTAGATCAAATTCCAACTAGATTACTGAAAGAAGTGATACATACAGCTGGAGAGCCTCTCCTCAACATTATTAATTCCTCCTTATATTTAGGTCACGTCCCTAAACCTTTCAAGCTAGCAGTTATTAAGCCTCTTCTTAAGAAACCTAAACTAGACCCTAATGACTTATTAAATTACAGACCGATTTCAAACCTTCCCTTTATATCTAAAATATTAGAAAAGGTTGTGTCTACTCAATTATGCTCCTTCTTACAGGAAAACAATATCCTTGAAGAATTTCAGTCAGGTTTCAGGCCCCATCAAAGTACAGGAACTGCACTAGTTAAGATCACAAATGATTTGTTTTTAAGCTTCGGACCAAGGCTGCATCTCAATATTAGTCTTACTTGATCTTAGTGCTGCATTCGATACTATAGATCATAACATTCTCGTAGACCGCTTACAAAATCACATAGATATTCAGGGACAGGCGTTAAAATGGTTCAGATTCTACCTGTCTGATCGATACCAGTTTGTAGATTTAAATGGAGAACTGTCCAGTGTAATGCCAATGAAATATGGGGTCCCACAAGGATCAGTTTTAGGACCTCTGCTTTTCTCAATATACATGCTTCCCTTAGGCAACATCAGTAGAAGGCATGGGATTAGTTTCCATTGTTACGCTGACGATACACAGTTATATATCTCATCAAAACCAGATGAAATATTTAAACTGTCTAGATTAACAGAGTGTGTTAAAGATATTAAAGATTGGATGACTGATAATTTTCTATTACTAAATCCAAATCAATTTGTCCTTTGAAAAACATATTTCCAATATTACAAAAATAGCCTTCTTCCACCTCAGAAATATCGCCAAGCTTAGGAACATGTTATCTTTATCTGATGCAGAAAAGCTAGTTCATGCATTCATGACCTCCAGACTGGACTATTGTAATGCATTACTAGGTGTTTGTCCTGCATCTTCAATAAACAAGCTATAGTTAGTCCAGAATGCAGCATCCGGAGTTCTTACCAGGTCAAGAAAGTATGATCATTCATTCATTCATTCATTGTCTACCGCTTATCCGAACTATTCTCAGGTCACGGGGAGCCTGTGCCTATCTCAGGTGTCATTGGGCATCAAGGCAGGATACACCCTGGACAGAGTGCCAACCCATCACAGGGCACACACACACACTCTCATTCACTCACGCAATCACACACTACGGACAATTTAGAGATGCCAATCAACCTACAATGCATGTCTTTGGACCGGAGGAGGAAACCGGAGCACCCGGAGGAAACCCCCGAGGCACGGGGAGAACATGCAAACTCCACACATGGCGGAGGCGGGAATTGAACCCCCAACCCTGGAGGTGTGAGGCAAATGTGCTCTGGCTACCTGTTAAGTTTAGAATTGATTATAAACTAGCACTACTTACGTACAAGTCTTTAAATGGTTTAGCGCCCACGTATGTAGCCAGTCTTCTAACACGTTACAATCCACCACACTCCTTAAGATCTCGAAATTCTGGACTTCTGGTAATTCCCAAAATATAAAAGTATACAAAAGGGGGTAGAGTATACAAAATAGCGTTTTAGTATTTAACTCCTAAACTTTGGAACGGTCTTCCTGACAGTGTTCGGGGCTCAGACACAGTTTCCCAGTTCAAACGTAGACTAAAGACATATCTCTTTAGCCAGGCATACACCTAATAAATCCCATAACTTTGTGCTCCAGTACATCTGATTAAATGCACATCATCATCTAGTGCCTGCTAATATTATGAACAACAGCTACGCTAATTCCTTTCCATTTGTTTCCCTTCTTCTACCCATCCCCGAGACACACAGAGATTGTGCCAGCTTCGGTGATCCAGAGATGGAAATACTCCAGCCGGGTTCTGCTTTCTGAAGACTGGAGTATTCAAAGCAGCACTGCCAACACTATGTGGATGACAACAACCTCTTAATTAATTTACACACAACATTCTACACATGCTGTATCTGCATCACACAACTAATGCAGAAAGGACATTGTTCATATCACACTCTCCGTGTGTCACCCAGATGAGGATGGGTTCCCTTTTGAGTCTGGTTCCTCTCAAGGTTTCTTCCTAATATCATCTAAGGGAGTTTTTCCTTGCCACAGTCGCCTGAGTCACCTCAGGCTCGCTCACTAGGGAAAATTTTGTCTAACATCCAGGACTGTTTGTTTGTATGTTTATTGTTTCTTATGTTCTGTAAAGCTGCTTTGAGACAATGCTCTTAGTTAAAAGCGCTATACAAATAAAATTGAATTGAATTGAATAGTCATAAATCTGATGTGGCCAGCTACAGGGGGGCATTTGAAAGACTACAATGGATTGTTGTTGAGATAAATTAGAAATGTTAACTTATGAAGGTTAAAGGTTAGGAAAACAAATCACGCAGTTGCATTCTTGATCACTTGCAGAGGTTTAGTGGAGCTTAGAAACAGACCTACTTCTAAAATTCCAGTCTGGAAATGAGAAGAGATTGAACTGGACAAATCCTATTGTTGTTTTAAAATAAGTGTGTGAGATTAACAATGTACAGGAAAAGAACAATTGATTGTTCATGGTTACCCATGAATCGACTGGGATTCAGGAATGAACAGTGTTTCAGTTTTGCTGGGATTAAGTTTGATCTGATGTATCATTCTCATAGCAGTGGTATGTAAACCAATGTGAAGATATATGACCTTATCAAAAGGTTGAGAGTAGGTTCCTGGGTTTAGAAAATAGAGGGCAGAGTATTTTAAGCATTGATATCTGTAGCTGGAGAGGGCTAAACACCATTTTCAGGGCATTTCCTCCCTTGTGTATGAGAGAGCAGCTGCTCAGTGTCAAGGAGTAGGAATGCAGAAAAGAGAGAAGGCAAGAGGACTAGAGCTTGTCAGAAGGGAGGCTGAATTCTCTGAGAACAGTAGGAGTGAAAAAATGGAAAAGTCTGTCAATTTCTTCAAGAAAACCTCTATGTGAAGGTAACTGTAACTACATGGAATTTAAAAGATGAAATGTTGATAAGACAGGTAGAGAGGTGCGAATGACCATTTTCAAAACAAGAGCAGACATGTACCATTACATGTGCAGGAGCATTCCTTTCTAATGGAGTGTGAGAGAAAACATAAGCAGAGGATAAAGAAGCTAGTGTAGTAAGTGTTGACTTTTGTCATGCTACAGGGAAAACACAAAGAAGCAAAAAAACAAACTTCACTGTCCAAAAGATGTCAAAGTTGAGATCGAGTACAGATTTACCTCTGACTGGTATAAAACCTTTGACATGAGAGACTCCTTCCACAAACATTAACTAAATGTACTTACTTTAAGAAAATGTCACCGTGCCAACAATTGCAAACATTATTTAAATGTAGTGTGTCACCATACAACACACTGTGAATGAGCTGTTACTGTTGAAATCATGACATAGAAGGAGTGACCTAAGATAAGCAGCAGGGAAGATTAGAAGCTGCACTACTGTCAGAGCTGTGGTTATAAAAACTTCAGCTTCTGACCAATCACAATCCAGGATTCAACAGCGCTATGGTGTAACTGTAAGTAATGACCAGTGGTAAATTCATGGGCCAGAATTCTTACTTTTCTGCAGTGTATTAGCGAGATCTGTGTGGTTCATGTTCTTCAGGACGTGCAGTGTGATCTTCAGAGCTCCCTGTCTGACACTGTACAGATCCTCCTCATCCTCCACCTCCCTCTCAGTGCATGCTGGGTAATTTGGACTCAGGAGTTTCCTAAACCTCTTCAGCTCATCCTTTATCAGAGTAATGGCATTGTTTTCCAGTTCCTGGATAAAACACACAGTGACCAACTTAAATATTACAAAGTTACATAGTGAAAGATGTTTTGATGAAAAGAAGAAAAGTCCTTCTAATAGAACAGCTGCAATTCTGTCTACCCATAATGCTGCTACTATTTGGGAGATAGGTAATGTAACACTACCACAATAAGTTTATTATGTAAATATATATATATATATATATATATATAATGTATAGACTGATTGGCATCTCTAAATTGTCTGTAGTGAATGAAAGTTGGCACGCCATCCAGGGTGTATCCTGCCTTGATGCCCAATGATGCCTGAGATAGGCACAGGCTCCCCGTGACCCGAGAATAGACCGGGTAAGCGGTAGACAATGAATGAATGAAATTAACAGTAACAAGGTCAAGACACTCTCAGACAACATGAGGAAGAACACTTGATATGAACCAGACTCAAAAAGTTCTCTCTTTTGGTTGACACTAGGTAGTGTGGGAAGTTGGCAGCTTAGTGGTTAAGGCGTTGGACTATTGATCAAAGCCCATCCAAGATGGCCAGAGAGAGGCTGAGAGAGGCTGTTGACTCCCTGCTGATGTCCTTATTCCAAACTTAAAAACTCTGCAAATTACTCAGACACAAGTTATATACGTACATTAAAATGACACAAACCTTGAATATGGTCTCCAAATCAAGTAATTTCCTGCTCTTCACTCTGTGAACAAATAAACCACATCATTTAATAAGGTCCATTTGTATTTATAGCTGCACAACACTTATTTATAAATACAGATTTTTAACACTTCACTTAATACACTGATTTAAGGATTTCTTGATAGCATATTTCACTATGAATAAATGAATAAAATAGTTATATCATCATTAATTTTCCAGGGGGGGCACGGTGGCTTGGTGGTTAGCATGTTTGCCTCACGCCTCCAGGGTTGGGGGTTTGATTCCCGCCTCTGCCGTGTGTGTGGAGTTTGCATGTTCTCCCTGTGCCTCAGGGGTTTCCTCCCCCGGTCCAAAGACATGCATGGTAGGTTGATTAGCATCTCTAAATTGTCCGTAGTGTGTGATTGCGTGAGTGAATGAGAGTGTGTGTGTGTGCCCTGTGATGGGTTGGCACTCTGTCTAGGGTGTATCCTGCCTTGATGCCCAATGACACCTGAGATAGGCACAGGCTCCCCGTGACCCAAGAATAGACCGGATAAGCGGTACACAATGAATGAATGAATAATTTTCCAGTTTCTTCTGTAGCACCATAGACTGTTCAGTGTTAAAAAGCTGTATTCAGCTCAGGGACTGCAGACTAAACTTAAGTCTTAAAGTAGTCATCCTCACTGACAGTCTTAGGGCTACAGCACTGTTCTCCTGAAAAAGCTCATGAAGGAATTCAACTAATGTTTATTAGTTTGATCAGGTGGAACACTGCGGTAAAAAAAACTCACTATACTGACCTCTGACCAGTAGAACTGTCTTTGCCTCTGAAGTAAATTGGCTTGGTCATTGACTGGTCACTCTTCATGGACACGCTACTGGTTTCTGGTGAATCTGATCTTTTTCTCTTCATCATTCTAGAAAACACATTTAACAGAGCAACAAAAAAATACAGGGTATGCAGATTATCACTGGTATACTGATTTTATATTCAATTCAGATAAATTCACTTCAATTTTATTTGTATATTATTTTAAACAATATACATTGTCACGATTCAGCTTTTCAGGTACATTTAAACTCACAAAATAAATTTCAAAATTTTTTAAATTAAATTAACAAGCCAAAGGTGATGGTGGTGAGGAAAAACTTCCTGATGATGACATTATGAAGAAATCTTGAGAGGAACCAGAATTAAAAGGGTAACCCAAGACAAAAACCCTGTTGGTCACCAGGGATGATATATGCTTGTTTTTGTGTGCAGAAATATGTATATCTTGAACAGTAATGTGCAGAAGATCCACCTACTCAAATTCACAACATACTATGCAAAACCTACTTTTACAAACCAGTCCTAGGATTTTGGGACAATTTTCACAAAACTGTTCTGGTAAATCTGATCTCTTTTTCCTCTTCATTCTAGAACACACATTTGAATAAAGCAACAACAAAATTTATGAAGTTATATGTTATTAACAGGTCATGGTTACATTGATGACTTTATATTAAAATCAGTTAGATTTAGTTCAATGTTATTGGTATATACACCAGTCAGGCATAAAATTCTGAACCAATGACCGGTGAAGTGAATAAGACTGATGATCTCCTCATCATGGCACCTGTTAGTGGGTGGGATATATTAGGCAGCAAGTGAACATTTTGTCCTCAAAGTTGATGTGTTAGAAGCAGGAAAAATGGACAAGCGTAAGGATTTGAGCCAGTTTGACGAAGGGCCAAATTGTGATGGCTAGACCACTGGATCAGAACATCTCCAAAACTGCAGCTCTTGTGGGGTGTTCCCGGTCTGCAGTGGTCAGTATCTATCAAAAGTGGTCCAAGGAAGGAACAGTGGTGAACCGGCGACAGGGTCATAGGTGGCCGAGGCTCATCGATGCACATGGGGAGCGAAGGCTGACCTGTGTGGTCCGATCCAACATATGAGTTACTGTTGCTCAAATTGCTAAAGAAGTTAATGCTGGTTCTGATAGAAAGGGGTCAGAATACACAGTGCAGGACAGTTTGTTGCATATGGGGCTGTAGAGCTGCAGACCAGTCAGGGTGCCCATGCTGATCCCTGTGCACAACTGAAAGCGCCGACAATGAGCACATGAGCATCAGAACTGAACCACAGATCAATGGAAGAAGGTGGTCTGGTCTGATAAATCAAGTTTAATTTTACATCACGTGGATGGCCGGTTGCATGTACATCACTTACTTGGGAAACACAAGGCAGCAGGATGCACTATGGGAAGAAGGCAAGCTGGTGGAGGCAGTGTCATGCTTTGGGCAATGTTCTGCTGGGAAACCTTGGGTCCTGCCATCCATGTGGATGTTACTTTGACACGTACCACCTACCTAAGAGTTGTTGCAAACCATGTACACCCTTTCATGGAAACACTATTCCCTGATGGCTGTGGACTCTTTCAGCAGGATAATGCGCCGTGCCACAAAGCAGAAATGGTTCAGGAATGGTTTCATGACCACAACAACCAGTTTGAGGTGTTGACTCCGCCTCCAAATTCCCCAGATCTCAATCCAATCCAGCATCTGTGGGATGTGCTGGACAAACAAGTCCCATTCAGGACCTGCTACTAACATCTTGATGCCAGATACCACAGCACACCTTCAGGGATCTAGTGGAGTCCATGCCTCAACAGGTCACGGGGACCAGCACAATATTAGGCAGGTGGTCATAATGCCTGATCGGTGTACATAACATCTGGTCATGAACCAACTATCTTCAAGACAGCAAAGGTTGCTCCCATCCTGAAGAAACCTGCTCTGGATCCCTCAGACATCAGCAACTACTGACTGGTATCATTTCTCTCCTTTCTTTCTAAAGTTATTTAACGCATTGTTTATAATCATGTAAGGAAACCCCCAAAGCAGAGCATGTGGGATACATAAGCAGATTTAATAAAGGAGTCAAACAATCCAAATCGTAATCCGAAGAGCAATGTCAAAGAATGGAACAATAAAACAAACCGGGAAAGCAGAACTCTCAGGCAAACAAATCTGAAAAATCACAACGACGAAAATCGAAGACGAGAACTAGAAACTAGGTCAGAAACATGCACACAATCATAGAAATAACACTGCTAGGTAACTCAGTGAACAATAACTCAGTGAACAATACTTTATGACTAAATTGGAGTGCACGCTGCTTAAATGTCCGTAGAAAACTGGAAGCAGCATTACCCAAATGTAGGACAGAACACGGGCAAGGTTTCCCTCTGACGGTTTAATGAGGACATAGCACATTGTGATGTCACAAATCAACTGCCTGTCTATCTCTTATAGAACAACCTTCAAAATCCAGTCTGGCTTTAAAGCAGCACATTCCACAGAGACAGCCCTTCTGGCCATCACTGAGACAATACATGCAGCCAAGCTTCAACTGTCCTCATCGTCCTCGACCTTTCGGCAGCATTTGACACAGTAAACCACAAGACTCTCTTGTCCACCACCAGAAGTCTTGCTCAGCTGTATAATGACATAAATGTAAGTAGTTCTAGAAAGGTAAAACTCTCTGAGAAGATATTAAAAAAAAAAAAAACTTAGGAAGGTAAGGAAACAGACTTTAAAGAGAAGCCAAAACAAAAACCCTGTGGGTCACCAGGGGTGATATGCATATTTCTGCACACAAAAACAAGCATATATCTTGAACAGTAATGTGCAGAAAGATCCACCTACTCAAATTCACAATTTGCATACTTATGAAAAACCTACTTTTACAAACTAGTCCTAGGATTTTTAGACAGTCTTCACTAAACTGACATCAAACTGCTCTCAAGTGTGATCAGACTGGAATTTGTTAGCGTGCAACTTTAGGGTAATCTCTGAGCGGTAATTTGTCATGATTTCTAATAAAGGCTCTGTAGCACCACAGACCCTCCAACTCAGGAACGGTAGGCTAAAAAGCAGTCCTCCTCACTGCCAGTCTGCCTGCAGCACTGCACAGTTTACTGTTCCAGTGCTTCAGTACTCAATAAAGCTCATGAAAGTGTTCATATAATGTTTATTAGTTTGATCAGGTGGAACACTGCTGTAAAAGACCTCACTATACTGACCTCTGATCAGTAGGACTGTCTTTCCCTTTGAAGTAAATTGGCTTGGTCATTGACTGGTCACTCTTCATGGACACTTTGCTGGGTTCTGGTGAATCGGATCTCTTTTTCCTCTTCATTCTAGAACACACATTTTCATAAAGCAACAACAAAAGTTACAAGGTATGCATGCTAACATATCATTCAAATTCACCTTCAAATTTATTCATCACATACACAACCATACACAGTAGGATCTGCAGTGAAATGCTTACACCACTGTTTGTGACCTTGAAAAGGAAATAAGAAGGCAAAAGCCAGTGGGAAGAATAAATATAAAATATAAAATCTACAATTTGGTTATAATAAAATAAAATAAAGTATAAGTAGATATGTAGAAATATATGAAAATGTAAAAAAGTAAGAACTGTATAAATAAACTGTATAAGTATGTGGAATGTGCAGAGTGGTCAGCAGTACAGGGTGGTCATGGAGTGTGAAGTGAAATAATGAGCAACAGTGGTAATGTCCAACTTTAAAGTGTAGTAGTGGAACCACAAATATGCAACATATATATACACACACACACACACACACACACACATATATTTATATATATAAATATATGTTTGTGTATCACTGGACTATTTTATATTCAAATCAGTTAAATTCAGTTCAATGTTATTTGTATGTTATTAAAATGTTATCACTTTTAATAATAGGCATTGCCTCAAAGCATTTTTTTTTCAATAAATTTTTTATTTTTTTATTGAAAATTAATGAACAAGCCAGAGGTGATGACTCTCTGACTCCCTGAGAAGTTGTTATTAACAAACAAAATCTTATGAGGAACCAGTCTTTCAAGGGAACCCAAGACAAACAAAACCAAGACAAACACCCTGTGGGTCACCAGAGGTGAAATGCATATTTCTGCACACAAAAACAGGCATATATCTTGAACAATAAAGTGTAGAAAGACCTACCTAATCAAACACACAAAAATTTGCCTGTTATGCAAAACCTACTTTTATGAACTAGTCTTAGGATTTTTGATCTAATCTTCACTAAACTGATAAGATAAGATAAGATAAGATAAGATAAGATAAGATAAGATAAGATAGACCTTTATTCATCCAGAAGGAAATTAATTTTCCAGAAACTGCCAGAAAGACTACCAGCAATTGGTGACAATGCTAAAAAATCATTTTAATCTCCAGCCCAGTGAAATTGTTCCAAGATTTCGGTTAGACTCCAGAATGAGAAAGCCTACAAAGACTGTTATACAATATGTAGCTGAATTGCATCATTTGGCACAAGACTGTAAGTACGGTCTTACTTTGGAACAAATGCTGAGGGACAAACTCATCTGTAGCGTAAATGCTGACAGAATGCAGAAACGCTTGCTTTCAGAACCAAACCTAAATTTTTGAAATGCCTTTTAAATTGCACTGGCTGCTGAAGCTGCTAATAAGAATGTGAAAGATTTGCAAACTCCATCCAATGCACAAGTCTGCAACAAAGTGATGTATAAAATAAAAGCCGACTTCACCCTGCTACCCCAGCACACTACAGCGTAGAAGATGACGCTGGCTCCCACCGAGTGGTAGAGCATCTGCAGCATGGTTCTGCAGACATTAAAGGACCTCAGTATCCTGAGGAAGTACAGATGACTCTGACCTTTCTTATACAGTGCATCAGTGTTTTGGTCCATTCCAGCTTGTTGTCAAAGTGGACACCCAGATGTCCACAATGTCCACCACTACTCTCAAGTGTGATCAGACTGGAATTTGTCACAGTGCAACTTTAGGTTAATCTCTGAGCGGTAATTTGTCATGATTTCTAATTAAGGTTCTGTAGCACCACAGACCTTTCAGGAACTGTAGGCTAAACTGAACTCAAAAAGCAGTCCTCCTCACTGCCAGTCTGCCTGCAGCACTGCACAGTTTACTGTTCCAGTGCTTCAGTACTCAAGAAAGATCATGAAAGTGTTCATATAATGTTTATTAGTTTGATCAGGTGGAACACTGCTGTAAAAGACCTCACTATACTGACCTCTGATCAGTAGGACTGTCTTTCCCTTTGAAGTAAATTGGCTTGGTCATTGACTGGTCACTCTTCATGGACACTTTGCTGGGTTCTGGTGAATCGGATCTCTTTTTCCTCTTCATTCTAGAACACACATTTTCATAAAGCAACAACAAAAATTACAAGGTATGCATGCTAACATATCACTGGAGTATTGATGATTTTATATTATTTTCAGTTAAATTCAGTTCAATGTTATTTGTATATCACTATTACCCATATACATTGTTTCAAAGCAGCTTTACCGGAACATAGAAATTCAGGAAGTAAATTCATATTCTCTTGGTGAAAAAAACTCCCTGAGAAGATATTATTAAAAATAGCCTTAAACAGAATCAGACTTTAAAGGGAACCCAAGACAAACAAAGCCGAGACACAACCTTGTGGGCACCAGCAGTGATATTCATATTTCTGCACACAAAAGCAAAAATATATCTTGAATAATAATGTGTAGAAACACCCACCTACTCAAATTCACAACAATTTGCCTGTTATGCAAAATCTACTTTTATAAACTAGTCTTAGGATTTATTCAAGCAGATAGTACCAAAAGCAATAGAACCTAAAAAAAAAATCAATACTTCCCTTAGCATTGACTATGCACCTAAACACTTATCAAACCCTTAATAAAAAAAAACTGACCTCGACCCCTGTCTGCTGTCCAACTATAGGTCAATATCAAACCTGCCCTTTATCTCCAAGATGCTAGAAAAGGCTGTAGCACAGCAGTTATGTTCAGACCTACATAGGAATAACATTCATGAAATATATCAGTCAGGATTTAGGGCTCATCATAGCACAGAGACAGCACTGGTTAAACTGGTAAATGACCTGTTACTGACCTCTGATCAGGGTTGTGTCTCCTTACTGGTGTTACTGGATCTTAGTGCAGCTTTTGACACCATTGACCACACTATTATAGATGATAGGCTAGAAAATGTTGTTGGTGTTAAAGGAACAGCCCTCTCCTGGCTCAGGTGTTATTTGACTGATCGTTATCAGTTCATAGACATAAATGTTTGCAGATACAAATGCAAAGTTTGGTGTTCCACAAGGATCTGATTTAGACCGACTGTGTTTTCTCTTATATATGATACCCATGGGGAAAGTTATTTGTAAACACAGTATTATATCACTAGTGTAGCTTTCTTTCATTTCAGAAATATTATTAAGGTAAGAAATATAATGTCACTGCATGATTCAGAAATAATTATAGCTCATGCAAGTTCATGATTTGTTACCTCTGGGTTTTGATTATTGTAATGCCTTACTGTCTGGATGTTCCAGTAGGAGTATAAACAAGCTCCAGTTAGTCCAGAACACAGTCCTAACTAGAACCAGAGGATATGAACACATCACTTTTTTGTTTTTTTTCCATTGGCTCCCAGTCACACTTCACATTGATTATAAAATACTACTAACAACCTATAAAGCACTGGTCTCGAGTCACAGTACTTCTTATAATCCACCATGCATGCTTTGATCAAAAGATGAAGACTCTGTGTTGGTGTCTTGAGTAGTGAAGGCTACGGTTACTTTCTCTTAGAAAGCCCTACAGTTATGGAACATCCTTCCAAATAATGTTTGGTACACAGTCTCAGTGCATAAGTTCACATATTTGTTTAGTCAAGCCTTTTGTGAACAGTGGCAGATCTGGATGGTTCATGTGCATAGAGTATTTTGTAAAATGGGATGTTTGGATGTTGTCATCCAATTGACAACCACCAGCCACATCCCAATGACCATGGTATCATATCACTGTTGACTTCATCACTGACCTGCTAAAATCCCAAGGTTATAACAGTATCCTAGTTCTTGTCCGATTCCCTGCACCTCATTCCTTCACCTCCTGGGCCAATCCCAGCCCGATAGCCAAGGTTATTGGACAAACCAGGAGATCAGCAGATTTCAGAGCACCCACGAAATACTCAAACAAGTAGCCCAAGATCATAAAGTACATGTCACCAAACACAGATGAGACTGCTCTTGTTACCAGCCAATCACCAAACCTCTGAAAGCATGCACCTGTTCCTAATCTCTCTCACACACACAATACTGACTCTCACTCAGTTTGTCCCATGCATCTGACCTTATCAAGCCTTGTTTTTCTGGTTTTGGGATTTTGCCTGTTATTCTACTCTTTTGTTTGTTGTTTGCTCTGTCTCCTTTGATGTGCCATTATAATTGTGGCAGGAGGCACAATTGTAATCAACTGGAAAAAAATGGAAAATTCATTTTGTTATGAGTTTGTTATGCCTGCAAGGATCCTGAGGCATCCAGAGATGGACCAGCTCCAGTTAGATTCTGCTTCGTGAAGATTTTGGGTATTCAAAGTGAAGATGCCAACCATATGTGGACTTTGAGGCTGACAACAACCTCCTAATTAATATACACAAAAACATTCTACATATGCTGTATCTGCATCACATAACTCCAACAGACTGTATATGACTGTAGAAAGGACATTGTTCATAATCACATTCTCCTGTATTTATATTCATTTATAATCACACTCTCCTGTATTTATAATCACACTCTCCTGTATTTATAATCACACTCTCCTGTATTTATAATCACACTCTCCTGTATTTATAATCACACTCTCCGGTGTCACCCAAATGAGGATGGGGTCTCTTTTGAGCCTGGTTCCTCTCAGGGTTTCTTCCTTATACCATCTAAGGGAGTTTTTCCTTGCCTCACCTCAGGCTTGCTCACTTTGTCTAACTAACATTAATCTAGTACTTTTGTACTATGTTTCTTATTTTCTGTAAAGCTGCTTTGAGCCAATGTCCGCTGTTAAAAGCGCTATACAAATAAAATTGAATTGAATTGAATTGAATAACAGTCAAAGCCACTACCATCATTTCACAATGACCTACCCTATGGTCACAATAGCTAGGTTTCTATCAAAGGACACACAATCATCCCCTGTCCAGTATACTGCTCACCAATGTAAAGTCACTTTGAAAACAGTGGAAACTTGAAGCCAGGACAAACTTCCAACAGGACATAAGGGATTGTAAGATACTATCTGAAACATGGCTGAACCCCTTCATACCTGACCCAGCTGTAATGCTGCCTGATTACTTCTCCATTTTACAAATTGACAGAACAGGGAGGCCAGGAAATCTAGAAGAGGTGAGGTCAGTTTCGTAGTCAACAACAAATGGTGAGATGCCATGAACATTTCCACTCTGTCATGATCCTGCACCTGACTATTATGTACAGTCCACATGATCTGCCCTGTGAGTTTACATCAGTTATCACCACTGTTATGTACATCCACCCTCAGGCAGACACAAACATGGCTATGTCTAAGCTCAATAATGTGCTCAGTGTCTATTTAAACAAACATCCAGTCTCTGTCACAAACTTCCAATCAGTAGTCCAATGCCTTAACCATTGAGCTACCACTTCCCAACATGTCTCCTGTCCAGCTAGATTCACTTCACTTTAGTTAGCTCATTTACATGCACAGTCTAAGGAGTAGGCCAGGATTTTATTTCACTTTCAGTTGCATACTGTAAATAACTGTGTATGTGACAAATAGACCAGTGTGAAAATTAGACTTTGTTGTGAAAATGGTATTTTCAGTGGAAAAAAAAAAAAAGATAACAAATGCTGGGAGAACAATAAATGGCTTTATATTTAAAGTAATCTCGTTAGCCATCCGTGGAGGACAGAACAGGTATGTGCATGCCATCCAGCACACCGTAAACCTGTGGCACAAGAAATACCACAGAATTATTACGTGGCTTTTGTCACAAGAATTTAGTTACTTCAAGCCCTATACGAGGAGCAAATGCTCTATCTTCTAATATTTTGTAAAATTAGAATTAAAATGACAGTAAGCTGCCCAATTTAAAGACATGTTAGAAGTAAAAGGAGCACAGTTTGTGACAGACACAATGTTATGTATGGAAAAGGCTCAGGTGCAAAAAATTTTTACAAGGAGCACAAGGGGAACATGGGGCTGGAAAATAGCTGGACTTGAGATAAATTAGGGTTTCTGCTAAGATTTAGATTATTATTAAGATAGTAACACATTAAAACCTGATACAACACTTTACCATGTAAATGTTGAAATGACACATTTGTGTGTGTGTGTGTGTGTGTGTGTGTGTGTCAGTGTTTACAGGGCACAGGTATTTGCGCATGGACACTACACAAGAAAAAGAACCCTTATATAAAGACAGGGTCTGTAGCGTGTAAACTGTTTCCTACATAAAGTGTTAAAAATGAAAGCATAAACATCGCAGCAGGAGAAAATATGAAGTACTCCAGCGGGACAGTCGTACTTGGTCACTCCTACAGAATAAATAATGTGTGCTGGACACTCCTGTGTCCTGGGAATCAGTTTTAAACAAATGACCAGCAAGGATCTAAGCAGATTGACTTTAACAGAAACTGCTCTACAGAGGAAAAAAGTTCAAATTCAGTCAATATTTCAGTATTCAGT
>JAUCMX010000019.1:20627389-20797389 GCA_033459395.1 Hemibagrus guttatus
ACTTACTGTTTTTCTGTCCCGAAATACTTCCCTTCGTTCATCGTGAAACTGCGCCACTCTTTCACTTTCTGTTAGAGGTGCGGCATCTCGCCTGACATCTGCTGGCCACAGCCTGTAACTGCAGCCATCTTCTCCTTTGGTTTTTCCCCCATTTTATTAACATGACTATTCACACAGCCACTTCTCCCTACAGCTCATACACTAATAATCAACTAAATTAAAAATGTATTGTTCACATGATGAAGTTTTCCTAAGATTTCTGACATCTTCAAGTCAGAGGAGTTTATGTTCTGTGGTTTTTTATTTTCTTATTAATTAAAATTAAAAAAAGAGAGAAGAGAGGCTGGTGAAGGACGGACTGTTCATATCAGACAGAGAGATATACAAGAGAACAGGATCTATCTTATTTACTGACCTTACCCAACATTAATTATATCTACAGGATATAACATTATAACTATTCAACTGATTTAATGGGTTATATATATAATCCTGATCTCCTGTTGGTTCTGAGATGCATTTCTGCTCACAACTATTGTAAAGAGTGATTATTTGAGTTACTGTAGACTGCTGCCTCATGATTAGATCTCTGTATGAAGGAGCAGATGAACAGGGGTTCTTAATAAACTGGTCAATGAGTATATATTTATTGATTTTACTATTATATTATATTATATTATATTATATTATATTATATTATAAGCATTCTTTATACACTATATGGCCAAAAGTATGTGCACACCCTGACCATCACACCTTTATGTGGTTCATCGGCAAATTGTTTCCTCAAAGTCTGAAGCACACAGTTGTGTAGAAATTGCAGTCTACCTTCACTGGAGCTAAGAGTCTGTTAAGAGTGTTGTACTGTTCCAGCATGACAATGTCCCAGTGCACAAAGCAGCTCCTTGAAGACATGGTTAGAGTGGAAGAACTCAAGTAACACTCAAATCTCCACAGCTAGGTTACAAAATCTAGTGGAAAAAATAAGTGGAGAAATTTCTGAATAAGTGGAGTGAATTTCTCTAGTGGAGAAAATAAATGTGAAATGGAAAGTTCATCTAGAAGATGTGGGTGTGATGGTCCATAATGTGCAATTATAGTTTTAACAATTATTCGATTTCAGCTATAGCAGTGACAGTTTCAGTGGTGAGTAGCTCAGTGGTTAAGGTGTCAGATTGTTCATCAAAAGGTTGTGGGTTGAAATCCCAGGACCACCAAACTGCCAAAAATATAGCAGTGTGAAGCTGTGTTGTTTTTTGTGTCATTCATAATATTTTATCTAAGACCGTACTGTTGATAAGATTTCACACAAGAAGTAGCGAAGTAATTTCCTAAAGTTCTCAGGAACAACACTTGAATGAAAAAAGCTACAGAGCTGAGGGAAAAACCTTAAACATTCCTGCCAGCACAATTACTTTCAAATATGCAGGTGGGAAGTTAACAGAACATATAAGCGTCCCTGGACATGGTCTGGACATGGTTCATGGACTTGGTCATGTCTCTTTATTTAAAACTCATGAGGTCTCTGATGAATGAATGTGTCTTTTATTTTGATTACATTTATTATGTTCAGAGGCAGGTTTTATGCTCAGAGTCTTAGTTAGTTAAACAGGCCAGTCTTGACCTCAATAGTGCTCCAGTTATCTATGAAGCCCACATTGTTTTCAAAGCCCCACTATGGCAATGGTGTTCCCTAACGGCATTGTCCTCTTTCAGCTCCCTAACACATTGCAAACATTGTTCGGGAACAGTTTGAGGAACATACCAAAGAGTTAAATTTGTCCTCTAAATTCCCAGATCTCAAGCCAATCGAGCATCTGTGGAATGTGCTGGACAAACAAGTCCGATTCATGGAGGCTGCACCTCACAACTTACAGGATCTGCTGCTAAAATCTTGATGCCAGATATAAGAGTCCATATATATGAGTTGACAATCCTAAATCAAACACACACACACACAACACACATTCATGGAGAGAAAGTAATGACACAGATCACATATTCACTGTTTTTGTTACAAAAAAATAATAATCACAGTAGCCACAGTAACTGTTTAACTTATTTGTTTTGTACTACACACTGCAAATTAATATCACAATGTATAAAAAAAAATATATATATATATATATATATAAATCGTGGGTAAATAGAAAGTGCATTTACAAAACATTCTTCATTTAAAAAAATTCTACTAAAGTATAAAAGATGAAAATACTATAGAAACTATGTTAATTTATAGTTTAGTTCTCTCGTCATGTCATACTGTCATGAACATTGTTAGTATTTTTCATTTTCCTCATTAATGTACACTGCAACTGTGCAACAGCTTCTTGATCCAGCTACAAGAATGATTTCAATTCATCATTCTTTTATCAGTCATTCCTTCATGTGTGTGTGGTAACTGTCTCCAGTTTACAGAGTGGATCCTTCACTAGATCATTGAGTAACTCGTCTCCTGATTCTCCTATTTTATTACCGTACAGATTCAGTTCTCTCAGGTGTGATGAGGAGTTTGACCTCAGAGCTGAAGCCAGAGCAACACAACCTTCATCTGTAATACTGCAGTTAAACAACCTGCAAAACAGAAAGACTTCTTACACAACACACTCAGGTTTAGAACTCAAAATAACAACTGCACAAAGTCTTTCTATACAGAATATTTCTTCTCCATCTCACACACAAGACTAAAAACACATCAGATCACTAATTTGCAATGACCACATATGAAACTTTTAGGTTACTTGTGTAACTCTGATAACAGGAGTCAGGTATCTCATTATGGGAATCACTTTGGGTGTGTCCAATCCTAGAGGCACCAATAACACCACGTCTGACCAATCACAGCAGTGAAATCGGAGTCACTAACTATTCCATGAATACTGAAGTAACACCTTTAAATAGTGCCCATGTGCCCTCAGACTTCTGGAGGACCAAGTCCATTATGAAAATCATACCAGGAGATAAATGATTACTCTTCCTAACCGCTTGGCATAAAGTCACAAAAACTTAATTAGGTTTGTGAGTCACTCCTGAGCACTCCATAACAAACAGCATACAGGAATTATGAACCAACAAAGCATGAAGTTCACTAACCTGCTACACAGTCAAAAGAGCCAATACTAAAGCAGTCTTTAGAGAAAGGAGCTTAAATCAACACTCCCTATAGGCTCAAAAGGAGGCTGAGAAGCTGAGTGGAGTCAAGATCACATTGAGGAAACACCGGGTTTGAAACCCTATTCAAAAGCCATGTACCTCTCATAAACCTGCATACAAGAAGGTGTTGACCAATAGTCCTATAGGCAACAGGAGAGGTCATGGCTGGTCCCATAGTGCAATGTGAAGAGATCTATGGTAGCTTTGCAAAACATCTGCACAGCTAACTCACCAACCGAGGGTAGAGGGATTAGAAGAAGAAGAGGACAATCCAAGGCACATGAGCTGGGGGTAGAGCAGTGGCTATCCTGGAGGGGCATGTTGCAATACCCTATCCATCCTTCCTACACAAGTAAGGGAGTGATAAGTGTTAAGTAAGCTTTGAGATAAGTGGGTGCTGGTCCATTTTTGGGTTTGTTGGCAAACATCAATGTTTTAAATCAAATGTGGACAGCTACAGGAAGCCAGCGAAGGGAGCATATCAATGGGGCAGTGTCGAAGAACTTTGAAAGGTTGAAAACAAGTTGTACAGCTGGATCGTTTGCAGAGGTCGATTGGTGCTCAGAGGTAGACCTGACTGGAGCGAGTTATAGTAGTCCAGCCCCAAAATGACTTAACAAACACTTGACTGACCTCTGTGGATAGACATGAACAAATCTTTCTGATATTGTAAATTAGAAATCATTATCAGCGTGTCAGGTTAACAACACGAAAAGAAAAGGAAAGTTGATTGCCCATGATTACCCCAAGGTTATGTGCAGTGATTGAAGGTAAGATCAGCAAGTTATCCAGTAAGACTGCAAGATTCCGGGATGAATGACACAGGGATGAATCACCTGGGATGAACAGCAGTTCAATTTTGCTGGGATTGTTTCAGATGATGAGCTGTCAACCATTATGATATGCTTGAAAGGCATGCAAAGATCTGAGCAGAAATAATAGTGTCTGAAGGAAGGAAGGAGAGGATGAGTTGAGTGTCATCCGCATACAGTAGCAGTGGTATAAAAACCCAAGTGTGGATATTACTTGAGGTAGGAGGCAAAATATTGTTATGCTGTATCACAAACTCCAAGACTCCTGAGGGTGGACAAGAGAGTCTTGTGAAGTCTTCAGGGATCAGCTGATTTATCACCCCACTCAGTGTGGAAGAATAACTTAACAAGAACAGTAATGCCTCTAAAGAATCTGAACCTGCCTTGTTTTCTGCTGGAAAGAACAGAATGAAAAAAAAAACAGCAGAAATAAAAGTTTTCACTTTGACAGTAAATACTAACTTGTTTCAGAGAAAGATCCAAAGACCCTCATCAGGGAACAGTTTAGCATGGTATTGTTGGTGCTTTCAGCTTGGTCACACCCAAGGTGATTCCCAAGAAGATATTGAAGAATGTTTGAAAGAGCACTGCCTGTGTGTATTTAAGGACATTAGGTCAGTAACTAACCGTAGTATCTCCAGTCTACAGTGTGGATTCTTCAGTCCATCAGAGAGCAGCTTCACTCCTGAATCCTGCAGTTTATTATCACTCAGGTTCAGTTCTCTCAGTCTGGAGGAGTTTGAGGTGAGAACTGAGGAAAGAGCTCTACAGCTTTCCTCTGTCAGGTTACACCCACACAGTCTGAAAAAGAAATTATAACAGGATACTTATTTCAAACACAAAAACATCATAATACAGCTAATCTTCTACATGCAGAAATCAGGGACCAGGACACAACATCAACACATTTACAGGAGCAGGGACGTCTTTCTTCACTCCGAGATCTCTCAGGCACAATTTATTATAAGACTATTAGCTCATGAACATATCACACACATGTAAGAGAAAATGCCTACAAACACTACACTCTGCACAAGTTTCAACAACCAACACTGCAGATATATTGCAATTGGTGTGGACTAAGTGCACTTCTTGTTTAAATTTGAACATGTCACTATGTAATCTTTAGTGATAAACTGATAATCTTACCTTAGTTTCTCCAGTGTACAGTGTGGACTCCCCAGTCCAGCAGAGAGCAATCCCATTCCTGAATCCTGTATTTTATTGTAACTCAGATCTAGTTCTCGCAGTCTGGAGGAGTTTGAGCTGAGAACTGAGGACAGAGCTCTACAGATTTCCTCTTGTAGGTCACATACACTTAGACTGGAAGAGAAGTGATAAAATATTGTATTTATTAATCAACTCTGGGGAAAGTTATGCTGGAGAACCTTATGGGTACCATGACCCTCAAAGAGGAGCAACCTTTCATAACACTTTTACAGGAAATCAGAAAAATCAGAATCAGAAAAACATAGCATGTGATACAGATCATCCATGGGAACAATCCAGATTTTTCCTTCTCTGGTCTAACCCCTTGCTGGTGTTGCCTGACCTTTTTCAGCTTTTGACACCATTGACCATACTATTCTACTTGATAGGCTAAGAATATGGTGTTAAGGGGCAATGGACATAAGAAGTATGGAAACAGAATAGAAATTATAAAGTTTAGAGTTAAGTTACTATTCATCCCTAACATTTATCACATTATTAGCATTTAGATCTAGATGATGACGTCTCTATGCATACTAAGGTTCCATAAGGTTCTGTCTTAGGCCCACTCCTTATATATTGCTACCCCTTGGTGCAATTATTCATAAACATGGTATTAGCTTCCACTGTTATGCGGATGACACACAGCTATATGTTTCAGCTAAGTCAGATGAGAGAAACCAGCTTATTAAGATTGAAGAATGTGTAAAGGACATTAGACAGTGGATGGTCACTAACTTCCTTGTCTCACCTTCTGACTAGTTATGCCTAGTCTTCTGTCTTAGTTATGATGTCATAGCTAGTCTTGATGGAGTCCCTGCCTGCACTTTGCACATGATGTACATTGTCTTTAACCATCACATTACAACCCCACTTGACTATATACAGCTGTAGAAATTAGATTATTTATAATCACACTCTCCGGTGTCACGCAGATGTGGATGGGTTCCCTTTTGAATCTCGTTCCTCTCAAGCTTTTTTCCTCATTACATCTCAAATAGATTTCACTTACCAATGTGGAAAACTGGACAATGTTTGTGGTTTGTGTGCCTGTATCTTAGGGATGGTTTTGTGTGTGTGTGTGTGTGTGTGTGTGTGTGTTTGAGATTATCTTACTTCAGTATCTCCAGTGTACAGTGTGTATTCTCCAGTCCAGCAGAGAGCAGCTTCACTCCTGAATCCTGCAGCAGTTCATTGTTACTCAGGTCAAGTTCTCTCAGTCTGGAGGAGTTTGAGCTAAGAACTGAGGACAGAGCTCTACAGCTTTCCTCTGTCAGATTACACGCACATAGACTGTAAGGGAAATTAGGAAATATCAGAAAAACTAAACTCAAGCATCAAACACAGCCAGAAATGCCAGTGTGGTTCTGTTCCATGTGAGAAGTAGTACTGGCCCTGACTGACTCACCCGAGTTAAATGATCTGATTCTGAATATTGACTCATGATTCATGAGTCCGAGGTCTAAATTAACCAGATTCTTATTTGTCCTATGGCTGCTACAGTTCTCATCGACTGATTCCGCTGATTCTCAGTGGACTCACGGATCCGGCTCATCGACTGATTCAGCTAAGACTCTTACGTTTAGTAGTCCATGGTCAGCGTGAAGTAGACCTACTGATCATGAGTCAGACTTGAGTTTCGTTAGCATACTCAGCTTTTGTAGACTACGTGATGATTTATCCAGTAATATTGTAAAATAATTTTCCATCCAGTAATAATTTAATTATATAATTTAATTTAATAATTTAAGGGGGGCACAGTGGCTTGGTGGTTAGCATGTTTGCCTCACAGGGTTGGGGGTTCGATTCCCACCTCCGCCATGTGTGCATGTTCTCCCCGTGCCTCGGGGGTTTCCTCCGGGTACTCCGGTTTCCTCCCCCGGTCCAAAGACATGCATTGTAGGTTGATTGGCATCTCTAAATTGTCCGTAGTGTGTGATTGTGTGAGTGAATGAGAGTGTGTGTGTGTGTGCCCTGTGATGGGTTGGCACTCCGTCCAGGGTGTATCCTGCCTTGATGCCCAATGACGCCTGAGATAGGCACAGGCTCCCCGTGACCCGAGTGTAGATCGGATAAGCGGTAGACAATGAATGAATATAATCTGTCAGAAATGAGAGTTTGAGACAAAAATGCTGTTGAAGCAGTTCACACACTACAGACAATTTAGAGATGCCAATCAACCTACCATGCATGTCTTTGGACTGGGGGAGGAAACCGGAGTACCCAAAGGAAACCCCCAAGGCACGGGGAGAACATGCAAACTCCACACACACATATGGCAGAGGTGGGAATCAAACCCACAACCCAGGAGATGTAAGGCTAACGTACTAACCACTAAGCCACCATGCCCGCTGCAGATTATATTATAATTATTATATTATCTCAATATGAAGGCCACTCTGTACCCTAGCTTCGGCAACCAGCATGCTAAACCACAAGAATCTTAACTATCTCAAGTCTGCAAAGTGTATAAATAAAAAACAGATAAATAAATAAAATTAAAAATACTCACTCTGCTTTTCTGGAGGCTTTGACCACTGGCAGCAGTCTCAGAAGACATTCATCTGATGGATCATATTTCCTCAAATTAAACTCATCCAGATCCTCATCTGAGTTCAGTAACACAAACACCAGAGCTGACCACTGATCAGGAGAGAGACTGGTTCCACTGAGACTACAGTAATATTCTCTGTTCACATAACTTTGTACTTCCTGCACTAGAGAATGATCATTCAGTTCATTCAGACAGTGGAACAGATTGATGGATTTCTCTGGAGATGGATTCTCCCTGATCTTCTTCTTGATGTATTTGACTATTTCCTGTTTGCTGTGAGAGCTAATTCCTGTTTGTGGCATTAAGCCTCGTAAGAGAGTCTGATTAGACTCCAGTGAGAGACCCAGAAGGAAGCGGAGGAACAGGTCCAGGTGTCCATTCTCACTCTGTAAGGCCTTGTCTACTGCACACTTCAGGAAATCAGACATGTTTGACTTGTTGAAAAGATCAGAAAGACCAGTGGTTTGTTGTTCTGTTACATTTCTGCTGATTAAACAAAGAAATGTGTATAAAGCAGCCAGAAACTCCTGAACACTCAGATGGACAAAGCTGAAGACCTTCCCCAGGTGAAGCCCAAACTCCTCTCTGAAGATCTGGGTACACACTCCTGAGTACACGGACACTTCTCTGACATCAATGCCACACTCTCTCAGGTCTTCCTCATAGAAGATCAGGTTTCCTTTCCCGAGCTGGTGGAAAGCCAGTTTTCCCAGTGCCAGGATACTCTCTCTGGTGTGCTGAGGATCAGGGTCACATTTCTGATGGTACTTTTGGTCCTTGTGTTTGATCTGAAAGATCAGGAAATGTGTGAACATTTGAGTCAGAGTCTTGGGGATCTCTCCACTCTCTGCTTCACCCAACATTCTCTCTAGAACAGTGGCTGAGATCCAGCAGAAGACTGGGATGTGGCACATGATGAAGAGGCTTCTTGAAGACTTCATGTGTGTGAGGATTTTATTGGCCAGATTCTGATCACTGATCCTCTTCCTGAAGTACACCTCTTTCTGAGGATCACTGAAGCCTCGTACCTCTGTTACCTGGCCTACAAACTCAGGAGGGATCTGATTGGCTGCTCCTGGTCGAGAGGTTATCCAGAGGAGAGCAGAGGGAAGCAGATTCCCCTTGATGAGGTTTGTCAGCAGAACATCCACTGAGGCTGACTCTGTCACATCACACAATCTCTCATTCTTCTGGAAATTTAGAGGAAGTCGACACTCATCCAGACCATCAAAGATGAACAGGACTTTGTAGGAGTCACAGTCTATTAATTCTAGTTTCCTTATTTCTGGGAAAAAGGTATGAAGAAGATCCATCAGACTGAGATTTTTCTCCTTCATCAGATTTAGCTCTCTAAAGGGAAGTGGAAACATGAAGGTGACGTCCTGATTTGCATTTCCTTCAGACCAGTCCAGAATGAACTTCTGCACAGAGACTGTTTTTCCAATTCCAGCAACTCCTTTAGTCAGCACAGTTCTGATGGACTTGTCCTTAAAGAGGTCACTACATTTGATGGGTGTCTCCTGTGTTGCTGGTCTCCTGGACATTGTCTCAATCTGTCTCACCTCATGTTCTTTATTGACATCTCCACTCCAACCCTCTGTGATGTAGAGCTCTGTGTAGATGTCACTCAGAAGTGCTGAGCTTCCAGGATGTGAGATTCCTTCATTAATTCTTTTAAACTTATCTTTTAATTTGGATTTTAATGTGTATCTGTATTCAAACACTGGACTTAGCTCTAATAAACAAAATAACAAAAAAGAATAACCCATTTTAAGCAGAATTAAAATTTTTATATTTTATTTATTATAAATATTGTTTTTAGTTATCTTGTCTGGTTATAGATAAACTGCAAAGTGAATACTTCAAATGAAAACTTTAAGTTACAACTTTACATCTAACTGTCACAAAGTGCTGACACTGGAGACTCCTTCCATACAAATTAAAAACATCTTGCAGAAAACTTGATTACATGTTTTTCAACCTGTTTATGTGGAGAATTAGCCATAGAAGAAGGTGGTAGTAGAATTAGTGTATTAATTAATTAAATTATTCTCAGAGATGCTGTTATAGAACATTAATCAACAGATTCTGACCAATCACAATGCAGAATTTAACAGCATTGTAGTGTAAATGTACGCATGGACCAGTAGGAAATTGATGGTCTAGAGCTCTTACTGTTCTGCAGTGTGTTAGCGAGATCTGTGTGGTTCATGTTCTTCAGGATGTGCAGTGTGATCTTCAGAGCTCCCTCTCTGACACTGTGTAGATCCTCCTCATTCTCCATCTCCCTTTTAGTGCATACTGGGTAATCTGGACTCAAGACCTTTCTAAACATCTTCAGCTCATTCTTTATCAAATCGATGACTTTGGTTTCCAGCTCCTGGTCAGAAACACACAGGAAGTGATCTAAATATCACAGTGTTACAAAGTAAGAGATGCTTTTGTTTAATAAAAAGAAGAAAAGTCTCTGTGCTTCTACCATAGTTACAATTCAAATTCTGTACAATTACCCACAATACTGCTATACATAGGTAAATCTGAAAATTGTCATTATCATTGTGCCTATTCAAACACAAGTTACACACATATTAAAAAGTCACACACCATGAATATGGGCTCCAACTCCTGAGAGCAGATTTTTGATTTCTTCGTTTGTGGACTGTGAACAATCAAAACATATCAAAACATATTTATATATGAATAAACAGATTTACAAAACTGTGCAGTTAACACAACACATCAGTTTCAGGATTTCCTAAATGACCTAAACTTATGTTTAGGAACATGAGGTTCTGAGGTTCATTTGTCATACCACAGCTTCACCAGCTCATGGACTGCAGGCTGAACTGAACTCTTAAAGCAGTTCCCTTTTGAGGGAACTTGACATTGCATCATGTGTCCCTCAGGTGCAGAGGGTGATTCTATACACGCGCCCTGATATTTGGAATCTCATGGTCTGGCCCCCGAGAGGGACCAGCTCCTAAACTCCGGTATCCCAACTGAGGTTGTGGGGTGCCAGGCAGCTAAGGCTTTCCTTCAGACCGCATCTCCCCTCTTGGGACCTCTCAGAGGTCCTGGAAGTGCTTTTCTAAGCCCCATTTGAGCCAATGGAGTCAGCCTCTAAAGGGTTTTTGAACCTGGATTCGGCTCTGCTATAAGCCGGTCGTCTGGCCTTTCTGCAGGCCTTCTGCCCTCCACCCCACAAGTCGGTGGAGCAAGAGAGACCGCACCTGTTGTGCCCAGTTCAGGTTCTCTGCCCTTACACCCATTGCTCGAGTGAGTGGTGTAAGTCCTCTTTCACCTTGTCTAGATCTTTTCATCTTCAAAACCTGATTAAGCTCATTAAGGAATTCATAATGAGATGAATGTGTTTGAGCAGGTGGAACATGGTGTCAGGTGGTTGTAAACCACCTGACTATACTGACCTCAGATCAGAAGAGCTGCCTTCACCTCCAAATACAATTGGCTCAACCATTGATTTAGAACTTTTCATGGAGACACAGCTGGGTTCTGATGAGTCTGGCCTCCTTCTCTTCCACATTCTACAATAAATATTTTATTAAATGAAAAAACAAAAATTAAGAGACATACACAATAAAATAACATTGCTGGTATATTTATGATTTTAGATTCAAATAGTGTTACACATTTCACACAAATCACATAAGACAAACAAATAATAAAACAAACAAAGAAAAGACAATCACTGTGGAAAATATTGTGTTGTACTAATGCAATCTCATGAAAATTAGGCAAAATAAAAAATAAGCATAGGTCTTAAAAAAGTGCAGAAAGACCAACCCACTTTAATTCACAAGTTGCATAATATGCCAAACCAAGGATTTCTGAACAATCTTCACAAAATTGATGTTTAACTACTCAGTGTAAGGGACCAGTCAAGGAGGCAGCTTGAGAATCCATGCGCTGTTGCTAAGCTCATTCCCCATCTCTTGGTCTGGCCCGAGAGGGACCAGCTCCTAAACTCCGGTATCCCAACTGAGGTTGTGGGGTGCCAGGCAGCTAAGGCTTTCCTTCAGACCGCATCTCCCCTCTTGGGACCTCTCAGAGGTCCTGGAAGTGCTTTTTTAAGCCCCATTTGAGCCAATGGAGTCAGCCTCTAAAGGGTTTTTGAACCTGGAATCGGCTCTGCTATAAGCCGGTCGTCTGGCCTTTCTGCAGGCCTTCTGCCCTCCACCCCACAAGTCGGTGGAGCAAGAGAGACCGCACCTGTTGTGCCCAGTTCAGGTTCTCTGCCCTTACACCCATTGCTCGAGCGAGTGGTGTAAGTCCTCTTTCACCTTGTCTAGATCTTTTCATCTTCAAAACCTGATTAAGCTCATTAAGGAATTCATAATGAGATGAATGTGTTTGAGCAGGTGGAACATGGTGTCAGGTGGTTGTAAACCACCTGACTATACTGACCTCAGATCAGAAGAGCTGCCTTCACCTCCAAATACAATTGGCTCAACCATTGATTTAGAACTTTTCATGGACACACAGCTGGGTTCTGGTGAGTCTGACCTCCTTCTCTTCCACGTTCTACAATAAATATTTTATTAAATAAAAAAACAAA
The DNA here is from genome assembly GCA_033459395.1 of Hemibagrus guttatus. Taxonomy (NCBI): domain Eukaryota; kingdom Metazoa; phylum Chordata; class Actinopteri; order Siluriformes; family Bagridae; genus Hemibagrus; species Hemibagrus guttatus. The sequence goes on from JAUCMX010000019.1 coordinate 20,639,691, forward strand.
AATTAAGAGACATACATAATAAAATAACATTGCTGGTATATTTATGATTTTAGATTCAAATAGTGTTACACATTTCACACAAATCACATAAAAGAAACAAATAACAAAACAAACAAAGAAAAGACAATCACTGTGGAAAATATTGTGTTGTACTAATGCAATCTCATGAAAATTAGGCAAAATAAAAAATAAGCATAGGTCTTATGCAGTGTACCACTGCAGAAAGACCAACCCACTTTAATTCACAAGTTGCATAATATGCCAAACCAAGGATTTTTGAACAATCTTCACAAAATTGATGTTAAACTACTCAGTGTAAGGGACCAGTCGTGGAGGCAGCTTGAGAATCCATGCGCTGTTGCTAAGCTCATTCCCCATTCATTTGCCTGTATTTCCAGCCAAACATAAGTCACGAGCTCTGTACCTTTCTAATGTGGACAGAACCCGGTTTCTCACCCACTCTTAGGGTGTGTCATCATCACATGACTCTTTCAACAGATGCTATCCCTTGGGTTGGGGAGCGGTCCTAGATGGCCGCCCTACCCATGGCATTTGGGAGGGCTACTGTTTCTCATAGTACACAGATTGCCTGAAGATTGGGGCTGTGTTTCAAGTGCTGAAACACTTCATTCTGAAACTCAAGGGCTACCTATTGGTGGCCCCCTACATCAATCATTACGGCAGCCTGTGTTTGCGCCCCCTGTTCAGGTTGGTGCACCAGATCTGCCCCTAGGCAGAGACCAGGTTTCTCTCACTGAGAGCGATTTACACTGCAGAGTGCATGTTTGGGAAGCAGGCTTCCTGCTGAGGCAGAGGCTGAGGCCTGGGGAATGGCATCTCCACCATAGGTGTTGGAATGCATATGGCAATTTTTGGCCAGGCAGAAATGGCTTTGTTTGCCACTGGGGAGTCGATCAACTGTGCCCTGTGGCTTTATTTTTTCACCTGGTGCAAATGTAGCCGAGGCTCTGTCTGTACATTTTCCCCAATAGCTCTGCTGATGGAGTTCTTAGCTAGGGTTCGCCATGACCAAGTCCACCTGTTACTGGTCGCCCCTCATTGGCCACCTCATAAGTCTGGCTTGTGGAACTGATTCCCCTTCTGGATGGTGCTCCTTAGGAGATTCCCGTCAGGAGGAGCCTCCTCTCTCAGATAAAGGAGGCGATTCCCCACCCCTTCCCTGAGATGTAGAACCTCTAGGTTTGGTGCCTGAGGATGACCAGCTCCTAGACTCTGATCTCTCAACCGAGGTTGTGGAGACTATCTTTAACTTTCGCCTCTGGTGTAATCGGCATCATCAGGAACTAGTTCACTGCCCTGTTAGTACAGTGCTAGAGTTCCTGCAGACACACCTCTTTATGAGCCTGTCACTATCTACACTGAGGTAGGCAAAATAAAAAAATAAGCATAGGTCTTAAAAAAGTGCAGAAAGACCAATCCACTTGAATTCACAAGTTGCATAATATGCCAAACCAAGGATTTTTGAACAATCTTCACAAAATTGATGTTAAACTACTCGGTGTAAGGGACCAGTGGAGGAGGGAGCTTGAGAATCCATTTGCCATAAATTTATTAGGTAGAACAAACATACAAATACAAATCATTAGGCAGAAATACATAGGCTAGTTGATGTATTGGGCAGTAATCCAATAACAGTCTAAGTAGGCAAATAAAACAAACACATGATCCAGAAGACGACATCCAAAGAAAGAGGCACAAAATTCAAAATTTAAAACACAAGTAACAAACTACGGAGAACACCCTGTAAAACAGGGTAACTGTTCATATGACTGATCATATGAATTCAGACTAAACTGGAAATACCTGTTCAATACATGTTCTGAGGGAACCCCAAAGATTGGGATCTGGTCATGGGGAAGAGTTTAACTTCAAATAGTTTCTTAAGAACCATAAGGCTGATCAACCTGGAATTTGTTAGGTTGCATATATGGACAAATCTGTCATGATCCAGAATTACTGAAAAAACATGAACACCATCAGCTAGATGAGCTTTAGCATTTGAACTGGTCCCCATTAAGCTATTGTCATGAAATGTGAATGGTGTTTTCAGAGATCGTCCTACTAGTAACTAATATAGTCCACTGTATAAAATTGACCACTGTTGTTCCACTTCATAAGATAAGATAATCCTTATTCAATGGAGAAATTTGCAGTATTCGTAGGGATTGAAGTTAAGGTCAAATAGCTGATTCTCAGGAACCAAAAGTCCAACTGAGCTGCCATAAAACACCTCACTATACTGACCCCAGATCAGTAGAATTGTCTTCATACATAATTGCCTTCATACCTCACTGATTCACCACTTTTCATACCGCTGGGTCCTGGTAAGTCTGGTGTTTTTCCCTCCATTATTCTAGAACACAAGAGCAAGAACGTTAAGAAACATGCACACTAAAATACAATAATTGGTATACTTATGATCTTTAATATTATATTAAATCTTACTTTGTGCTGCAAATTTCCAGATGGAGCAGCAGCAATATAGGAAATACAGTGGTTGTGAGAAAAGGAAATGAATGTCCATTTTAGCAGAACTACTTTGTTTCCAACAATACAATTCATTCATTGTGTACCGCTTATCCGATCTACACTCGGGTCACGGGGAGCCTGTGCCTATCTCAGGCGTCATTGGGCATCAAGGCAGGATACACCCTGGACGGAGTACAATACAATTCAGACATTTTAAAATTAAATGAACGTGTCATTCTTTAATAACACAACGAATAAAAAGCTGTTATGACCTCCTCTATCCTCTTCTCAAAGTAACTGATTCTTCTCTTAGCACTGAATACCTACTTAAATCATTTAAACTGTCAAAACACTATTTAAAAAAACTCAACCCCTATCAGCTGTCCAACTACAGGCCAATATCAAACATTTTACATTAAAAAATAAATAGTTTTACATTTTAAAAAACATTGAGATTTTTACATTTTAACAAATTAGGAAAATCAATCAAGTTTAAAGAGACACTATAAAGCATTAAGCTAAATAAAATACATTTATTAAAACATTATTTATGAACTATATTATTATTATTATTATTATTATTATTATTATTATTATTTTTATTATTATTATTATTATTAATTAATTGATTGATTTTTTCATGGATGTGTCTATATAATTGTAGCAGGAGGCACAAATTAATCCATTATAAAAAAAACCAGACATTTCAGATTGGTAGACAATCAAACTCAGTTCAGTCTCACATTAATAATGTGAAATAATTTTTCATTTCGGGGGCACGGTGGCTTGGTGGTTAGCACGTTTGCCTCACACCTCCAGGGTTGGGTGTTGGATTCCCGCCTCCGCCATGTGTGTATGGAGTTTGCATGTTCTCCCCGTGCCTCGGGGGCTTCCTCCGGGTACTCCGGTTTCCTCCCCCAGTCCAAAGACATGTGTGGTAGGTTGATTGGCATCTCTAAATTGTCTGTCCGTGTGTGTGCCCTGTGATGGGTTGGCACTCCGTCCAGGGTGTATCCTGCCTTGATGCCCAATAATGCCTGAGATAGGCACAGGCTCCCCGTGACCCGAGAATAGATCGGATAAGCGGTAGACAATGAATGAATTTTTCATTTCTCTTTAAAGTCACTAGATCGGTCAATAGGATTGAGCTAGGAGTCATTTTAATCCTTTACAAAATCTACATTTCAAACAGGTAGATGACCAAACCCACTTATATCAGTTCACAATGACCTGCTCTGTGCTCACAGTAAAGGTCGGTTTGTTTTACTGTAGAACTGTGAAGTAATTACTCTTCAGATTCATCGGGTGTGTCAATATTATTGGGACAGGAAGCATATTTAATCCATTATAAAAATGCACATTTCGAAATCATTTCAAAAACTCGCCTAGCAGTTCATAGTGACCGGCTCTGTGATCACAATAAAGAAATGACTTCTGTCTGTAACACACACACACACACACACACACACACACACACACAGTGGGACTATATAGCCGTGTGTAATGACGCACTTTAAAAAAAATAATTCAATAAACAGTATACATTAACACTTCGTTAAACAAAGCAGCAGTGTTCTATAGATGGTATAGATTTATAACGTTAATGAACATTAATGTAATAGAGCGTTAGATTTCAGGAAACTTACTGCCTTTTCCCTTTGTTTTCACTTCAGTCCGTTAAATTCGTCTCACTTTCACTCTCAGCTCTTGTTCACAGGAGTGAGCGCGGCGCTGCCACCTGCTGGTCACATCGTGTAACTGCACCGGGGAAAAACGAGACTTAAAACAAACAAGGAAATAGCAAGAAGTTTAAAACGCTTTATCTCACTGTGATGCTGTAAAGGACAGTAGTGTTAGGGGTGATTTATATAGGCCAGACTTTAGCCTTTTTTTTTTTTATCTCTTTTCCTACCTTCCAACAATAATGATACTGCTTCTAATAAAACTATGCTAACAAATACCTTTTATTTTATATATTTAGAATATATATACAAATTACATATAGACTAATAATATGAAAATATTAGTGCTATAATACAGAGATAACTCTTCCAGTTTTCTATCCCTTTCCATTTCCATTCAGATGAAAAAAGTCCTACTTAAAGACTGAAAATGACTAAATATAAAAATATAAACTCATTTACATAACAGTGTTAGTATGACATCCATTTTATATTAATGTTACAATATATATCTTACAAGAAAAAAGATTTTATTTCCCCAACAAAACAGTTTAAACAGATCCTAATACAATTAAAAACACAGGAACAGAAATACGCTGTAGATTACAGGCGTGTCAATCTCCTCTTCATCATACACAAACAAAACCTGAAAACAAACATTTTAACTGTTTCATTATTAGAACAATGCACGATGGCTAGGTAAACCATTTTCTAATACTATAATCATTTATATCTTTATAACAAATTAAATGTAAATAAAAATTCTATACCTTTTATATGGCATATGAGAATCTCTGAGTTTTGCGATTCTTTACACATCTCTCTTCCTCTGATTCGTCACGATCCAGAAGCTCATGATGTTTACAGCTGTGTGCCAGATGTGATAGAATTGATGATCAACATGAAGTGAACATTTTAAAGGAGTTGAACTGAATAAACCTGGATAAGAAGCTGAAAGCAGGTCCATCTGTTAATATTTATATAGTGAGGAGATTTTTGTATGTAACTGGACTTTTATTTACTTCATTATTAAGCAATATGCCATAAACTTTAACAGGATCCAAACTACAACTAGATTACAATATTCAGAAATATGAAACATTTTATTTCCAAACAAAAATGTTGCTAGGCTAACAGACACAAAACACTAATAATAATAATAATAATAATAATAATAATAATAATAATAATAATAATAATAATAATGATAATATTATATAATCCCTTGAGACATTCTTCAAATTCCCACTTTTTTTTATTTGAGAGTAAAATATTATCATTAATAAAGTAATCTTTATTGAACTCAGATTTTCAGCAGAAATATTCATCAAATCCACCTACTGAGCTGAACACTAATGTCTCAGTGATGATCAGTTTTATTAAAAAATATAATACTTTTTCTACATCATCAATTTCCCTAACATGAGAAATTTCAAACCCTGTCTTAAAGAATAAGGGAAAAGATTTGGGCACATTTTTATTCAACATTATATTCATTTTAAACTTATCACCTTTCCCTCTGGTCAGGAAGTTACTCAGGTGCTGCAGCCTAAAGCACTGCTGCTCCACAGCTCCAGTTCATCAGTCTACTACCCTGAATATCTGCACCGTTCTACACATCCACATCCACATCCTCCTGGCTAACATGGCTACAGTAAACATGACCTCAACCATAACCTCAACCGAAAACAGTACAAAGTTATGGGATGTTGAGGAGACTCCAGTTCCAGTTCATCCTAAAGGTGGTCAGTGGCATTGAGTCAGAGTCAGGGCTCTGTGACACTCCTGGTCTTCACTCCAACCTTCTCCTTCACACCATATCCTGTATGTATTGAAATTATCCTCATGGCTGGAACAGGAAGCTGCCACAGGAAACATGACAAACAATTCACACACAATAGTGCTGCTAAACTGCGAGTGGGAAAACGAGTCTGTGTGTGTTTAAGAGTTTATGTAGTGTAGCTTTTGTAAACAAAGTTGTTTTGCTAAAAATGGGGGGGGGGGGGTAATGGTTCTTTAATCTCTGTGTTTGCTGCATGACTAGAAAAGGCGAATAAATGAAGATAAAAGGCGTGATTCAGCAGAGTCAATGTTTACACAGTGAAATGTGCAGTAATGAGGTTTCACCACCAGGAGGCGCTGTGAGACCGAACACTTCTCATTACACAGCACTGAAGAAGAAGCTGGGTCTTAAACTAACTTACAGTCACATATTCAATATTATTTCACACTCCGCATATTGCTTATTTATTTTAAAGCATTTTATCTCAAATACAACTCTAACTTTTGTAACTCTAAATACTAGGCTGTCAAGAATAATAATAATAATAATAATAATAATAATTATAATAATAATAATTATTATAATATAGCAATTACTTTTTAGCAACATTACCAATAATATAATATAATATAATATAATATAATATAATATAATATAACAAAACACCCTCGCTTATTGATTAAGATTTTTTTTATTATTTAATCTGCCAAATTTTATTTTTATTTTACATAAATAAAGGCATTTTATTAAAATGGAAGAAAGAAAGAAAGAAAGAAAGAAAGAAAGAAAGAAAGAAAGAAAGAAAGAAAGAAAGAAAGAGCATTAAATGTGTTATTAAGTCTGGGAACGCGTGGGCGTGGTTGGGGGCGTGGTCGAGAGCCAGTTTACAAAGTTTCAGTGAGCGACGGCTCTGTTCTTCTTCTTCTTCTTCTTCTTCTTCTTCTTCTTCTTCTTCTTCTTATTATTATTGTTGTTGTTGTTGTTTTTGTTGTTGTTTTAGTAACAATTGTTTTTTTTTTAAACGGAGATCTTCTACACATCCATATGATTCACAGTGTATATGAAGATTACAGGTCACGTGACTGCGCACCGCGGGGATTAGAGCCTTCTGAATGTCACGTGAAGGTTTATTAACGAACTTTAATTAAATAATTAATATCTTTCCGAAATAATCCTACAGAAATCTTTCAAAAACGCGAGCTTCCCATACCGGGAGTCGAACCCGGGCCGCCTGGGTGAAAACCAGGAATCCTAACCGCTAGACCATATGGGAGATCTGACAGCGAGCCACACATCAGACCTTACATACAGTCCTTCTTCACTGACGTACACAGTAAAAGACTGTTTATTATTTTTATATATTTATATAAATTTACTTTAAATGGCTGTCCATGAAAACATACATAAGATTATTATTATTATTAACACTTTCACACAAATGAAGCATGTATAAGCAGGAATGTAACTCCTGTAACACATCAAATTCAGATATCTTCATTTTTGCCCATGTCAAATCCAACACTATTAAAGAGCTGAAACAAAATTTAAAGAATATTGAGATCTGTAAAAACCCTGAACTTGCAAGCCCCGCCCCTTCTGAAGACAGTAATGTATGCATACACATTTCATTTGTTATTTAAACCACAGTGTTTCTGCATTTAATGTTTTGTTAAAGTTTAAAAGATTTCTAGACAGTATCCTCTCATAACTGGATTAATCAGGCATCAGCTGCTTTTGGGAGACTTCTAAAAATCTTCATCTAGGCACTGTCTGTGGAAAGCCAGGGGCATCACATCAATTACCTCCACACAGGGTGCCTTGGGAATCACCGGGCAGAATCACGTGCATCATACTGAAATACAGCTGAAGTACTGAGGCCACGGTTACTGAACATCTGCTTTACAGTCACTTACACACTGACTGACGCCTCACTGAAGTGTAAGATAAGTGCTGAGTCCCAGAGGATGTTCTGCTGTGTAACAACTGACAACAGCTTCCCCTTGAAGAGACTCATATGCTGGAGGAGGACAGGACTGCGAGAAGACAGCATAAAGAATCCATGAGGAACGGAGATGAACTTACTCACCTGTAACAGAACCTGCTTCCAGGATTGGACTCTATGGTAATCTCTTAACTTACCATTAGAAGACATCAGATGATGATGGACAAGAAGCAATCAAGCCAGCATGGGTGTGTGTGTGTGTGTGTGTGTGTTTTCAATTTAAAGGAAGTGGATAAAAGCTCTCCCTGTGTAATGTGTAATGGATCCTGATCAATAGAAACCTGATTACTGAAGACTTTCAGGATCACAGAACCTTCTGCACAGAACCTTCATTATGTTTTGCACAAAACCTTTGTAGCTAATTTTACTCATTATTACAGACTGCACACAGCGTTAATTAGTGTTCTCTTAACGACTTTTATCCAATCAGGACACATTTCACTGCTGTTGTATTAATGGAGAGTGATGAAATATTATTAGGAGAATTATTTGACAAGATTGCGATGGTTTTTTATTCTTGATGATGTAAAAACAGTTCAGTGAGACTCTGTGCAACTCGTGTTTCAGTGTGGACGCAGAGAGAAGGTCACATGGTAATACAAGAGGTTTATCTGAATAAATTTGTCTAAATATAATGCAGTAACCTTGCTGGCTGCGTTAACGGACACAGACGGGACATTCGATCAGATTCACTGTGTCAAACAGGACTGAGCTTGGATGACTTTGAAGAAAAATAGAGGGAAAATCCAGCGTTGTTCATCCCTGAACACTTTCCCATGAGGATTCTGGTCCTTCTGTGAGGATGAAAATCAGCAGACATGTGGAAGACACCCGAACATTGTTTAGCTTTTCAGTTCTGGACTATTATTGGTCAGGAGGTGTTGATTAGTTTTCTAGAACAGCAGCTCGTAGAGTAGTAGAGAGTAGTCTAATCTGTTATCGTTTCTATAGTAACAGCTTGGTGTGTATGGCACATGCTCTATTTAACTGTGTAATCATTGATATTGTGGCATTTCCTGTATACAGATCTGTATGTGTGTCCAGTGTAACAGTCAGAGGTCAGTCTGTAGCGTAGCTTTCAGACAGGACAGAGGAGTTTATACTTTTTCCTGTTAATATGAAAAGCTCTGTTTGTGCTCGCTGACTTTGAGAGAGAAGAATGAGAGAATCGAAAGTCTTTGAGGAAGAACATCATTACTACACCATAAATTCTTGTGTCATTACTTTATTCTTTATTTGTATTTTCTGCCATTTTCCATTGTTTCTTTTGGTTTAGGCCACACCCACTTCTGGTTTAAATTATTTTTTTCCTGTTAGAAGCAGATATCAAATTTAAAATGTACTGTTATCCATCATTTAGCCAAATAAAATCTGGATTCCTACAATACAATACCGAAATTACTCATTCGCCTACCCCCTCCTCATGCCCCCACCTCATACCCCTATCTTATACACCTACCTCATACCCCCACCTCATACCCCCTCCTCCTGCCCCCACCTCATACCCCCACCTCATACCCCCTCCTCATGCCCCCCCCCCCCCCCCCCCTCATACCCCTACCTCATACCCCCTCCTTATACCCCCTCCTCATACCCCCTCCTCATACCCCTACCTCATACCCCTACCTCATACCCACTCCTCATACCCCCATCTCATACCCCCTCCTCATGCCCCCACCTCATACCCCCTCCTCATGCCCCCACCTCATACCCCTATCTTATACCCCTACCTCATACCCCCACCCCATACCCCCTCCTCCTGCCCCCACCTCATACCCCCACCTCATATCTCTACCTCATACCCCCTCCTCATGCCCCCACCTCATACCCCCACCTCATACCTCTACCTCATACCCCCTCCTCATGCCCCCACCTCATACCTCTACCTCATACCCCCACCTCATACCCCCTCCTCATGCCCCCACCTCATACCCCTACCTCATACCCCCACCTCGTACCCCCACCTCATACCTCACCTAATACCCCTGCCACATACCCCCTCCTCATACCCCCACCTCATACCCCTATCTCATACCCCCTCCTCATACCCCCACCTCATACCCCCACCTCATACCCCTATCTCATACCCCTATCTCATACCCCCTCCTCATACCCCCACCTCATACCCCCAACTCATACCCCCTCCTCACATCCTCACCTTATATCCCCTCCTCATACCCCTACCTCATTCCCCTAGCTCATATCCCCTCACCATACACCATCCTCCTACCCCCTCCTATCCATGTTGCTCTCTCAGTCTCTCTCACACACTAATTTGGCTGAAAAATGAACATGAGGATGAATTTCTTTTGCCAACAAGTGTTACCATGGCAACCCCACTTTGCTGTGTCGAGCCTCATGCCAGACCACAATGTTCAATGACTGTGTGTGTATATGTGTGTGTATGTGTGTGTGTGTGTGTGTGTGTGTGTGTGTGTGTGTGTGTGTGTTTAGAGGTATCAGAGGCGTTGTGGTGGGACTGTCGGCTTGTCACTTAAATGCATTTTGTATTTTGTCACAAAGCAAACCAGTGACAAGTGACATGGGAACGGGGCAATAAGCAACAATGAGACATGACAAGAACCAGGATGACAAGTGACAGGGGGGCAACAAGTAACCGGGCAATAAGTCACTTGACAAGAAGTGACAGGGCAACAAATGAAAGGACATGAAGTAAGACAGCAACATGCAACAGGGCAACAAGTGGCAGGGGTATAAGCAACAGGGCAGGAAGCCACATGGTTACAGAGCAATAAGTGACAGGGCAACAAAGTGCCACAATCAAGAAGGTTATAAGGAATCATAAGAGATGGTGAAAGTAGCAGGGCAACTACTAACACACAACAAGTAACAAGATGAGAAGCCACATGGTGACAGGTCAATAAGGGACAAGGTCAGAAGCAAAAGGACAATGTGTGACAACCAACAGGCAACATGAGGTTTATATGGTGTCATGGTGATATCATAATGATGACATGATGATGTCATGATGTCAAGATAATGTCATGATGGTGTCAGGATGATGTCATGATGATGTCATGATAATGTCAAGATAATGTCATGATGATGTCAAGATAATGTCATGATGGTGTCAGGATGATGTCATGATGATGTCGGGATGCTGTCAGGATAATGTCATGATGATGTCATGATGATGTCAAGATAATGTCATGATGATGTCAGGATTATGTCATGATGATGTTGGGATGCTTTCAGGATAATGTCATGATGTCATGGTGGTGTCAGGAGGATGTCATGATGATGTCAGAATGCTGTCATGATGATGTCATGATGTCAAGATAATGTTATGATGGTGTCAGGATGATGTCATGATGATGTCGGGATGCTGTCAGGATAATGTCATGATGATGTCAAGATGATGTCATGATGTCAAGATAATGTCAGGATGGTGTCAGGATGAACAGGTGACTGTGATGAGGTGACATGGCACTAATTTAAAACACAGCTTCTATATTTCTATATGGTTTATAAACATGATTATATGATTTTATGGATGGATTATGACAATGGATTTTATTGTCCATTAAGAAACACACAGTAGTTCCTTCTCCTTTGACCTAGTTAAACACGAGGCTGCTGTTCTCTCTGCAGTGACTGTGAGAGATCGTCCACTAGGACTGTCCAGTTTATCCACAGAGTACCGTGAGATTGTGGGCTTCACTCAAACAAACAGAAGCTACACTCGAGTATGCTGGGTAAACTGGTGGAATCAGGTGAAGCTTCTGCTTTACTGTATTTACACACTCACACATACACACACACACACACACACACACACACACACACACACACACACACACATCACACACACACACACTCACACTCACACTCACACTCCACACACCTACAGGCTCACACACACACACACACACACACACACACACACAGTGTTGTTAGCACGGACAAAATGTCATCATTCCTCTGCATTCTGGACAGAACATCGTGATGAAATTGGAAACTTGAGTGAGGCAAATGGAACACGTGCCTCATTAAGCAAAGGGAATCATAGATTTAATACAATCTCTAGGACAACACACACACACACACACACACACACACACACACACACACACACACACACACAAAAGAGATTGGACAGCACTGTGACAGAATGTGTGGATGTGAACCATAACAGTGGTTAATGTTCCTCTTTACTGTAGCGCTCCTCAGGGTGGTGTACATGGAGTCTACATGTGGACGGTCTGAAACAGCACACACACTCACAGTCACTGAGGGAAGGATCGTCTTTCTCTCTCTAGGGATTCAGAGAAACTCCACAGTTATACACATCTGGAAGAATTATTTATACAGAACTGTCCAGTTAACAGCTCTGTACCTAGAGACGTCTGTAGCCAGGTCTTATCAGGACCATCAGACTCTTCAGACATCATCAGAAGGAGATTTCTGTCACATCCTGGTGAAAGGTCACTACCTCCACAGCCAGTTATTGTGTTTTTGCTCTCATGGAATTGAGGTTTATTCCAGTTCCCTTCCTCGCTACCGTTCTCCAGGTCACTGAGCAGCTTTACATCCTGACGTTCTGGCATTGTTTACTTCCAGAGGTTATGAAGATGCTCCAAATGTTCTTCTATTTTCATGTAATCTATCTGTCTCTCTCTCTGACTATCTATCTATCTATCTGTCTGTCTGTCTGTCTGTCTGTCTGTTTGTCTGTCTGTCTGTCCGTCCGTCCGTCCTTCTTTCCATCCATCCATCTATCTATCTATCTATCTATCTATCTATCTATCTATCTATCTATCTATCTATCTATCTATCTATCTATCTTCTGTCCATCCGTCTGTCCGTCCGTCCGTCCTATCCTTCTTTTCCTATCCTATCCTATCTATCTATCTATCTATCTATCTGTCTATTTTTTATCTATCTATCTATCTATCTATCTATCTATCTATCTATTTTTTTTTTTGTCCATCCGTCTGTCCGTCCGTCCATCTATCTATCTATCTGTCTGTCTGTCTGTCTGTCCGTCCGTCCGTCCGTCCGTCCGTCCGTCCATCCGTCCGTCCGTCCATCTATCTATCTATCTATCTATCTATCTATCTATCTATCTATATGTCTGTCTGTCTGTCTGTCTGTCGTCCGTCTGTCCGTCCGTCCGTCCGTTCATCCTTCTATCTATCTATCTATCTATCTATCTATCTATCTATCTATCTATCTATCTATCTATCTATCTGTCTTCTTTTTGCCTCTCTATCTATCTATCTATCTATCTATCTATCTATCTATCTATCTATCTATCTATCTATCTATCTATCGTCTACCCTGTCTGTCTGTCTGTCTGTCTGTCTGTCTGTCTGTCCGTCCGTCTGTCTGTCCGTCCATCCTTCTATCTATCTATCTATCTATCTATCTATCTATCTATCTATCTATCTATCTATCTATCTGTCTGTCTGTCTGTCTGTCTGTCTGTCTGTCTGTCTGTCTGTCTGTCTGTCTGTCCGTCCATCCTTCTGCCCTTCTATCCTTCTATCTATCTATCTATCTATCTATCTATCTATCTATCTATCTATCTATCTATCTATCTATCTATATGTCTGTCTGTCTGTCTGTCTGTCTGTCTGGACTCCATGGTGTGATCTGACTCCAGGATGTTTATCTGAAGCCATTAGGAGCTGAGTAAAACGAGGTCACCTGAGGTCAGCAAACTGACTGTAAATGATGATGAGGTTCAGACTGTGTTCACACTGCTCTCGCTGGTGGACAGTGAAGCTCTTAGAAAATTCATTCTATCTGGACATAAAGTCAGGTGTTTTTGAGGTCAAACCGAAGCAAAGAAAGCAGAAAGAAATGTAGAGATCGCCATGGAAACCTCAAGTTTTCTTTATTTTATTATTTTCTAAAAAAAGGCACTCACTACATTGAAAGTAATGTTTGCACAAGTCTGTTATGCACAAGTTCATTGCACAATTATTATTTTTTGATATATATTTTTTTAAACGGATGACGTTCAGCGTTTAACATGATATAGTCGTCATGTTAATAAACGCTCATTTTCAGAAGCACGTAGCAGAACACACTCAATACCATACCATAACATATGAGCACAAGAGGCATGCTTTTAGATTCCATGTCTTTAAATTCTTTTTTTTTGTTTGTTTGTTTGTTTGTTTGTTTGTTTGTTTGTTTTAAAATGCTTTGAACATTTTTAAAATCTTCATTGCATCATCATCATGACAAACATTAAGTCCTTTTGGCTGCATTCACACTAGACTACTGTGAAGAAGAGTAGCAGAAGAAGAGGAAGAACAAGAGGAAGAGGAGAAGAAGAAGAGGAAGAGAAGAAGAAGAGGAAGAAGAAGGAGAAGAAGAGCAGGTGGGGGGTGTAGTAAAGCGCAGCAACAAGCACATGTGCGAAGGATTGCCATAGTGAGGTATTGCGAAGGCATGTGCCAATAATCGGTTACATGATACATCATGATATTCAAACACACACACACACACACACACACACACACACACACACACATATACTGTATCTTTTACACACAGAAGGCATGTTGTATGACAGCATCACTGTTTAGTGAAAGTAATGAAAACACAGACAGATTTCCAGCCTGGAAAAGTGCGAAGTGTGATGAGGACGTGTTACAAACAGAACGTGAAGTGAGACTTCAGCCAAAAAATGGAAACGTTCACCATGTCCACTTTACCGCAAACGATCTGGACGTGTAGATCTGCAACTGAGCTACGATGCTAATGTAGCTAAAGTGTAATAGAAGTATAGAACCAGCAGGTGGGTATGTTGGAGTAAAGAGGACACGGGGAATGTTTCATCCTTGGCCGTTCGTTTCCTGACTAAAAGTGCATCATCATCATCATCATCATCATCATCATCATCATCATCATCAATCCTGATCTGATACATTTTTTTGACACTATGGCTTCAATTCCGCTCCATTGTCAAAAACATGTGCAATGAATGGTGACGTAGTTGCAGTGTAAATAGGGCGCACAGAGAGGTCCAAAAGTCTGAGGTTTATTTTTATTTTCATTTTATTTTCATCAGTTATTGTACTCAAAGTCCGGAGATCTGTTATCACCCCTAAGTGTTTGTTCTCTCTCTTACACCACAGCATTTTTATTTATTAGATTAGTTTATAAGATGAACATCATACCTTTTCTGTGGCAATATGTAGCTGCACGTTATATTGCGGAGCATCAATTCTATCAGCTATAAACACTCGTCCCCTCAGCAGTCTCTCTTTATTCTCTCTCTCTTCAGCTATAAACACTCGTCCCCTCAGCAGTCTCTCTTTATTCTCTCTCTCTTCAGCTATAAACACTCGTCCCCTCAGCAGTCTCTCTTTATTCTCTCTCTTTTCCTTCCTTCCCCCCAGCTTTTTTTTTTAAAAACACTCGTCCCCTCAGCAGTCTCTCTTTATTCTCTCTCTCTTCCTTCCTTCCCCCCAGCTTTTTTTTTTAAAAACACTCGTCCCCTCAGCAGTCTCTCTTTATTCTCTCTCTCTCCTTCCTTCCCCCCAGCTTTTTTTTTTAAAACACTCGTCCCCTCAGCAGTCTCTCTTTTTTTTTATTACCTCTCCCCCCTCTCTCAAGCTATAAACACTCGTCCCCTCAGCAGTCTCTCTTTATTCTCTCTCTTTTCCTTCCTTCCCCCCAGCTTTTTTTTTTAAAAACACTCGTCCCCTCAGCAGTCTCTCTTTATTCTCTCTCTTTTCCTTCACCCCCCTAATTTTAAAAACACTCGTCCCCTCAGCAGTCTCTTTTTTTTTTATTCCTCTCCCCCCTCTTTTTTTCCCCAGCTATAAACACTCGTCCCCTCAGCAGTCTCTCTTTATTCTCTCTCTTCAGCTATAAAAGCACCCCTTTTTTCCCCCCCAGAAAAAGTCCCCCCTCTTTTTATTCTCTCTCTCTTTTTCAGCTAATTTTAAAAACACTCGTCCCCTCAGCAGTCTCTCTTTATTCTCTCTCTTTTCCTTCAGCTAATTTTAAAAACACTCGTCCCCTCAGCAGTCTCTCTTTATTCTCTCTTTTTGCAAGTTAATTTTTTAAAAATTTCTTTGTTACTGTTACTGAGAAACACACAGAATTGTAAACTCCTCTGTCCTGAAGATGTGGAGAACTTCAAGATCCAGCTTCACCTCTGACTGATACACACACACACACACACACAGACACACACACACACACACACCCCTGATACACAGCACTGACACTGGAGACTCCTTCACCACATCATACACACATACACACAAACACAAAAACAAACACACACACACACACACACACACACACACACACCCCCCTTACTTTAAAAGAAGGGTGTTTAACATGAGCTGTACATGTACCTTGGAAGGAGCTGTTGCTATGGAAACAATAAGGTATGAGAGTGAGTCATTAATATAAACCTGCGCTACAGACTGTCTGCAGAGAGAATTAATCAACACCTGATCCACCAATCAGAGTGCAGAACTCAGCAGTGCTGTGGTGTAAAAGAAGGAAACAGAATTGTTAATAAACCTGAGAAAATAACAGTTCTCGAGCTCAGACTTTGGTCCTGACTGTATGTATGTATGTATGCATCATGATGTAGGATGGACTCCAAGCCCTGAGATTTCATTGGTTATGAAAATGGACAGCATGTGAGTTTATATAGAAATTCAATATCATGCAAATATGTCATTTGGTTCAAAATTTCAGAACTTCATCCAATTTTCAGTGCTACCTTTTGGGAAATAGGAATATTTTAGAGTTTATACATTAGGCATGTGCTGATTATCGGTTATTTTATAGTTATTATATTCTCTTCTTCACCTTAAGAGAGAGATAAAGTCCAGACCTTCTGACATTTACACATTCTCTGGATTTTTATGGGCACACACTGCTACAACTAATCACTCAGGAATACAGCAGAACCTCAGCCTTCCTTTAGAATGATAAAAGACACATGAGCCAGTCTTATGACTCTGAGTGATTGAGGGGTCTGTAGGTGTTTTGAACCCAATGATATTAAGTGATTACATAAAAGCCCTGCCCCTTTCTCCATTTCACATTAAATTGATTTTCTTGATGGAAATATGAGCTGATTCATATGGATGACTTGTTTTGGTGGAAAAAAATAAACAGAACTTCATGTACATTTAGAAGGATTCGAAGCAGAAGATAATCTCTGAGAAGTCTGAGAAACACAGGGTCATGAGAGTTTAGCAGTGTATTCCAGTCAGACGCTAAGTCCTTGTGCTAGCTCAGGGGTGTCCAATCTTCCCTGTGGGTG
The DNA here is from genome assembly GCA_033459395.1 of Hemibagrus guttatus. NCBI lineage: Eukaryota > Metazoa > Chordata > Actinopteri > Siluriformes > Bagridae > Hemibagrus > Hemibagrus guttatus. The sequence goes on from JAUCMX010000019.1 coordinate 20,656,919, forward strand.
CAGGTTTTCATTCAAACCGAGCAGATACCACACCTAATCCTATTGAAAGCCAAGATCAGTTGATTAAACAGGTGGAATCATGTGAGGCTCCTGCATGATTGGGATGAAATCCTGCACCCACACCGGCCCTTTGTGGATAAGATTGGACATCCCTGTGCTAGCTAGACAAGCTTCTTTATTAAATTAAATCTGTTCCTTTCGAAAACTTGTTAAGGAAAAGTTTTAGTGCTTCATCTCACATGTCCTTCTTGCTGTAAACAATCTCATAAATCTTTTAAAAAATGTTTTCAGTGAACATAATGGAAGAAGCAGCCAGTTTGTGAAGTTGTGTTTATTTGTGTTGCTAAAAATCAATTTAGAATAACTATTTACTCTAACATTACCTCAACACTTACAGAGCCTGTGGCTTCCTGAGTGACTTTCTGTGGTAATGTGCTGCAAGCTAACCAGCTAGCTATGCTACTGAGAGAAGACAAGCCTAGTTGTGTTTAGCAGCTGACAAAAACTAGGTGCTGTGATTGATCTGTGTCCAATAAACCAGCAAGTGACCAGCAGCACACTGAAGGTGACGTGACAAACTATAACATGGCACAAATGAGGTTCCTCCATTAAAATCCTGGCTGATGAGACCAGGACCTTCAACCAGTGTGACCAGTAAAGAAGATGCCAGAATGGAAGATATCCAGGATTTAATACCATGACAACAGGAGTAACCGTGATAAAAGGTTCCGCAATTACACAATTTAAAACTTTATATTGGCACATGCCTAATGTATATCATCAGTTTATTTTTCTGATGCATTAAATATATATATTTTAAAATTTTCTCTCCATCTGTATTTTGGATTTCTCTTCACTATGGAAAGAGCTCAGTATCAACTTTCAGTCTTTCAGCCAATAAACATCACTTTATTTCGCTACAGTTCACTTGTTGAAACTTTGCTAGGATCCTTTTTCAGACTCTGTTTTAATTTATTGGTCTGTCGTTAATTTTAAAAATCAAGTTATCAGGACACAGTGAAAAGTTTCACCAACATTAAAATGGGATGTTATAATTTTCCCATCAGCATCAATGAGAAACAAGGCACTTATTTTTCAAGATGATTTCTTCCATCTAGACGTTCATTTCTACGTGAAATTCCTCAAGTTTTTTTTCCTTTTCTTCTTTTTCTTCTTCTATTCCTTCTTCTTCTTCTTTGGTCTTTGTCGGCACCATCACAAATCCGTTTTGTGATTTCGGGCTCTCGACGAACAACGGCAAATCCGACAGACTGGTGTTGACCTCCTTCTCCAGCTCTTCCTCCTCCACCTCTTTCTTCTCCTCACTGCCAGTTTTGCGTCCATCTCCTGGGATGTTCTTCTTCAGCTCCTTGTTCTTGGCTCGTTTGGCCAGTTTGCTGACAGAGCCGAATCGGTTAAAGATGTTGTCATTTAGTTTTCCGTTGATGCTCTCCTGCGAAGACGTCTTGAAGTTGGTCGCCGCATCCAAGATGTTGAAGTTTGCGGCTCGTCGCTCGTTAGGATGAGATAAGATGTCGAGCGACTGAGCACGTTGGTCCAGTCCAAGCTGTCGACGCTCCATGTTGCGAATTGTAGCGGCACGTTGCAGTTTATCATGAACCTCCACACTGAGGCGACGCCGGGTTTCTCTGAATTCGGCCCGGACATTTGCTTTCCATTCAGCAGCATGAGCTTTGAATTCTCCGACCTGAGAAGAAGACAGAGAAACACTTTGTAAACCGTACGCCGTAAGCTTTATGAGTTGAGCTGAATTTCTCATTTCCCTTCATCTTTTATTTACATTCTCAGGAGGACACTGCAGCATGGGGAGAGTTTTTGGGATCTGTTTCCATCAGTATCATTTATATTGATCAGCAACGAGATGAAACAAAAGATTTTGGGAGGAATGTTAGAGTCACTGCTGTGAAATCCAAACACTGCTGTGTTCTATCAGACTGAACACACTAGCTGGCAGGATCATTAACACAGAACTTTGCTGTTGATGAAGATTTGAAGTTTGATGAAAAGATGAAGTTTGTTCAGAAAAATGACGCTGTGTGGATTTGTGTATCTGACTCACTCGTGTGAACCTTGACTGATGAATCGTCCACTCTGATTTCACATCCCCTTACACTCTCGAGTTTATTTCAATCATTTCAAAGTTTATTCCACACCAATTTAATGAACATTTTGTAAAACATTTTGTGATCATTTCTTCATATTAATGAGCTGCAAGAAAGAAATTCCGAAACAAATCCATAAATTAGAGACCAGTAATGAGAACTAATTACAGATTTCAATTAAAAATTTCAATTTCAGTTTATTTGTAAATCGCTTTTAACAGCTTTAGCTTTGGACATTGTCTCAAATCAGCTGTAGAGAAGTATAGAAACAGAAAAAAATTATAAAGTTTAAAGTTAAGTTACTATTTATCGGCGAAGGTGGTGAGGATAAAACTCCCTGAGATGATCTGAGGAAGAAACCTTGAGAGGACCCAGGCTCAGGGAACCTCATCCTCATTTGGGTGACACTGGACAGGAAATAATATAAATGTAAATAATGTCCTTTCTTCATCAGTTTATAGTCACAAGGAATTGTGTGATCTAACAGATTCGTGTAGTTTCTGAGTGCATTACAGACAGCATTAATTCCTTCCTGCTGATAACTGACTGATGCTTCGTGCTTAGATGCTCAGTGGTGAAGGTGTCGGCCTACTGCTCGGAAGGTTGTGTGAGTTCGAGTTCCAGGTCCACCAAGCTGCCACTGCTGGGCCCTTGAGCAAGGCCCTTAACTCTCAGTTATATAAAAAATGAGATAAATTGTAAGTCGCTCTGGATAAGGGTGTCTGACAAATGCCAGAAATGTAAATGATGCAAAATCGGATCAAAGTTTTGACTGAGGAACTGAAGAATCAACAAATCACACGCACCATTGTTTCATTGTTTATAAATTGAACAGATTTAAGCTTGACCTGCAGCCTTCTTTCTACCCTACATCCAGGAAGCAACAGGTACTGTTAGAGACCCATGCATGCCTATTATACCCAGTACATTGTTATAAAATCTAAATAAATAACTTATATGATAAATGTACATTTCTTACCTCCTCTTTTGTCTTTTTGGACAAGACTCTGAGCCAGTCTCCAATCATACTCAGTACAGCAGCAAAGTATGCCAGACCAACCAGTATCCAGAACCAAACCAGTGGCTTGTACCAGTTATAATATTCTTTTGCTCTGTTTCCTCCTGCAAAATCCATCAGAGTGATATGTTACTCTCTCTTCTTATTGGCTGAAAATAGTAGGGACACATAACATAATGGATAAGGGAGTCAGTATCAGGTCCGGTCTTATAGAAATTATGGTTTTCTGACTGATGAAGATCAAGTGAATAAAATAGCAGGTGTGTATCAGCTGAAAGAATGTCCTCAAAAGAGATTTGTGCTTCAGTGGCATTAAATAAACTGTCAAATCTCATTACCACCACAAAGTATCAGATAATCATGGGATTAGTTACACTGAAGTGGTTTGGAAACCTAAGTAAAGCAAAATCAATATAAGATAGAGTGTACCTCAGTCTTGACTGATGGCATCATAAAGTTCTACAACACCTGATACATGCTCCATGATCCAGCAGAAATCATTCCCATCCATCATGGTGTAGATTTGTCACTAACATTTATTCTGCACATGCTATTATCTCAAAGACACTATGTAAAGGAGTTCTCAATTTCTTAAATAAGCATTGAATGTCCTTTTTCTTCTGCACCTGTGGAGTACCTCAGGACTCCATTTAGGCCCGATCCTAATCCTATGATGTGCGGGTAATACAGGAAATATTGAGAATAATAAACACTAGCAGGACATTTAACAAGGAACAGACAGGAATAATGATCTGGAGGTGTGGCTAACTGATTTGGAGGTGTGTCTAAATGGTCTTAAGGTGTGTCTAAATGATCTGGTGGTGTGAATAAATGATCTAAAGGTGTGGCTAATTGATTTAGAAGTGTGTCTAAATGACTTGGAGGTGTGTCTAAATAATGAGGAGGTGTGTTTAAATGATCTAAAGGTGTGGCTAACTGAATTGGAAGTGTATTTAAATGATGTGGAGGTGTGTCTAAATGATCTGGAGGTGTGTTTAAATTATGTGGAGGTGTGTTTAAATGATCTGGAGCAGTGACTAGATGATCTGGAGGCGTGGCTAAATGATCTCGAAGTGTGACTAAATGATTTGTCTAAATGATCTGGAGGTGTGATTAAATGAACTGGAGGTGTGTCTAAATGAACTGGAGGTGTGTCTAAATGAACTGGAGGTGTGTCTAAATGAACTGGAGGTGTGTCTAAATGGTGAAATAAAAGCAGTTAGAATATTCTGTAATACCTGCGACGTAGTCCCCGATGCCAACAGTCGTTAGTGTAATGACAACAAAATAAATCGCATCGAGCGCTGTCCATTCTTCAATTTCTTTGAAAATAACTGCAGGAATTGTGACGAAGACGATGCAGCCAGCAAGGATGAAGAGTAACGTTGAGGCCACGCGGATTTTCGTCTGGCTGATTTGATTATTCTTATTCTGGCGGAGAAAAGAATAAAGTGTAGACATTAATGTGTGGTTCATCCCTCTCTCTCTCTCTCTCTCTTCTCTCTCTCTCTCTCTGTCTGTTTCACTCTCTCTGTCTGTCTCTCTCTCTCTCTTTCTCTCTCTCTCTCTTTCACTCTCTCTCTCTCTCTCTCTCTCTCTGTCTGTTTCACTCTCTCTGTCTGTCTCTCTCTCTCTCTTTCACTCTCTCTCTCTCTCTCTCTCTCTCTCTCTCTCTCTCTCTCTCTTTCACTCTCTCTCTCTCTCTCTCTCTCTCTCTGTCTGTTTCACTCTCTCTGTCTGTCTCTCTCTCTCTCTTTCTCTCTCTCTCTCTCTTTCACTCTCTCTCTCTCTCTCTCTCTCTCTCTCTCTCTCTCTCTCTCTCTCTCTTTCTCTCTGTTCACACACAGGTCATGAATATTTAAATAAGGAAATAGATGTTACTATTACAGTATAAATAAAACATCAGTCAGAATTCCAGCTCCGAGTCTTGGTGTAAAGACCTGGACTCTACAGTCATGGTCCAGCTGGTACCCTCTGGTTCACCTGATCTCCATCCTTCGAGCTCTTCTAGTAGGTACTAACCCCCACAGACAGAAAACACCAGACGAGTCCTGCTGTTGTAGAGCAGCTCTGCCCCAGTCGTCTAGACGTCCCTTGTCAGAGTCACTCAGTTCTGCTGGGATTTATTTCACCTGGAGTTATTTCTATTCAGTTTATAAAAATACACAATAAACTTTCCACAGAAAAAATATACTGACGGATTCAGAAAAAAATCTGAGAATCTGAAGGATTCATTATTTATCATTACACATAACTGTATCTGAACAGGGCTCAGCAGAGTAAAGACTGCTGTCACGTACAGATGGAGGAATAAAAACCTAATCTAAAGCCAGACAGCTGAATGTCAGAAACGTATTCCTAGGAACTAAATCCATCACTAATTGGTGCTGCTGAGGTTTAGAGTAACACCATCTCTCCAGTGGCATGTATCATCACACACCTCTCATCCTAACACAAATGACTGGAACATAACTCAAACACTGACAAGTGTGTAAACAGGAAATAGAAAGAAGCTATTAAAGCAGTGCTTTCAAATAACTCAGGTGTTATTACATCTGAGTCTATAATGCAGTATAAGGCATTAGAGTTAGGGTTATGACTGAAAGCATTATCTATGACTGTAAGGGATTATTAATAGAAGTGAGAGACGGCGTGATGGAGAGTGTAAAATCTCACCATCAGTGATGTTAAGTGTGTGATGAGCGGTATGATAAATGTCATGTCGGTGTATAGTTAGTGACATTTTGTGAGTGTGAAGGTGAAGCTCTGTCCTGAAGAAGCCTCATTAGCCCTAATAATGAGCCATTTCACACCCTTCATGTCAAAAATGACTCCTTTAGCTTTAATAAGGACGCTGAACGCTTCACTTTCTCAGCTCAGTCTCTCTACAGGATAGGAGCTGTTTATTAAAATCATATTTCTTTAACAGAATATTAAAACATTAAAAATTCACTACAGATTCAACTGAAGTGAAACATGCTTTTTATGCATTTCATCTGTTTTTAATGGTGTGTAGTAATGAAGACTTTATTACTGTATGATTGATTTTATTGGTATTTATACTTTACAATTCTGTCAACTTTGTGTTTAAATTTATTGCATTCTTTAAATCAAGTGATTTTTACCGCGCTGATTTTTTTCAGACATTCTGCATTACTAACACTTCCTCTTACTCCTTTCTCTGTTTCTTATATCACATATAAATCCAAATAACTTTCATTTTCTTAATTCTCTGATCAGCTAATCAATCACCTCTTCAGATCTGAGTCAACCGACAGCATTCACTCAAACAAAAAAAAACAAAAAACAACTCAAAAAGCCACTTCAAGGAGATTGAACTCTTCACCCAGAGGCCAGAAAATGGAGTTTGTCATGTTCCACTCCACAGTGGGGGTTAATATAAAGCTCATATGAAAGTACACACTCAGGTCTTTAGAAAGAAATGCCTTTCTTCCAGAAAAAAATGTGTGTATCTTCAACGTAAATGTTGATATCAAACCCATTTCTGCTCTCTGAGACGCTCCAAGGGCTTGTTCATCTAAAAAGCAGCTCAGATTTCATCTTCAACCAGTAAAATTCTGTAAGGTTCTCCAACAGAGGGAAAAACACACGTCTAAAACACACTGAAAGCCGACAGACTCGTTTTAGATCAGACTCACAGATAGAACATCATTCATTTCTTTATACTGATTAAAAACATCCTGTAAGGTCGATTTGACCAGTAAACTGTGGAAAAGAGCTGATTCAAGGAGTCAATTTGAGTCATTTTTATGAGTCATTTCATGGATTCAAATCAAAAAGCCTATTATTATTATTATTATTATTATTATTATTATTATTACCCTGAACATCTTCTCCACTTTGGCGATGGTCTTTACAAAGATGGTGCCGAGCTGATCGCCTACTCCAGCCAGCAGGAAGCCGAAGAGCGGGATGCCGATTATGGCGTAGAGAATGCAGAAAGTTTTCCCTCCCTCTGTGCTCGGAGCAATATTCCCATATCCTGCAGGACAATAAAACAGGAGAAAACCTGATGATTTAGAAACCAGGCCAATTCACGATGTAAGCATTTTTGAACTTTTTAACACTCAGTTACACATAGTGGCAAAAGTTTATATTTTCATCATCATATTTCTATAAATCATTATTCATTCTTTCAGTAAAGCTGTTCGTAAACCAAACTAAAAATTCCTGCTAGATTCACAAAGTGTTAAGTGATGAAAGCAAATCAACCAACCAGCTGATTTATATTTAGCCACGCCCACCAAAGAGGAACTAAAAAATATCGATTGAAAGATGATAGAGTAACATGCGCTAAATCTTAGCTCAGCCACTGCGTCACATCAGCTAACACAGACACACACTGACCCCGCCTCCTTTTATAGGGCGCCATTACTTTTGTCCTGATTGAACGGTTAGTCTTTTTTTGTTAAATTTAAAGTCACTGTTATGAAATTAAATAATTCAGAATTCATAATAATCTGTGTTACTGCTTCGGTTAATGATATGCGAATAAATTATCTATGTGCTTCTATGTGCACTAGGATGTTTGTAGCCCCGCCCCTCCCTGTACGCCCATTTCAGCTGAACACACCTCCAGGTGAAAGTGCGTGCCAAATACACACCTATAGTCGTAATCACAGTACCAGCGAAGAAGAAAGCGCTGCCGAGGTCCCAGTAGCTGAAGTTGTAGGTTGTGTCTCCTATCGGACTCACTCCGGCGCTGAACGCGTCGATGGAGTGCTGTGGAGAGAAAACACCAGAAAGAACACACACTTTAACACATCAGAACCATCTTTTACTGAAGAAAACGTTCAGAAACAACCAGAACCGACACGCTGCTGAGTCTCAACAGTAACGATGTCATTAACACTAATGAATCGTTATCTCAGACACACACTGAGGCACCCAGTGGGCGGAGCAGATGTTGGCCCCGCCCCAAATCCTCTCAGCCTGACAGGAAGTCCAGGCAACAGATGGGGGAAGCAACAGGAAGTCAGTAAGGTGCGAGATCCGAGAGCAAAAGAAGCTCAAGGGCGCGTAAACAAGGACAAACTCTGAGAAATCCATCACACACACACACACACACTCGCACACACACACACTCACACACACACACACACACACACACTCACACACACTCACACACATACATACACACCGAGCCAAAAACCTCAGGGGTGACAAACTTGCTCCATGTGGGTGACACGTTGATGACATCATCATGAGGAAGTCTCTCAGTGTATCATTTACAGTGTGTGTGTGTGTGTGTGTGTGTGTGTGTGTGTGTGTGTGTGTGTGTAACAGAAACAACATGGATTTTTTGTCTGATGATCCCGAGTACATCTTTAAAAATGTTCTGCAGGATGGTGGATTTTTCTGTCCTCTGCATCTCTGGGTTATTACTGTACAGAGTGACAAAAACACAGTGGGTAAATGTGTGGTACAAGTGTGTGCGTGCGTGTGTGTGTGTGTGTGTGTGTGTGTCTGTGTGTGTGTGTGTGTGTGTGTGTGTTTTATTTGCAGTGTCACCTGTGTTCTGTTAAAACATGCACTGACTCATTAGATATGACTCACTGCTCCTGTTGCTGCTAATCACACACATACACACACACACACACACACACACACACGCACACGCTCACACGCACACACACACATGCACACACACACGCACATGCACACACACATGCACACACACACATGCACAAACATGCACACACACATATGCACACACACACACACACACACACACACACACACACACTAAACATTACTAATCACTCATGTTAAAGCAGGAGAATAAACATGTCTCCTTTAGAATTTTTGTACAGATGGAACCTTGGGCTCAGAATAAAACCCAGTTAATGATGAAGATTAAAGCACGTGATGTTCAGGATGAAGTTGTCCTTCTAGGATCCTGAGAATCCTTGAGGAACGCTTCCTGCAGGTGGACTGTAGACGAGGTAGGGGATGATTTAAACGAATGTAATTTGTTGCACTGATTTGTGTCTCCTGCCTGCAGCCGTGGCTGTAATTCTCAACATCACAATTTCACAACATTTCATCAGATGTTATACAACTCTGTGTAGAGCCGTGGATGCACAACTGATTCGACTTCATGCTCTGAACTGAACTAGAGCTGTGTTTACTCTACAACATACCGTATTCTACAGTGACGTGTGAAACACAATAACTAATCTGAAAAGGAGAATCAGACGAAGAGGAAAAGCCAGGTGTAGTGTGTGAGTGGAATTCTTCCCTCTGATTGGACGAGACATCTGTCACTCAGGATAAACAGGAAGTAGGAAATTGTGTATCTAACTTTATTTCCTGTACATGTGTGGAGTTCTGCCTTCACTTTAAACCAGTTTTTTTTTCAATAGTGCAACTTTAAATCTTTTAAAGAGAATAATAAACATATATATTTATCTTTATCAGAAAATGGAGTTCATTCAGCGCTACTTTGAGGAAGGACGTTCACATGGCGTGATTTTGGATATACTGATAGCGTATCATGGCGTAAAGATTAGTTTGCGATCTCTAAAAACACACCTGAAGAACGCAGGAATGTTGGGAAGACCAAACTATTCCAGATTAAAGGATGTAAGGAGCGCTATAAGAGCAGAGCTGTGTTCATACACACACCAATCCACTTTCTACTGCTGCAGCCTGCTGGACTTCCTGTACATCATGTCTCGTCCAATCAGAGGGAAGAATTCCGTTCACAACAACTATACCTACCTTTTCCACCTGTCTGAATTCTTCTTGTGTTTTTGGTTTTGTTATTGTGTTCTGGATTTGTTATTTTGTTTAGCACTTCTCAGCCACCATAATATTCCCATCCCAGCAGTGGCTCAACTGGTTAAAGCGCTTAACCAGAGGCGCTTGCTCCAGCAGGTCGGCGTTCGAGCCACAGTAGTACCAAACGCACTTCCAGAGTGGTAGCTCAAGTGGTTAAGGCTCTGGGTTGTTGACGGGAAGATGGGGGTTCAAGCCCCAGCACTGCCAAGATGCCACTGTTTGGCCCTTGAGCAAGGCCCTCAATGGGGGCGCTGCATCATGGCTGACCCTGTGCTCTGACCTCAACCCCCAAGGACGGGATATGTGATGAAAAAATTTCGCAGTAATGTATATGTGACAACTTAATATCTTTTCTTGATTTTTTCTACTGCATATTCATACTCACTGATAGGATTTGTATTAAGTATGTGGATTTTAGAGGAAATTAAAATAATCCACAGTTTATTAATTTATTTCTTTATTTTTTAATGCATTGTTGGTTTGGGAAGCGATGTACTACGATGGAATACATGTACTGTTATACAATATCAGTGTCTCCGCTTCATCACTGTACATTACAGGAACATCAGACACACACACAGCTGTGTATCACACGCTTCAGTCTTTAATAAAGCTTTAATAAAATGAAACATGTTCTGCGTGTGTCTGACTCACACAAGCCTTTTCCTTTGGCCCTTTATTTTTAGAGAGTTCTGTAGTTTCTGAGCTTGCGGCTTTTCACGGTTCAGTGACTGAAAAAAACGAAGCACACGCAGAGTCATGAGAGCTGAAAAAAATAAAGCCACTGCATTACAGCTTCCCACACACACGAACTCCACAACCCGCCTTCACCACTTACAGATACAACACACACACACACACACACACACACAGTCACCAACATGCTGCCAGCTTCATGATTCTGTGGTTCAGCACACAGACTGATCATCATTTGTTTGTGTTGTTTATTTATTTATTTATTTATTTATTTATTTATTTATTTATTTATTTATTTATTTCTGCCTCACATCGTTTATCTGCGTGAAGAAAAGCCAGCGTGTCACAGAACCAGATCGATTTTCAATCAGCAGCCGAGGCTCTGCAGCACTTTGTCTCACACTCAAGGTTATTTTACAGCGTGGAAAAAAGCACAGAGTGACATGAAGAAATTCTGCTCTACAGCTGGAATCGACACTCCTCCAAACACAAACCAGATCAGAGGAGGAGCCTTAAAAAACCACAAACTGTCATGTCATAGAAATATAAAATATCTAAAATATTATTTGAATCTGTTTTGATGACAGATCTGATCGAACACAATGACGAGAACAAAGCTGTGTGACTCGTGAAAATCAGATCAAAGCAGCTGTGTGAGCGTATCACCTGTGGGACAATAAGCCCCGCCCACTGTCCACTCAATTACATGACAGATCCAACCCACGACGCTGCAGTTTCCCCTCGGATACGGTCAGTTACATGACACGCAACCTGCATCAGGTGTCGCAGTACTGAGCCGATGAAACTCAAACGTCTTATGATGACTTCTTTTAATCTGCTCTTGAGTCTGTTAGGTGTTAAAGTAGGTGTGTATTTCTGTTTATTAGTGTGTGTTAGTGTGTATTTCTGTTTATTAGTGTGTGTTAGTGTGTATTTCTGTTTATTAGTGTGTGTTAGTGTGTATTTCTGTTTATTAGTGTGTGTTAGTGTGTATTTCTGTTTATTAGTGTGTGTTAGTGTGTATTTCTGTTTATTAGTGTGTGTTAGTGTGTATTTCTGTTTATTAGTGTGTGTTAGTGTGTATTTCTGTTTATTAGTGTGTGTTAGTGTGTATTTCTGTTTATTAGTGTGTGTTAGTGTGTATTTCTGTTTATTAGTGTGTGTTAGTGTGTATTTCTGTTTATTAGTGTGTGTTAGTGTGTATTTCTGTTTATTAGTGTGTGTTAGTGTGTATTAGTGTGTATTTCTGTTTATTAGTGTGTGTTAGTGTGTATTTCTGTTTATTAGTGTGTGTTAGTGTGTATTTCTGTTTATTAGTGTGTGTTAGTGTGTATTAGTGTGTATTTCTGTTTATTAGTGTGTGTTAGTGTGTATTTCTGTTTATTAGTGTGTGTTAGTGTGTATTAGTGTGTATTTCTGTTTATTAGTGTGTGTTAGTGTGTATTAGTGTGTATTTCTGTTTATTAGTGTGTGTTAGTGTGTATTAGTGTGTATTTCTGTTTATTAGTGTGTGTTAGTGTGTATTTCTGTTTATTAGTGTGTGTTAGTGTGTATTTCTGTTTATTAGTGTGTGTTAGTGTGTATTAGTGTGTATTTCTGTTTATTAGTGTGTGTTAGTGTGTATTTCTGTTTATTAGTGTGTGTTAGTGTGTATTAGTGTGTATTTCTGTTTATTAGTGTGTGTTAGTGTGTATTTCTGTTTATTAGTGTGTGTTAGTGTGTATTAGTGTGTATTTCTGTTTATTAGTGTGTGTTAGTGTGTATTAGTGTGTATTTCTGTTTATTAGTGTGTGTTAGTGTGTATTTCTGTTTATTAGTGTGTGTTAGTGTGTATTAGTGTGTATTTCTGTTTATTAGTGTGTGTTAGTGTGTATTAGTGTGTATTTCTGTTTATTAGTGTGTGTTAGTGTGTATTTCTGTTTATTAGTGTGTGTTAGTGTGTATTAGTGTGTATTTCTGTTTATTAGTGTGTGTTAGTGTGTATTAGTGTGTATTTCTGTTTATTAGTGTGTGTTAGTGTGTATTTCTGTTTATTAGTGTGTGTTAGTGTGTATTAGTGTGTATTTCTGTTTATTAGTGTGTATTAGTGTGTATTTCTGTTTATTAGTGTGTATTAGTGTGTATTTCTGTTTATTAGTGTGTGTTAGTGTGTATTAGTGTGTATTTCTGTTTATTAGTGTGTATTAGTGTGTATTTCTGTTTATTAGTGTGTGTTAGTGTGTATTTCTGTTTATTAGTGTGTATTAGTGTGTGTTTCTGTTTATTAGTGTGTGTTAGTGTGTATTAGTGTGTATTTCTGTTTATTAGTGTGTATTAGTGTGTATTTCTGTTTATTAGTGTGTATTAGTGTGTATTTCTGTTTATTAGTGTGTATTAGTGTGTGTTAGTGTGTATTAGTGTGTATTTGTGTTTATTAGTGTGTATTAGTGTGTGTTAGTGTGTATTAGTGTGTATTTCTGTTTATTAGTGTGTGTTAGTGTGTATTAGTGTGTATTTCTGTTTATTAGTGTGTGTTAGTGTGTATTAGTGTGTATTTCTGTTTATTAGTGTGTGTTAGTGTGTATTTCTGTTTATTAGTGTGTATTAGTGTGTATTTCTGTTTATTAGTGTGTGTTAGTGTGTATTAGTGTGTATTTCTGTTTATTAGTGTGTATTAGTGTGTATTTCTGTTTATTATTGTGTGTTAGTGTGTATTAGTGTGTATTTCTGTTTATTAGTGTGTATTAGTGTGTATTTCTGTTTATTAGTGTGTATTAGTGTGTATTTCTGTTTATTAGTGTGTGTTAGTGTGTATTAGTGTGTATTTCTGTTTATTAGTGTGTATTAGTGTGTGTTAGTGTGTATTAGTGTGTATTTGTGTTTATTAGTGTGTATTAGTGTGTGTTAGTGCGTATTAGTGTGTGTTAGTGTGTATTAGTGTTGGTTGATGTGTATTAGTGTGTGTGGTGTGTATTGGTGTGTATTAGTGTGTATTACTGTGTGTTGGTGCATAGTAGTGTGTTTTGGAGTGTGTTGGTGTGCATTAGTGTGTGTTGGTGTGTTGGTTTGTGTTGGTGTGTATTAGTGTGTGTTGGTGTGTTGGTTTGTGTTGGTGTGTATTAGTGTGTGTTGGGACATATTAGTGTGTGTTGGTGTGTATAAGTGCGTATTAGTGTGTGTTGGACTGTGTTGGTGTGTATTAGTGTGTCTTGGTGTGTTGGTTTGTGTTGGTGGGTATTAGTGTGTATTGGTACATATTAGTGTGTGTTGGTGTGTATTAGTGTGTGTTGGTTTGTGTTGGTGTGTATAAGTGCGTATTAGTGTGTGTTGGATTGTGTTGGTGTATATTAGTGTGTGTTGGTGTGTATTAGTGTGTGTTGTTGTGTATTGGTGTGTATTAGTGTGTGTTGGTGTGTATTAGTGTGTGTTGTTGTGTGTTGGTGTGTATTAGTGTGTGTTGGTTTGTGTTGGTGTGTATTAGTGTGTGTTGGTTTGTATTGGTGTGTATTAGTGTGCGTTGATTTGTGTTGGTGTGTATTAGTGTGCGTTGGTTTTTGTTGGTGTGTAATAGTGTGTATTGGTGTGTATTAGTGTGTGCTGGTTTGTGTTGGTGTGTATTAGTGTGTGTTGGTTTGTGTTGGTGTGTATTAGTGTGTGTTGGTTTGTGTTGGTGTATATTAGTATGTATTAGTGTGTGTTGGTTTGTGTTGGTGTGTATTAGTGTGCGTTGGTTTGTGTTGGTGTGTATTAGTGTGTATTAGTGTGTGTTGGTTTGTATTGGTGTGTATTAGTGTGCGTTGGTTTGTGTTGGTGTGTATTAGTGTGTGTTGGTTTGTGTTGGTGTGTATTAGTGTGTATTAGTGTGTGTTGGTTTGTATTGGTGTGTATTAGTGTGTATTAGTGTGCGTTGGTTTGTGTTGGTGTGTATTAGTGTGCGTTGGTTTGTGTTGGTGTGTATTAGTGTGTATTGGTGTGTATTAGCGTGTGTTGGATTGCGTTGGTGTGTATTAGTGTGTATTAGTGTGTGTTGGTACATATTAGTGTGTGTTGGTGTGTATAAGTGCGTATTAGTGTGTGTTGGACTGTGTTGGTGTGTATTAGTGTGTCTTGGTGTGTTTGTTTGTGTTGGTGGGTATTAGTGTGTATTGGTACATATTAGTGTGTGTTGGTGTGTATTGGTGTGTATTAGTGTGTGTTGGTTTGTGTTGGTGTGTATAAGTGCGTATTAGTGTGTGTTGGATTGTGTTGGTGTATATTAGTGTGTGTTGGTGTGTATTAGTGTGTGTTGTTGTGTATTGGTGTGTATTAGTGTGTGTTGGTGTGTATTAGTGTGTGTTGTTGTGTGTTGGTGTGTATTAGTGTGTGTTGGTTTGTGTTGGTGTGTATTAGTGTGTGTTGGTTTGTGTTGGTGTGTATTAGTGTGTGTTGGTTTGTATTGGTGTGTATTAGTGTGCGTTGATTTGTGTTGGTGTGTATTAGTGTGCGTTGGTTTGTGTTGGTGTGTATTAGTGTGTATTGGTGTGTATTAGTGTGTGTTGGTTTGCGTTGGTGTGTATTAGTGTGTATTAGTGTGTGCTGGTTTGTGTTGGTGTGTATTAGTGTGTGTTGGTTTGTGTTGGTGTGTATTAGTGTGTATTGGTGTGTATTAGTGTGTGTTGGTTTGTGTTGGTGTGTATTAGTGTGTGTTGGTTTGTGTTGGTGTATATTAGTATGTATTAGTGTGTGTTGGTTTGTGTTGGTGTGTATTAGTGTGCGTTGGTTTGTGTTGGTGTGTATTAGTGTGTATTGGTTTGTGTTGGTGTGTATTAGTGTGCGTTGGTTTGTGTTGGTGTGTATTAGTGTTTGTTGGTTTGTGTTGGTGTGTATTAGTGTGTATTAGTGTGTGTTGGTTTGTATTGGTGTGTATTAGTGTGCGTTGGTTTGTGTTAGTGTGTATTAGTGTGCGTTGGTTTGTGTTGGTGTGTATTAGTGTGTATTGGTGTGTATTACTGCGTGTTGGTTTGTGTTGGTGTGTATTAGTGTGTATTAGTGTGTATTAGTGTGTGTTGGTTTGTGTTGGTGTGTATTAGTGTGTATTAGTGTGTGTTGGTTTGTGTTGGTGTGTATTAGTGTGTGTTGGTTTGTGTTGGTGTGTATTAGTGTGTGTTGGTTTGTGTTGGTGTGTATTAGTGTGTGTTGGTTTGTGTTGGTGTGTATTAGTGTGTGTTGGTTTGTGTTGGTGTGTATTAGTGTGCGTTGGTGCTTTTCCTAGAGTGTTTCAGACACATGCCACAGACTTTTAGCCTGGTTTGAGTGAAAGAGTGTGTGTGTGTGTGTGTGTGTGTGTGTGTGTGTCTGAGTGACTGTGTGTGTGTGTGTGTGTGTGTGTGTGTGTGTGTGTGTGTTCTGCCTTTTCCTAATTTATCAGAATTACATTACAGTTAGTTAATGTAAGTTGTCATTGACCTTCAGTGTAAAACTCTGGACTGTTCTAATTCCTAAACCTTTCTAGTTTCAGTCGCTGAACTCAAACTCAGCACAGTCCTTCAGTCAGTTCTGATTAATCAGGTTATTTATACAGAAATCCTCCACAGATATACACTGACTCAGTGTTCACGATCAAAACCAACATGTCGTGATGATCTTTACTGATGATCTGGTGTGTGTTTTTTTTTTTGTTTTTTTTTTAAATCTGATCATCTGTAATGTTCGTGGTCAGGATCTGATCTAACAGTGCTGCTGCAGCAGGTCCAGGTTCTGCTGTAGACCCTGAATTCTTGGGGAAAAGCAGGACTAGATGGACCACAAAGCAATTTTCCAGCAGCTTGGGAGTAAATAATCAGACTTTTAACACTTTAAGACTAACATTCAGCATAAATGAAAAAGTTTACAGATAATGTGGTTACTAAAACTCCACGTAGAAGAAGCAAGAATAATCTATTCCGTTTATTAGACAGTAAAAGTATTAGAATGGCTTTGTGGGCTGATTTGTTCCTCTCTGTGATTAACACAATCTGTTACTTTTATTTTCTGGCTAAAGGAATAATGATGTCAGTGAACAGCTGATCGCTTTGTTTTCTAACAATGTTATTTCCTTTAATTACAGATTCTCCAGTCATTTATTCCATTTAGAAGTCAGACATTTTTACTCCGAGACACTCAAGGACACAGACTGACCCTTCTGACAGTGTGGTTAATGAGTCGGTTTCGAGTTTTAGACGGTCCTCAGTCTTCTGTCTCCTGTGATGGAGCGAGCGTTAAGGTGTTGATGACTAATAGGGTGGAGTTTCGGATCAGACCTGAGTGGACCATCAACACAGATGCTGCGTGCAAAAAGGTTCAGATCTGTCGTTACTTCCTGAGGAGGTTCGGGTCCGCCGGTATCTGTGGGTCACACTGCAGCTGTTCACTGTTATGGTGCCATCTGCTACGAAGTGGCAGAAAGTTACCTTCAGTCTGAACGGGGATTTCACCTGCAGAGAAGCTGAGCAGGAGCCAGATATACTGATGGTGACTGAGGTGATTTAAATCTATACAGTGCCAAGAAACTGCATTTCGCTCCGTCCTGGTTTCTTTAATTATTGCATATTTGTCACACACAAAAGTTTCAAATAAAACTCAGTTTCACAAAAACAATATTTACTGAAGGAAATCAAATACCAAATAACCTTGTGGGAAAAAGTAATTGACCCCTTACTCAACCTACCAATCAATAATTAACCGATTTTTATTGATAATCATGTTTGATTACAGTAAACACACCTAGGTGGCTGGATTGCTGCAGCACAGGTGAATTTAAACACCAGGTAAATAGGAACTTTCCAGCAATCTGAAGTAAACTAAACGGCCTTAAGAAGCAGCAAATTATAGCGGGATCATAAAGAGATGTTACTGAAATCTATCTGTATGGAACAGTTACAAAGACATTTCTAAAGCTCTGGTACTGCAATGAGAGTGAGAGCCATCTACAAATGGAGAAAACGTGGAAGAGTGGTGATAAGTGGCTGGTCCACCAAAACTGCTCCAAGAGCACACTGACATCTTAGCCATAAAGCAACACAAGAACCCAGACAGCCATCTAAGGAAGTGCCGGCCTCGCTGGCCTCAGGTTAGGTCAGTGCAAGCCTCTGCTAAACCACAGGGAATGCAAAGGTTCATCAGATTTGCCAAAGGAACATCTTGATGACCCCCAAGGCTTCTGGAACAATGTTCTGTGGACTGATGAGACAAAAACTTTTTGACCTTTTTTTTAAAGACATGGCTCCTCCGACATCTGTTGTAAAGGGAACACAGCATGTCTGAAAGTTCTCCAATGTGGCTGAGTTATAGCTGTTCTAGAGTGTGCCAGAATTCCTCCACAGCGATGTGAAAGACTGATCTCAGACATATTACCATGCAGCTGCTGCAATTAAAGTTGATGAAATCAGTTATTAAAGTAGATTTATTCGGCAATTACTTTTTCAAACGGAAAAATTCTAAAAAAACATGCAGCAATTAATATTACAAAATACATACTAGACAGACAGAGAGACAGATAGATAGATAGACAGATAGATAGATAGATAGATAGATAGATAGATAGATAGATAGATAGATAGATAGACAGATAGATAGATAGATAGATAGATAGATAGATAGATAGATAGATAGATAGTAATATTGTTGTGTAGTCTGTTGTGAAGTCACCACCTCTAATAGATAGTAATTCTCCTACCTCACTGGTTTATTCTTGGAAACAAGCATCAGCACATTTTGATTGAATTAAATCATTCTAGAGATTTAAAAAGCTTCCTGTTGCCCGAGAACAATAAGATCAGTTGAATAGATTTGTACCGCTAGCAGCGATACACCCAATAATATCCTACTGCATGTAACCCGACTGAAAACCAGCCAGTCAGTGAGGTCGAGGGGTGCCATTACTTTCTACAGAGCACCATCTGGATTACAGTCAGTAAATCTACTCTTACAAAACATTTAATTTTGTAACTCTTTTAAACGTCTCTTAACGACTAACACACAATCCTGAAACTTAGCACTCTCTTGTATGCATTATTAAACCCACTGTTATCAGACAGAATATGTAAATAAAGCAGTAAATAAAACAGCCTCCTTTCAGTCAAACAGCTTTTTTAGAATTCCTATCGCAGTTCATACTTTTTCCCTGAGACAGAAATCAATACTTACAGGAATCATGCTATGTTTCTGTTACGGGTGGCAGGCCCTGTGTTGGGCCACTAGGGGGGGTTTCCAGCAGGGGTTATGTTGTGTCATGTTATGTTGTGGTGTTGTTTATGTCATTTGCTTGTTTTGGCCCCGCCTTATCCCTATTGTTTCTTTCTGTTGTACCTAATTATGTTTTGTATTTATAGCGGCCTTTTGCCAGGGTTCGGGGCTGGTCTTCGTCGTTATGTCGTCTTTATGTTCCGTGTTAATGTGGCGTCATGTATGTTGTCTATGTCTGCTTTTGAGTTAATAAAACCCCTGTCTGCTGTCTATCTCCGCGCTGGGTCTGTTTCTTCATGCTTTGGATACCGGAAACGTGACAGTTTCCCTACAGTTTGAAGCTATTGCTTACTTCAGGCCATTAGGAAGCTTTTTGCTGCTCTAAAGTTCAATGTTTTAACTGAGACACTTCCGCTCTTTTATTTATACGTAGCTGCACACCTCATTCCCACATTCATGATTTTCACATTAATAACATCGATAAACACTGATATTATAAACTCACAGTTTGATTAATGATGTGTTTATACAGTTCATTACATCAGGTTTGTATTCTATTGGGGTTTTGATTTAAAATCTTCTCTGAAATGCACTACTGTTGCTTAAATATGTCACTTCTTCTTCTTCTTCTTCTTCTTCTTCTTGTCGTTTGCAATCTATTAATCATCGTTTCTATCACTTAGTTGCTAATTCACATTTAACCTTTCACCTTTAACCCTGAATAAAGTTATAGGTTCTTTCTGTAAGTCCACCAAATGTTCATGTTGTATTTCTTCCTGTTCTGAAAATATCCTGTTAGACACGGTTCTCACTGAGAACATCCTAAAAAAGAGAGATGTTGATCAGAATCGAGTGACAGGCTGTCAGAGTTCATTCTGATCAAACACACTGCCTCTAGACTCGAGTTATTATTAACACATTTACACAATATTTACATAGGAAGAAGCAACAAATATGACAAACACACTGCCTCTACCTCAATCTATAAACCAAATACACTGCCTCTCCTTCAATCTTTAAACCAAACACACTACCTCTACCTCAATCTCTAAACACAAACACATGGTCTACCTCAATCTATAAACCAAATACACTGCATCTAGACTCAAGTCATTATTAACACATTTATACAATATTTACACAAGAAGAAGCAACAAATATGACAAACAAATTGCTGTTACCTCAATCTTTAAACTAAACACACTGCCTATACCTCAATCTCTAAACCAAACACACTGCCTCTACCTCAATCTCTAAACCCAAACACATTGCCACTACAGTATCTAAACCAAACATATTGCTTCTACCTCAATCACTAAACCAAACACACTGCCTCTACCCCAGTCTTTAAACTAAACATACTGCCTATACCTCAATCTCCAATCCAAACACACTGCACCTGCCTCTGGCTTAATATCTAAACCAAACAAACTGCTTTTACCTCAGGCTCCAAACCAACCACAGTGCTTCTACCTCAATTTCTAAACCCAAACACACTGCCTCGACCTCAAACTCTAAACCAAACACACTGCTTTTACCTCAGGCTCCAAACCAACCACAGTGCTTCTACCTCAATCTCTAAACCAAACCCACTGCCTCTACCTAAATCTTCAAACCAAACACACTGCAACTGCCTCTACCTCAAACTTCAAACCAAACACACTGCCTCTACCTTAAATTTCCAATCAAATCACACTGCCTCTACCTTAATCTCCAAACCAAACACACTGCTTCTACCTCAATCACTAAACCAAACACACTACCTCTACCTCAATCTCTAAACACAAACACATTGTCTCTACCTCAATCTCCAAACCAAACACACTGCATATACTTCAATCAAATCTTTTTTTACACTTATTTTTTATAACCAAACACACTGCCTCTACTTCAATCTCCAAAACAAATACACTACCTCTAACTCAATCTCTAAAACAAACATACTGCATATACCTCCATCCCTGAACCAAACAGATTACCTGCTCTAAACCACACACACTGCCTCTACCTAAATCTCTAAACACAAACACACTGCCTCTACCTAAATCTCTAAACACAAACACACTGCCTCTACCTAAATCTCTAAACACAAACACACTGCCTCTACCTAAATCCTCTAAACACAAACACACTGCCTCTACCTAAATCTCTAAACACAAACACACTGCCTCTACCTAAATCTCTAAACACAAACACATTACCTCTACCTCAATCTCCAAACCAAACACACTGCCTCTACCTCAGTCTCTAAACCAAACACACTGCATTTATTTCAATCTCTGACCCAAGCACACAGACTCTACCTCAACTACTGCCTTTAAATCAGTCACCAAATCAAACACCCTACCTTAACTCCAATATCTAAACTAAACACACTTCCTATACCAGTTTAAGCTATTGCCTTTACTTCAATCACTAGACCACATGCTGCTTTTACTTCTACACACTGAATCTGCCTCAAACTATCAACCAAACACACTGTCTCACTTTCTCTCTTCAATCACTTAACAAAACACAGCCAATTACTGCCTCTGTTTCAATTAAAAGACAAAAGACCCTGTCCTTACTTTAATCACCTGAACATGAATACTGCCTCAACCTTATTTCCTTCTTTAACCTGCCCCTTCTTCCTTTAAAATGAACCAAACACACCGTCTCTACCATAGTCTTTTTGGAAATAAGTTTTCTTTTGCATGATTTTTTTTTTGCAAACTTTAGCATTGATAACTGTTTTGAAATTAGCTCCAGAGTGCTGAGACACTCATGTTTCACAGAAGCCAAGACTCCACAGGAAAGCTGGAAAACTGGCACTACCTAAATACTGTCACTATGACTGTGTCCTTTCGACTGAATAAAAAAGCAGAATTTTCAGTCAGTGTTTATGCTTCATGTAATCTAGCCATGGGGGTCACAGTCCAGTGACTTCTGTGCCGGTCCCAAGCCCGGATAAATAGAGAGGGTTGCGTCAGGAAGGGCATCCGGCGTAAAACATTGCCAAATTTAACCATGTGAGTCGTCAGTACGAATTTCATACCGGATCGGTCGAGGCCCGGGTTAACAACGACCGCCATCGGCGCTGTTGACCTACAGGGCGCCGGTGGAAATTGGGCTACTGTTGGTGGAAGAAGTAGAGGAGGGAGGAGAGTGCACAGACAGAGAGAGAAGAGGAAAGGTAAGAGTGTAGGACTGAGAATAGGAACTCTGAATGTTGGTACTATGACAGGGAAAGGTAGAGAGCTGGCTGATATGATGGAGAGAAGGAAGGTGGATATACTGTGTGTACAGGAGACCAGGTGGAAGGGTAGCAAGGCTCGTAGTATAGGAGCAGGATTCAAGCTGTTTTATTATGGTATGATATGGATGGAATTAATGAGGATATGAAGCTTGTGGGTGCAAGTGTTGAGGATGCAGAAGATAGGGATAGGTGGAGAGAGATGATTCGCTGTGGCGACCCCTGAAGGGAAAAGCCGAAAGAAGAAGAAGAAGAAGAAGTTTATGTTTCCTGTCTTAGGATTTTATAAAGCAGTGTATAGATGGACCATGTGGTCTGCTACAATTTAGCTTTTTAAATAAATAGTTTTAAATAGTATCATATCATATGGCTCATCTTTGTCTCAATTCTGCAAAATATCCTCAGAAACTTCCAGAAAAAAACATATTCTTAATAAGCACCTTGACCTTTACCATGCTGATTTCATCTTAATCACCAGATCAAACACACTCCTAACTCAAACACTGGGCTGAACACACTTCCTCTCTCTCTCAATTACCAGACCAAACACAGATCAAACCTACACAAATCTTCTTTTACACTTATTTTTATCCACTGCTCCATTTAGCCTTGACAACCATGTGAGATTGGGTCCCGGATCGATGGAAATCTCTTGTTTCTCTGGACAATAGACAGTACAGGAGAATCACAAACTCTCCACTAGTTGCACATGCACCAGTGACTGATTATATTATAGCATAATGTATTCACACATTTATTACACATCATACTGTTATCATGGACACACAAAGTAGCTTTGATTCAACCACAAATGAAATGTACAAGGCAGATTTTTGGACAGAGGTAAGAACTGTGCTATTCAGTTGTACTGATGTCTTCTAAATGTCTTTGTTTAAAAAAAAATAACATGTTGGACAAATCTGAAGTTAAATGCATTGTTTTCTTATTTTTTGCTAATTTGATGAGACCTAACAGGTAAGGTTGTCAGCACACTTTCACTACAAAATGATGAGTGCTATATCACTATAAAGTGTGGTATTAAGTTACCTTAATGAGAATCTCTAGTTCATCTGGTGTGACACAGGGATGCTTTTGCAGGAACGCTGCCTTTTCAGCTGTGATCGTATCCTTCTGGTTTCTTTCAAATGGCTGCTCGAGGGCTCGAAACGCCAAACCGCCGGCCACTAAGTAAATCACCACCACCACGAACACAGCCAGCACCGTCTTCCACTTCATCACGGACAGTAGCGCTGAGCCATCTGCCCCCGCCTCCATGCTGGCCACCATGCTGGCAGGCCGTGAAACAGAGAGGCGAGGAAGTGAACATCCCATTGGGTTCTGCATTGTGGCCACGCTGGCCTGGACCAGGCTGGACTGCAGCATCCCAGATTGGACTTTTTTAGGGGGAATGAGGTTGGTCTGGACTGCCACTGTGGAGGATAACACAACATAACAGGATTAAAAGTCTACAACTCATTCCCACTCATTCCCATGCCATTATATGCATAAAGCTCCAAACATCTGGGATTAACATAAAGCGCTGTTTTTCCCCCATTCGACTGATTAGTGTTAGACTCAGTATACAGAAAATAATTAGTGACAGAAGATTGCTGTGGTGTAAGAGGAATAATATGGCTGGGGACATTCTGTTATAGGAAAGTAATCACCTTCGGCTGGCAATAATAACTCATCACTCCATCTCATCACTCAGTACGTTACTGTAACAGGAATACAACCAGTGCTTTATGACTCCTAATTATTTTTTATTCATTAAAAATAACTTTTATTCATTTATATAAGCATTGAATATCTTTAATGAAAGTCACTTCCTGTTGTCTCTTGTGTTCTATCAGCTATAAACACTCGTTCCCTCAGCAGTCTCTCTTTATTCTCTCTCTCTCTTCAGCTATAAACACTCGTTCCCTCAGCAGTCTCTCTTTATTCTCTCTCTCATCAGCTATAAACACTCGTCCCCTCAGCAGTCTCTCTTTATTCTCTCTCTCTTCAGCTATAAACACTCGTCCCCTCAGCAGTCTCTCTTTATTCTTTCTCTCTCTATCAGCTATAAACACTCGTCCCCTCAGCAGTCTCTCTTTATTCTCTCTCTCTTCAGCTATAAACACTCGTCCCCTCAGCAGTCTCTCTTTATTCTCTCTCTCTTCAGCTATAAACACTCGTCCCTCAGCAGTCTCTCTTTATTCTCTCTCTCTCTTCAGCTATAAACACTCGTCCCCTCAGCAGTCTCTCTTTATTCTCTCTCTCTTCAGCTATAAACACTCGTCCCCTCAGCAGTCTCTCTTATTCTCTCTCTCTTCAGCTATAAACACTCGTCCCCTCAGCAGTCTCTCTTTATTCTTTCTCTCTCTATCAGCTATAAACACTCGTCCCCTCAGCAGTCTCTCTTTATTCTCTCTCTCTTCAGCTATAAACACTCGTCCCCTCAGCAGTCTCTCTTTATTCTCTCTCTTCAGCTATAAACACTCGTCCCCTCAGCAGTCTCTCTTATTCTCTCTCTCTTCAGCTATAAACACTCGTCCCCTCAGCAGTCTCTCTTATTCTTTCTCTCTCTATCAGCTATAAACACTCGTCCCTCAGCAGTCTCTCTTTATTCTCTCTCTCTTCAGCTATAAACACTCGTCCCCTCAGCAGTCTCTCTTTATTCTCTCTCTCTTCAGCTATAAACACTCGTCCCCTCAGCAGTCTCTCTTTATTCTCTCTCTCTTCAGCTATAAACACTCGTCCCCTCAGCAGTCTCTCTTTATTCTCTCTCTCTTCAGCTATAAACACTCGTCCCCTCAGCAGTCTCTCTTTATTCTCTCTCTCTTCAGCTATAAACACTCGTCCCCTCAGCAGTCTCTCTTTATTCTCTCTCTTCAGCTATAAACACTCGTCCCCTCAGCAGTCTCTCTTTATTCTCTCTCTCTTCAGCTATAAACACTCGTCCCCTCAGCAGTCTCTCTTTATTCTCTCTCTCTTCAGCTATAAACACTCGTCCCCTCAGCAGTCTCTCTTTATTCTCTCTCTCTTCAGCTATAAACACTCGTCCCCTCAGCAGTCTCTCTTTATTCTCTCTCTTCAGCTATAAACACTCGTCCCCTCAGCAGTCTCTCTTTATTCTCTCTCTCTTCAGCTATAAACACTCGTCCCCTCAGCAGTCTCTCTTTATTCTCTCTCTCTTCAGCTATAAACACTCGTCCCCTCAGCAGTCTCTCTTTATTCTCTCTCTCTTCAGCTATAAACACTCGTCCCCTCAGCAGTCTCTCTTTATTCTCTCTCTCTTCAGCTATAAACACTCGTCCCCTCAGCAGTCTCTCTTTATTCTCTCTCTTTCAGCTATAAACACTCGTCCCCTCAGCAGTCTCTCTTTATTCTCTCTCTCTTCAGCTATAAACACTCGTCCCCTCAGCAGTCTCTCTTTATTCTCTCTCTCTTCAGCTATAAACACTCGTCCCCTCAGCAGTCTCTCTTTATTCTCTCTCTCTTCAGCTATAAACACTCGTCCCCTCAGCAGTCTCTCTTTATTCTCTCTCTTCAGCTATAAACACTCGTCCCCTCAGCAGTCTCTCTTTATTCTCTCTCTCTTCAGCTATAAACACTCGTCCCCTCAGCAGTCTCTCTTTATTCTCTCTCTCTTCAGCTATAAACACTCGTCCCCTCAGCAGTCTCTCTTTATTCTCTCTCTCTTCAGCTATAAACACTCGTCCCCTCAGCAGTCTCTCTTTATTCTCTCTCTCTTCAGCTATAAACACTCGTCCCCTCAGCAGTCTCTCTTTATTCTCTCTCTTCAGCTATAAACACTCGTCCCCTCAGCAGTCTCTCTTTATTCTCTCTCTCTTCAGCTATAAACACTCGTCCCCTCAGCAGTCTCTCTTTATTCTCTCTCTCTTCAGCTATAAACACTCGTCCCCTCAGCAGTCTCTCTTTATTCTCTCTCTCTTCAGCTATAAACACTCGTCCCCTCAGCAGTCTCTCTTTATTCTCTCTCTCTTCAGCTATAAACACTCGTCCCCTCAGCAGTCTCTCTTTATTCTCTCTCTCTTCAGCTATAAACACTCGTCCCCTCAGCAGTCTCTCTTTATTCTCTCTCTTCAGCTATAAACACTCGTCCCCTCAGCAGTCTCTCTTTATTCTCTCTCTCTTCAGCTATAAACACTCGTCCCCTCAGCAGTCTCTCTTTATTCTCTCTCTCTTCAGCTATAAACACTCGTCCCCTCAGCAGTCTCTCTTTATTCTCTCTCTCTTCAGCTATAAACACTCGTCCCCTCAGCAGTCTCTCTTTATTCTCTCTCTTCAGCTATAAACACTCGTCCCCTCAGCAGTCTCTCTTTATTCTCTCTCTCTTCAGCTATAAACACTCGTCCCCTCAGCAGTCTCTCTTTATTCTCTCTCTCTTCAGCTATAAACACTCCTCCCCTCAGCAGTCTCTCCTTATTCTCTGTCTCTTCAAGTTAATAAGAGAAAAACCGTAAAGAAGTGTAAACTCCTCTGTCCTGAAGATGTGGAGAACTTCGAGTTCTGACTGATACACATGAAGTCTTTTAACAGCGTTTTTATCATACTCCACTTCAACCCCAGGATCGATTGGAGGCTCATTCTGGTGTCCATA
Organism: Hemibagrus guttatus; assembly: GCA_033459395.1. NCBI lineage: Eukaryota > Metazoa > Chordata > Actinopteri > Siluriformes > Bagridae > Hemibagrus > Hemibagrus guttatus. The sequence continues at coordinate 20,683,579 of JAUCMX010000019.1, forward strand.
AAATCACCACAGGTTTGTTTACACGCAGATGAATTTCCTCCAAACTGCATATTGATTGTGTAATTGTAGACGCCGTGTCTGATGTACACACAGGTTTGGCAAACAAAAGATAACAGGTACAGCCCTTTATTAATCTTATTGATGTTTAATTAGCTGATATTATTTACTTAGCTGTGTTTTTTGCTCAGTGCTGTTCCAGTGAAATAGTCAAATCGGCTTCCTTATACAAAAATATATTTAAAAAATTGTATTAGTTCTATTGATGCTGTCTGTTTATTTCGTATATAATGAAGGTATTCATCCCAGGAGCAGACACATTCACACTTAAGTGGTGTTGATGGAACCCCAGACCATGTTGAGGACCACACCCAGGTTCAAAGTCAGACTCATGTCCAAAAGTGTAAAACATTCTCATAACACAACATGTAACTCCATCTCTGGGACTAAAGTAAGTCTTTCTTTACAATCCTGGAATTTTTTAGATATTAACCCCAAGTGTGGGATGAGTCAAAATCGTGGGTGAGTATAAAGCTAAAAACACCAAGACACTGAAATATCTGAGACCTTTTATAGATTTATCATGAAACTGTGAAGTTTGACATAAGTGTGTTTTGAGAATCATGAAGAAAGTTTTTGTATTTTTTTTAGTGTGATCGGAGTGAGTCTGAGTGAGGAGACGTGTTTTCACACACAATCAGTGACTAACGCTCACACTGTCTCACGTGTAAAGGCTTTATCACTGTTAAAATATCACCAGCACTTCACTATAATGGATTCTGTGGTATGGGTTTCTTTAATCCACACACACACACACACACACACACACACACACACACACACACACATACACACACACACACACACAGACTTACAAAATGGATATTTTAATGGTGTTATGAGCTGTTGGAAAAGCTATTAAGGTGCAAAGATCATACACTCAGACTAGCACACGGACAGACTGCAGAATACACACACACACACACACACACACACACACACACATCCTGAAAAATACACACATGAAACAAAAAAAACTGAATACAGATTTCAAGCTAGCTGCAAATTCTTGGCAAATGTATTATTATTATTCTTATTATTATTATTATTATTATTATTATTATTATTATTTACACATCAGTCAAAAATACCTGAATTATTTTAGTTTCCAAAACAGAAATAAATCTGTACTGAGAGGCTTCATGAAACTTATCACTAAACGTCTCATCTGAAGAACTGAAACAGTTTGTGTTTAAAAGGTTTAACACTCTTGTTAACTAGTAAAAACACACACACACACACGCACACACACACACACACACACCCCACACACACACACACACTGCAGGTGTTAATTGAGCTCTGGGGATTTTCACTGTGTTGTGGTTTGGTCATGGTTGTAAGATTTTGTAATAGCTTCTCTGGGAAACAGTGTGTGTGTGTGTGTGTGTGTGTGTGTGTGTGAGGCGAGCGCGTAAAATGAGAGTTGAGGCGGGAAATGCGGTAGAAACGTGAGTGACATGTCTGATGTCAACACCATGAGCTCATGCAGTAGTGGCAGGGTTGCCAGATTGGAGTGCTGCTAAATTCTGTATTAATCCTGACTAGATAATTGGAATGTTTACAGATTTATCTGATCTGTTATTTTTAAAATAAATAAATAAATTTAAATAAATCAGGGTTGCCAGATTTATTCGAAAGGACAGCTCCTTATCTAAGTCCCACTCTTCTGATTTCTCATCAAAACACGACGCGTTGAAGTCATTATGCAGCAGCTGTAGAGCAGGGTTGCCAGATTGAAATAAAGAATTTGAGAATTTACTTCATATTGAAGGTTTTTTTTCGTTTATTTTTTTTGTCTGGTTGCTAGGTGATATTTCATATTGTACAGATCAGGTGACTGCACGAGATTTTCAGGATCCATAGTTTCCAGTAATATTTAAAATCTTCCTTTTATTAACTGAACACACACACACACACACACACACACACACACACCTGGAAAAACCTATTAAGTGCGTACATATGTAGATATTTGACAGAATATCTACATATACACAGTTTTTAAAGCGTATATGTCACACTTATTTTGTGCATGGCGGTGATGAGAACATTTAATGCTCCTGTGGAAGTGGATGTAATGGAATAACGCACACGCAAGTAGTCCAAGTTGCATTAGCGCGCTTTGCACGCACACACACACACACACACACACGGGGATAAACCCACCTGGAGGAGGACTCCAGCTACTGCTCGGCTTCCTCTGATTTTCCGCCGGAAATTTCATCTTTATTCGCCGAATAGTTCACTGAAGATGAATTAGGGATGAAGACATGGACGTGTACGGAACGCTGTGTGCTCTTGTTTTCGGCGTGATGTGGAACCGAGGCTTCATCTCCGCGCTGCGTTACAGACCAACACGACTCCCGTTTCCGCCGCTCCCGTATCCATCACACCGGAGGGGAGACGCGCGCCGAGACGGTCCTGTTGATCTTAAAGCATCTACATCCTTCAGGTTCCTCTTCAGGTTCCTCTTCAGGTTCCTCCCAGCAGCTGCAGTGCTGAAGTGTTACACAATAAGCGTGTGTACTGACACACACACACACACACACACACACACACGCACACACACACACACACAGAGCCCCCTCCATCCCGTGCACTATGCACCAAGGAACACATCATGCATGAAACTCATGCTTCAGGGAAATCTATTATGTCTAGAAATTATTCTTACCGACAAATTTAGACTAAATATTATCAATGCACTCTTTTTCTTAGGATTATGGTGATGATGATGATGATGATGATGATTATTTATTAGAAAATGATGATGATTATTTATTAGAAAATTTTATTTTCTAGCTAAATTCCAACATTTTCATACGATAAAAATACGATTTTTAGCTGAGTTTATCTCCAATATTTGAATGAGCTATTATTATTATTATTATTATTATTATTATTATTATTATTATTATTATTATTATTATTATTATTCAGAATCCTGGAGGATCCCCCAGCTGTACAGAGATTTGTGTTTATCTTGCCAGAGCTCCAGTGATATAATACAGGTGACTGTTTTTTATTTATTAGAGCTCATGCACCCTTGGTACTGTGACCAAACAGTAACATCTTAAAACAAGAGCACGTCCTTCTCTGATTTGGTTTTGCTCATCTCACTGAAACAAAAAAAAAGGATATAAAATAAAACCACCAACTCGTATTTAACTCATCTCTCAACTCAATAAACCATCCACCAACCTACTACCCCATGGCAGATGGAACACAGTACATGTAAAAGATTATGAGGTCCAATATTGGCTAATGGTACATGTTCTCCATGCCATGGGGTCACTGGAAGTGGGTGTGGTCTGAACAGAAAGTGAAAGCATACCTCAGTAGCTAATACCAGGGTTCAAACATCACCTTGATATTTATTATTTATAGTGCAATCAAAAAAAAATTCGCTCAAGACCACAGTGGACAGTGTCTCCTCCATCACTCCTGTATCCAATATTCTTCCTCAATGTCTTTTCTCCTGTGTGTCTGTATATGACCAGGTTTTGAGATCAGGTGGATCTCAGAGTGGTGTTCAAAGAGATCGTGCAATCTCTGCTCTCTGGGACAGAAAGCTAAAGAATTGGAGTGGGGTAGGATTTTTGTAGGAAATCCGAGAAGAATTTTAGGATTTGTAGAAACTCAGGCTCCAACTCATATTTCATATCACCACATTAACAGGAAATGCCTAACTGCATTTTTAATAAAGTCTAGGTGTTGAATCTGCCATGTTTCTCCCTTGTCTGCTCACATGACCTTATATACAACCTCTCTGTCTGTCTCGCTGTCTAATCTCAGAGGACCCTTTCCATTTAGCGAGTAAGATCCAGCTGGATATGGGAAGTAACTTGAGGAGTTTGTATACCATTAGAATTGTGAAAGGAACTATTATAAAGCTTTTGCTGCCTTTCCTGATCCTGGAGCAAGGAAGCAGTAAGCGTGAATTTTGTTCTCAGGCTAGAATATCTGCTGAACACTGGGTGTTAAATGATCCTTACAGCTTTAAATCCACAGCAGCTACAGCCAATCCCTGTCTAAAGTTACCTGGACCAGCACCTTCAGTGTATGCCTTTGTTCTAAGTGCTCTCTTAAACACCTTCACCCTCCAGCTCTGGTGTTTCAGGATATTAATGAGAGACCAGTTAAACCAGTAATGTCCTAGTTAAACACAACTCCGACAGACCTCTTCAGGCCTTGCTCCAGCTCAGGAGATCAGTTGTGGCATCCTGCAGAAGGTTAGTAAAGCGGTAAAATTTGGGGAGGGTAACATGGTGCCTGTGACTGATCTCCATGTCCTTGTCCAGCTGGCCACAACCTGCTGGGCAGTCTGTCCTGGCACTGACCTGGAAGAAGAAGCCTTTATTATCACCACACATACATTTACAGCACAGTGAAATTCTTTTTTTTGCATATCCTAGCTGAGGAAGCTGGGGTCAGAACATTTGGGCAGCTATGATGCAGAACCCCTAGAGTAGGGAGGGTTAAGGGCCTTACATAATTGAACAACAGTGGCAGCTTAGCAGTGCAGGAGCTTGAACCCCAACGTTCCAATCAACAATCTAGAGCCTTAACCACTTAAGCCACCACTGAAACCACTCACAGGTATGACGTTCTTCGGATTCCTTTAGCATACTAACACAGACATGTGGCCTCCTGCAAAGTCCACCAGATCTGCCAGAGAGTCTGAGTGGTGACACTAAACAGTGCAGTGGTGTTAGACACAGTGTTTATAAAGTGCTCGGTACTGGTGCTCTTCGGCACGGTTGATGAGCCGTAACGTCAAATTGGTAGCATATAAAGATATGTCGTATCAAGCATTATGTTATGGCTGTTATGGCTTGTCCCACAAATTACGCCGTCCTGCTCCAGAATCCTGTTTAACCCTGCCTTTATATCTCTAATCATCTAACACACAGAATTCAGACAGTAAATGACTTAGTAATTAACTGTTGAGTATAATGTTATGAATGTGAATGTTATAAATGAAGTAAAAAGCTAAATTCTATTGTACTATCACCTACGTTAAAAAGATGAACTATTTAGCTTTTACCTGTAAATCTGTTTACTCCTAGGTCTTAAATGGTTTCTGTATAACGTAAAAGCAGAGTTTTCCCTAAAAGAATGAGTTTAAAACTAGAACCTTTTCAATTCAGTTTAATTAAATTACACCAAGATTTTTTGGCATGACATGTACAGTATGACTAAAATATAAAAGGAAATATACTGTATAAACAAACTATATAAAGAACCTTCTTCTGAGGCTGGTGTCCCATTCGTGCTCTTCCTCCTGGAACTAAACAGATAGAAGTCTATCAGTACAATAGGTTTGCTGATAGACCTTGGGGTGCTTTAGTTGGGAGATCAATGGTCAAAAAGTGAAAAAATTTTACACAACGTTTAAAATCCCAACAATAATCATGTTGTTACAGTTTCACGAAAGACCTTTAGAAGTTAAACTTCTCATCACGTCATCACCGCGTTCCATTTTAAGTTTATTAACATTACCAGTAATTTCAGTGCTCTATTCTGTAGAGAGGAGATTGAAAGTAAACACAGTATTTATCTTTTAGTATTTATCTTTCAGTATATGTCTTTTTAGCACTAATTGTACTTTTGTTTTTAATATTTACTGCCATATACAATCAGCTCATGTTGCCCTTTTATCTACGTGAACACCATCTGCAGGAGACTGATGAGTCTTACAGATGATTATAGTGCACCATCTTGTGGTAAAGATGTTTTATCACAAACATTTCAACATGTGAACTTTCACTAGAAGAAAAATTTAATGCAGGTCCAGACTGACCGCAAAAAAGCTTCAGTAACCATTAAAACCTAAAAAAGACTTTATTTTTGTATTTTATTATATAAGGCTAATGTTATGCTAGGTTATGTTTACATTTCTGTCATTTGGCAGAGGCTCTTATCCAGAGCAACATACAAAAGTGCTTTGAAGTCTCTATCAATGAATACATTAATACTGGTTCAATAGGTCACAGACTTAGGATACCATTAACCTAAAAACTGAGTTGGGGATTTTTTTATTTATTTAAGGTTCTCACTCAAAACATGAGGACTGGTACTCTGGTACACAGCTACCTCCCACAGATAAAAGTCTACCTGAACACATCAACTTTCATTGGGCTGAAGTCATTTACCATGTCTTAGTGGACTGCATGGGCGGCAACCTGCTCATGAAATAATCTATCCATGATACTTTAGCACATTGTTCATGTAAACACCTGAGAAATAGTGAAATCAGGTTAAAGATGAATGATTTGCAGCTTTAAGTATGTCTATTTTCCAGAAAAAAAACAACATAAAATAACATAAAAATAAATAAATAAATAAATAAATAAAAATTAAACAAACAAACAAATAATTAAATAAACAATGTAAGGGTATAATATAGGTAATACTGTAAGGGTATAAAATAGGTATAATATTTACACAATATTTAGAATATGTTTATTTGAGTTAAATGGAGCAAGACATTACAAAAAGCATAAATAACACTAGTAAACACTTCCTGTATTTTAGGACACACTTTTTTATTTTACTAAAATATTTCCTGGTCTAGAGTTTCCTAAGGTCTAGACTTCTAGATGAGATGTGTTTTTCGGCGCTACGTGTCCTGTTTTATGTTGTTTTTTTGTACTTCCTATCTTTGCACTGTCTTGTCTTTGCACTGTCTTGTCTTTGCACTGTTTGCACCTGGTTGCACATGTTGTACTTTATGTAGCTAAGACAAACTTCTGTCCTAGCTCTGTGTTGTTGTTTCTGTTGTAACTATATGTTGTATGTTGTTTTATGTAGCACCAGGGTCCTGGAGAAACGTTGTTTCATTTCACTATGTACTGCGTCTGCTGTATGTGGTTGAAATGACAATAAAAGCTTCGACTCTTCAAAAATTGACATCAAAAAATGGCAAGTATTGTGATGAAGTGAGGAGAGGGGTAGCAGGTAGAGGAGAGTGCTGCTACCATTGGGGTCTACAGCAATGACCACACCAAGATCTGCAGCCTGGGTGAACTAACTGGGGGTCAGGGCAATAACCCTGTGTTTATTAGCCTGTTTCAGTGGCTAAAGGATGTGAAGCCCAAGGGCTTGACCATGAAGCTTACCATTCCCAGTCTGGAGGATGGGCAGTGTAATGGACCTCTTTGCAGCATTTAGAAGCCACAGACTCAGGTAACTCTGTAAGACAGCTCCTGGTACCCTGTAGTTTACACACTCTGTGCGGTGCATGGCCTCTGGGATGAAACATTTTGACCTTGCAGCAGCTGAGATCATTTAAAAGAACTGTAAGAGTGCGAAATCAATAAAAGCAACATTTGTCATTCAAATCATGTTGCCTTCAGCTGGTCACTCCACTAAAAACATCACAGTATAAGTATTTTGACTTCCAAAACAGAGCAGAGCTTTTTCTAACTTCAACCCTAAACCTGGCAATGTTTCTCAGGGAATATGTACACTTCAAAAAACAGCTAATTAACCCTCCTGTTATCCTCAAATTTACAAACATGTTTAACCTGGAGGTCAGTTTGATCCCGGCAATCTGAATTTCCAGAATGTAATTTTTAGAATATATTTTTTCCAGAATATAATTTTTTTTATAATCCCAGGTTATTTTATCAGGTAATTTATTTTGTTGAGATTATAAATAGTTTCTTAAATAAAACATAACCCCAACCCAACCCATCACCCCATTCTCCTAAACATGCAATTTCTATTGCATGACTATAGAAACATTTACAAATCAAGTCAAAGAAGCTTTATTGTCACTTCAACCATATATAGCTGATGCGGTACATGGTGAAATGAAACAAAGTTCCCCCTGGACCAGAGGTGCTACACATAACAAAAACAAAACACGGTGACGCGGACAAACATGAAGCTAAAATAAGGTGCAGAATTTTTAAACTAAATATACAACATAAGTGCAGGGAATGACGAGACAGTACAGACAAACAAGACAAATAACGCCGACTGTGTGCAAAAAAAAGAACATTGTTTTACAGTGAGTGCAATAAAATAGCAGGACAGTGAGTGAGAGCAGCAGAAATAGTTATTACAATTATAATAGTTAAAGTATAGTACAAATATTTAAATTGAATATTTATTTAAATATTTAAAATGTGCATGTAAACAAGATCAGCTGTGTGTATGTGTATGTGTGAGTCTGTGTTCCACTCAGTTCAGTTCTCAGTTCAGAGTGTGTGTGTGTGTGTGTGTGTGTCCATGTTCCTCAGTTCAGTTCAGTTCTTTGTTGAGACACCTGATTGCCTGAGGGAAGAAGCTGTTCAACAGTCTGGATGTGGGCCCCACCTTTTTCCGGACGGCAAGAGGTTGAAGAGTGTGTGTGAGGGGTGTGTGTGTGTGTGTGTGAGGGGTGTGTGGGGTCGTCCACAATGCTGTTGACTTTGTAGATGCAGCGTGTGGAGTAAATGTCCGTAATAGAGGGAAGAGAGACTCCAATGATCTTCTCAGCTGTCCTCACTATCTGCTGCAGGGTCTTGTGATCCAAGACGGTGCAATTCCAGAACCAGGCAGTGATGCAGCTGCTCAGGACGCTCTCGATGGTCCCTCTGTAGAAGGTGGTCAGGATGGGAGGTGGAAGATAAGCCTTCCTCAGCCTTCGCAGGAAGTAGAGACGCTGCTGGGCTTTCTTGGTGATGGAGCTGGTGTTGAGCGACCAGGTGAGGTCCTCTGCCAGGTGAACACCAAGGAATTTGGTGCTCTTGATGAGCTCCACATTGCACCCATCAATGTTCAGTGGAGAATGGTCACTCTGTGCTCTCCTGAAATCAATAATCATCTCTTTCGTTTTCTCCAAGTTCAGAGACAGGTTGTTGGCTTTACACCAGGCTGTTAGCCGCTGCACCTCTTTTCTGTATGCTGATTCATCATTTTTGCTGATGAGACTCACCAATGGTTGTGTCATCGGTTAGCTTGATGATGTGGACGGAGCTGTGCATTGCTGCACAGTCGTGAGTGAACAGCAGTGGGCTGAGCATGTAGCCCTGAAGATCTCCAGTGCTCAATATGGTGGTGATGGAGATGCTGTTCCTGATCTGGACTGACTGAGGTCTCCCAGTCAGGAAATCCAGGATCCAGTTGCAGAGGGAAGTGTTGGTGCCCAGCAGACTCAGTTCTCTATGAGGATGTTGAGGAATGATTGTGTTGAATGCTGAACTGAAGTCTGTGAACAGGATTTGTACGTAAGTGTCTTTATTGTCCAGGTGTGTGAGGTGCAGATGGAGAGTTGTGCTGATGGCATTGTCTGTGGAGCGATACGCAAACTGCATGGGGTCTAGTGATGGTGGCAGCAGGTTCTTGATGTGCCTCATGATGAGCCTCTCAAATCACTTCATGATGATGGGTGTGAGTGCAATGTGATGGTAGTCATTGAGATAGGACACTGGAGACTTCTTCGGCACAGGGATGATGGTGGTGGTCTTTAGGCATGTTGGGATGACAGACCACCCTCAGGGAGATGTAGAAGATGTCAGTGAAGACATCCACTAGCTGTTCTGCACATTCCCTGAGCACTCTGCCAGGAATGTTGTCTGGTCCAGCAGCTTTCTGTGGGTTAACTCTGCGTAGAGTTTTCCTCACGTTTGCCGTGGTGAGACAGAGCACCTGGTCCTCTAGAGGAGAGATGGTCTTTCTCGCTGTCACATCATTCTGTGCCTCAAACCAAGCATACAAGCTGTTCAGTGCATCTGGAAGGGAGACATCACTGTCACAGGCAGGTGGAGCTGGCCTGTAGTTGGTGATGGACTGGATGTCTTGCCACATGCGGCGAGTGTCACTGTGTCACATGCGCTGTCCTGGAAGTGGCCGTGGATTCTCTGGGAGTGTGTACGCTTTGCCTCCCTGATGGCTCGAGACAGTTTAGCCCGTGCTGTTCTTAGGGCATCCTTGTCTCCAGCTCTGAAGGCAGAGTCCCTGGATTTTAGCAGCATACGCACTTTTGCGGTCATCCACGGCTTCTGGTTGGAGCATGTGGTGATGGATTTGGAAATCGTCATCGATGCACTTGGTGATGTAGCTGGTCACTGATGACGTATATTCCTCCAAATCTCTGTTGCTGAGCCACATCTCTGTAAAAACAAAAATGCAGCAGTCTCTGTACTCACGCTGTGTAGTTCGCTGGAGTCGGATGTAGTCCAGTTTATTGTCCAGGGAGCAGACATTGGAAAGAATGGAAAGACAATGGAAAGATTGTCAGCTAGGGTTTGTTTTTAGCCTAGCACGGACACCCGCCCTCTTGCTGCACTTCCACTGTCTCGCGCACTACTTCCGTCGACTCCTCTCCTGGCCACCAGCATTGGGCGACGCCGAGGACTCAGGGTCTGGTCTCCGCAGCAAGCCGAGATTGCGAAGCTTTTTCCATAGGTCATCATGCACGTTGGCTGGCGCATGATTTCCATACTCTATCAGTGTCTGGCGGTCGTACACATGAACACCGTTGTATCTGGTGTCCATACACCATGGTAGTCGGGCTATTTGAGGACAATAGCACCATTTTTGATCCAGAGTGGCCACTGCGTGCTACTGCCGCACCGCCATCTTGGATCTATCAAATCACCATAAAGTCTCACTGACTGACCTGTTTCCAATGGTTTTATTTTATTTCTAAGTACAGATTTTTATTATTTTTAACATTTGGAAAGTATTACAATTTCTGCTATCAAGGATAGTAACAGAGTAACCTCAGGGTTGGGGATAGTAACCTCAATGTTTTCTCCTCCCCTATGTCATATGAACTCTCAGTAGTTCTTGCAGTACCACAGGTATGTTTATGTTAACTTAAGGCCCTGAAGCAGAGGAACATTCTTGAAGATTATAAAACTGATTGTTATAGTGACCTCAATATTATCCAAAACAACCAAAGCAGATGAGTGTATTTTTTATGTTTCATACAGCTAAAACAGCCAGGGGTCAAATTGACCCCAAGGAACACTGATGCCACAAAATGTGTACAGGACACTGAACATTATTATATGATCATGATCATTTTATGTTTACCTGGTTGTCTCCATTAAATTAGAAAAAGTCATTAAATATGATGCAAAAAAATATATTTAGAGACATTATACATGTTACGGCTGGTAGTGTCCGGCTGAATGGAACAGACTCAATGCGAGGGTAGACATCAACAGGGGTTTATTTAACAAAAGAACATAAAACATAAAACATAAAACATAAAACATAGAACAGACGCACGACGCTACTCACGCCACTTCAAACGAGGACTAGCAACTTTACTTAAGGTAAGGGCACAGACACCACTATAAATAGGGGAAGTAATCACAGGGAACATTGGGATCAGGTGAACAGAGGCAGGAACACATTAGGATAAGGCGGGGCTAGAGCAAGTTAAAAATATATAATACTAATAATTGTGCCTCATGGATTTTAACAACTGATTAAAATTATTGCAACCTTTTTCTCAAGGTTCCTTTCAAATTATAAGCAAATGTCAAAATAATAGAATAACATTTATATAACAAATTCAAATTGTTCTTAGTTTCCAAGTCTGATTATGAAAAACACAAAGATCAGCCAAACTGTTATGAAAATATTAGAGCTGAATTAACATTTAGCAGTTGAAACATTTCCAACTTCAGAAATCCCCAACCACCTCACCGACCTCACCCACCTCACCAGCCATGACCATCTCACCATTCCACCCACCTCACGTGCATTTTTTGGTAGTTGGACACAGGACACTAGTAAAAATTTTGATGAATGGATGGAAGCAATTGGTAAGCATTTATAATGATTTATAATCCCACTCTCGGTGTTTATAATGATTTATAATCCCACTCTTTACGATCTTTTCATGCTATTTGGGAGTCATTTTATTTGAACATTTAAAGAATTTTTTTAAATATTTTGAGCAATCTTTTATTAAGCATTTTATTTCATAGGCCTTCCACCTGCGATGATAGAATATGGACGGAACATGAAAACAGTGGTCATATTTTCACAAGATGGAGATTATATAGTCATAAAAGTTAAAATGTACGAGGCCAGCAACAGATTTTCACACTCAGATTCAAACTGGGTGAGGAATTCGATGAAAGCACCTTAGACTTCAGAGTCTGCAAAGTAAGTTCACTAAACAGCAGCTTCCTGAAATCAGCAAATTTATAATGCATTACATTTACAGTAAAATATCTGGAATTGTATGATTCTGACATGTTTGACAGAACTTATCTCTCCAATTTAGCCAGAATAAAATTATGGATTAGTGTTGATGTCTCCTAAAATAATAAACTGTTTTCAGTCTGTCTTGAACCTGGAAGCAGGTAAACTTGTACATCTGCAGAAGTGGGACGGTAAGGAGAACACAACCATTCACGAGATCCAGGATGGGAAACTGATCAATGAGAATGTTCCAACATTTATTGTTTTCTGTTTGTGAGTTTTATTTGCTTTTAAAAATCAGAGATAATAGTATATTTATTGTATTTTTTAGACTTTTATATTTGGGGATATTGTAGCTGTGCGCATTTATGAGAAGATCAAATGACCTACCATCAGGAGGAACGACATCTATGAAGATGAAGATTAATTATTCAACCATATGTCCTGCCACTTAGGCTGAAAACAGTTCATGAAAATCTCCAAAAACTAAATTAAATAAAGATCTGGAGAAAATGAGAAATGCGCTATGTGTGACACTGATTCATAAAAGCACAACACACAAGAGAATATTATATAGATGTTTGTATTAATGTGTAAATAAGATGATTATTAGTCTTCTTTATGGAGTAAGACAGGGTTCTGGGGCTTTTGGACTTTCATGAAGAAGTTACTGAGAACTTCATTAGAACCATGCTTGATGAACAGATCTTTGTGGAGATGTCAGACAGATTGTGTTTACATTCATTCATTTAACAATATGTCTCACAGTTTCCATTTTAATGTTCAGTAAATATATAAAATAGCACTAATATAATATAAGAACAGGTCTAGTTAATGGGTGACTGTCAGGAGTAGCTGGACAGTTCCCTGCCAGGCCCGGAGGGGGCGCTGGCAGGTGAATCCTGGAAGCCTGCTAGTGTCTGTGTTTTCCTGCCTATTGTTCTCTATCCTGATTGTGTCACCTGTCCCTAATTACCATAATGTGCTACCCTATAAAGAGGGATCCTGGGGTGCATGTCTTGGTGAGTCAATGTTTAGTGTGCAGAGTTTAGCTGTCTCGTGGTTGTCATGGCCATGTTTTGTTTAGGTTGCTATGTCTCGTTAGGTTTCGGTTTAGTTTTAATTTACCACACTATGTCACAGTTAGGTTCGTTTACCCTGTCTTGTGTTTATGTGAATAAAGCAGTGCTTTGCTGAATCCTGCATATGGGTCTACTTTCCATGGCGTGCCAGTGCACGCAGAACCACGGAGGTCCAGGTTCAAGCCCCGCCCAGGGTGGGGGCTGCGCCGGACATGACAGTGACAATCCAGAGCCCGAGCTAGGGAGCAGACAAGCAGGCTATTCTCACCGTTTTCTAGCTGCAATGAGTTCACAAAAGATAAAAAAAATTCAGAAACCCTGAAATATCTGAAGATCCTCTGAGAACTCCAGCTGTGTCTATGTGACTATAATGATGTGTCATTTGTTTAAGTGAGTTTTCAGCATCATCTAGTTGTGGGACTTGGATGAAGATCTGGTCACAGTTCACATCAAATTTATGTAGAAATACAGAACATTATAAAGGGTTCACAAGTTTCTAGCAGAATTGTACAGAATCTAGAAGTAGTGTTTATTCCTCATCATCAGGGGCGATAATAACCTAAATACAAGTTCATGTACAAAAGTGTAGCATTTAAAAATTTATGTATGGATTTTGACTAGTGATTTTAAATCATTGCAAGCTTTTTCTCAAGGTTCCTTTCAAATTATATGCAAATTTCAGAAAATATTTTAATAGACAATTCAAATTGTTTTTAGTTTCCAAGTCTGAGTATGAGAACCACAAAGATCAGCCAAACTGTTATAAAAAAAGATATCAGAGGTGAATTAACACTTATCAGTTAAAACATTTGAAACAAGTTCAGAAATCTCCACCTACCCTACCATAACAGCCCCGCCCACCTCACAAGGCAAAAAAGTATAAATAATCTTGGTACACTATGAAAATTACAGAAGTTACAATAATTCTGCTGACCTGAATAAATTGTGCTTAATAATATCATTTGAAAATGGATGCATTTTTCGGCAGTTGGACAGAGGTCACTAAGGAAAATGCCAATGAATACATGGAATCACTCGGTAAGTGTTTATAATGATTTATAATCCCACTCTCTGTGTTTATAATGATTTATAATCCCACTCTCTGTGTTTATAATGATTTATAATCCCACTCTCTGTGTTTATAATGATTTATAATCCCACTCTCAGTGTTTATAATGATTTATAATCCCACTCTCGGTGTTTATAATGATTTATAATCCCACTCTCAGTGTTTATAATGATTTATAATCCCACTCTCTGTGTTTATAATGATTTATAATCCCACTCTCGTGTTTATAATGATTTATAATCCCACTCTCGGTGTTTATAATGATTTATAATCCCACTCTCAGTGTTTATAATGATTTATAATCCCACTCTCTGGTGTTTATAATGATTTATAATCCCACTCTCTGGTGTTTATAATGATTTATAATCCCACTCTCAGTGTTTATAATGATTTATAATCCCACTCTCAGTGTTTATAATGATTTATAATCCCACTCTCTGGTGTTTATAATGATTTATAATCCCACTCTCTGTGTTTATAATGATTTATAATCCCACTCTCAGTGTTTATAATGATTTATAATCCCACTCTCTGTGTTTATAATGATTTATAATCCCACTCTCAGTGTTTATAATGATTTATAATCCCACTCTCGGTGTTTATAATGATTTATAATCCCACTCTCAGTGTTTATAATGATTTATAATCCCACTCTCTGGTGTTTATAATGATTTATAATCCCACTCTCTGGTGTTTATAATGATTTATAATCCCACTCTCAGTGTTTATAATGATTTTTAATCCCACTCTCAGTGTTTATAATGATTTATAATCCCACTCTAAGATCTTTCAAGTTATTTGTGAGTCATTTTATTTCAACAATTAAAGAATAATTTTGTTTAGATTTTGAGCAATCTTTTTCCTAGGTCTTCCACCTGCTATGAGAGACTATATGTGGAACATGAAATCAGCGGTCATATTTTCACAAGATGGAGATTATATAGTCATAAAAGTTAAAATGTACGACGCCAGCAACAGATCTTTCACACTCAGATTCAAGCTGGGTGAGGAATTTGAGGAAAGCACCATAGACTTCAGAGTCTGCAAAGTAAGTTCACTAAACAGCAGAGTTTCCTAAAATCTGCAAATTTATAATGCATTACATTTACAGTACAATGTCTAAGATTTTACACCATCTAGTATGGACTAGTTTTGATGTCTCTTAAAATAACAAATTATTTTCAGTCTGTCTTGAACCTGGAAGGAGGTAAACTTGTACATCTGCAGAAGTGGGATGGTAAAGAGGCCACAACCATTCACGAGATCCAGGACGGGAAACTGATTTTAGTGAGAATATTTCTACATTTATTGTTTTCTGTTTGTAAGTTATATATGATTTTAAAAATCAGAGATAATGGTATATTTATTGTATTTTTTAGACTTTTATATTTGGGGATATTGAATCTGTGTGGACTTTTGAGAAGATCAAATGACCTACCAGCAGGAGGAAGGACATCTATGAAGATGAAAGATAATTATTAAATTATGGATGAAAATAATTATTCAACCATATGTCCTGACACTTGGGCTGGAAACAGTTCATGAAAATCTGCAAAAACTAAATTAAATAAAGATCTGGAGAAAATGAGAAATGCGTTATGTGTGACACTCAATCATAAAAGAACAACACACAAGAGAATATTATATAGATGTTTATATTAATGTGTAAATGAGATGATTATTAGTCTTCTTTATGGAGTAAGACAGGGTTCTGGGGCTTTTGGACTTTGATGAAGAAGTTACTGAGAACTTCATTAGAGCCATGCTTGATGAACAGATCTTTGTGGAGATGTCAGACAGAGTGACTGTGTTTACATTCATTCATGCCCATGTGAGGACAGTTAGGCATTAATGAATATAATAGTTTGTTTTAGAAAATTAATACCAAAGCTCTTTCCCTGCATTTTTGATTAATTTTAAGGTATTTTTGCCCTGTTAAAATCAGTTTTGACACACAGTTTTAAAATCATTTTATTTAACAGAATGTCTCACAAGTTAAGTAATTTATATGAAATAGCATTAATGTAATGTTAGAACAAGTCTAGGCTAATCCCGCTGTCTGCTTGCTTCAGTGAGTCGAGACCCAGGGTTCACAATATAGAGACTGTGTCTTTTCCAAGCTAATCAGAAGATCCTCTGAGAACAGCAGCTGTGTTCATCCAGTAGGGAGTGAGAAAAAACTAGCAGTCTGGTGTACAGATTAAACACACCTTAAAACTTTATGTATGTTACATACCTTAACATATGTAACCTGGTTCCCTGAGAAGGGAACGAAACTCTGCGTCATGACTGATGCTATGGGAACGCCTCATTGAGGAAGTTGTGTTTGAAGCTCTGTGCACACAAGCCAATTTAAAGGCTCAGATAGGACGTGTGTGTGAGCTATCGCCCAGAACAGGTTGGGAAGGATCCATGTGCAGCACAAATATAATCCAAAGCGTCAGGCAAAAAAAATATTGATCTAAGGTAACCACGCCAAAAGGTTCAAAAACCAGAATAAACAATCCGCGAGGCAAGAGAGTCCAAATAACAATGAAAAAGACATAATCCACAAAATTGGCCAAAAGAGTCAAAACCAGTAAATCTGTATATCAAGGCAAACAATCCAAAAAAACATTAGGTGACATTCGATGGTCGAAAGAAACAAACAAGGTCATGCACATAGACAATAAAGCAGAATAGCGCTGAGCAAAAAGGCTTGGTAGAGTACAAGATACAATATTTCACGTGGAGCGTTGTAACCACATTGCTTAAATGTTCTAGAAACAACCCGGAAGCGTTCCTCGGTGGTGCTCAGAATTCAGGAGAGGGCTCCCTCTGGTGGGCAGGTGCTGGTGGTGATGTTACAATGTGACAAAGGTAATACATCCCAATAAGTCCACATAAGGGCATCTATGTCGCACTACTCCAGCTTCTATTTGTCTGAAGTAAGTGCATGCCCGAGGTGTGGCAAGCAATGCGGCATCTCTTTCCCTTCTCAGGGAAGTCGGTTACATGCATAACCTGGTGTAGTTCCCTTTCGAGGGAACTCAATGCTGTGTCATGACTGACGCTATGGGAACGTCAGTTGATGTCTCTCCCAGGGGCTTTGAGAGAGCACGAGCAAACCAGGAATAGAATATCATTTAGCCCTGAAGATCTTGGGACCCTAGAGTGGGGTCCAGGTCCAGGTTATAGAACCTGATAAAGGTATTTGGAAAGGACCAGCCTGCAGCAGCACAAATTTCTTGGAGGGGAACACCCTTGGCAGAGCCGTCTTTAGGGTCAGAAATTTCTTGGAGGCTGACTCCATGGGCTTAAAGAGAGTTTCCAGCAGCCCCTCTAAAACCACAGAGAAGTTCCATG
Source organism: Hemibagrus guttatus (assembly GCA_033459395.1). Classification (NCBI taxonomy): domain Eukaryota; kingdom Metazoa; phylum Chordata; class Actinopteri; order Siluriformes; family Bagridae; genus Hemibagrus; species Hemibagrus guttatus. Next base: position 20,701,291 of record JAUCMX010000019.1, read on the forward strand.
AAGGGAATCGTGGTCTGCAGGACAGCCTCAGCCACCTGGCACCACACAGAAAATGAGAGACCCGAGGGTGCCTACCCAAGGGGGCCCCGAGTACAAGACTTTTAAAGTAACAGGTGACAGGCCCTGAAAAAGGCAAGACTACAAGAACTCTAGCACTGTACTGACTGGGCAGTGAACTGGGTCCTGATTGTGCTGACCACACCAGAGGTGAAAAAGCCTCCTCTTCAGAGCATGTAGCTTTTTAATAGAGGGAGTCCTAGCATTCAACAGAGTCTCCACAACCTCAAATGAGAGGCCTGCATGTAAGAACTGGTTCCCCTCAGAGGGCAGAGCTTCCACATCTCGGGGCGGGGGTGTAGGATTGCCCCCTATGCCTAAGAGAGGAAGAATCTCCCAAGGAGCGCTGTCTAGTGTCGGAACTCAGAGTCCCCTCTGAGTGGACACTCTTCTGGGTGGTTCTGAAGTCTTCTGCAATTATCTATATTTACCAAATACTTTGCTAAATTGTAAGAAAGAAAATAATGAAACTTCTTCAGGCTTGAATGAGAAGAAGCAAATCAGCTTTATTGGCACGCAAAAAACACAGCTTCGGACCCGATGCGGTCAAGTGCAACCCCCCCACACAAATTTCCCCTATATATAGGGGCCTTTTCACCCCTCCTTACACTTGTTTGTCAGTGCTTGTTTTGACGATAGATGATTATTCTGCTGAATATGCCCCATAAAATCAACAGCTCCTTCGTTTGTCCATAACTGGTGGCCTTAAGATTACCACCCGTGGGCCTCAAGGATACCAATTTCTGGGCCTTTAAGTCAGGCCTAGGCCTGTCTATCATAGTTAATAGGTTACAGTATTTGCAGAAATTAGGTATTTACTAATTTATACTTTACATTTACATTTACATTTACATTTCTGGCATTTGGCAGACGCTCTTATCCAGAGCGACGTACAAAAGTGCTTTAGTTCTCAGTCACTGAATACATTAACACTGGTTCAATAAGACACAACTTGGGATACCATTAGCCTAACACTGAGTTGTTGTTTTTTTTTTTTTTTTTGCAACATATTACGTAAACTGGAAAAATAAGAGCTAGTTTAAGTACTTCAGGAAGAGGTAAGTCTTCAGTTGCCGTTTGAAGACAGTCAGAGACTCGGCCGTACGGATACCTAGGGGAAGTCCGTTCCACCACCTCGGTGCCAGAACAGAGAAGAGTCTAGATGTATACCTACCTTTTTCCCTGAGAGATGGTGGGACCAGTCGAGCAGTGCTAGTGGATCTGAGTAAGCGAGGTGCAGTGCGAGAAGTGACGAGAGCTTTGAGGTAAGATGGCGCTGGTCCATTCTTGGCTTTGTAGGCAAGCATTAGTGTTTTGAATCTGATGCGTGCAGCTACCGGAAGCCAGTGGAGGGAACGCAGCAGTGGGGTGGTGTGGGAGAACTTGGGCAGGTTGAAAACAAGTCGTGCAGCTGCATTTTGGATCATTTGCAGTGGGCGAATTGTGTTCAGAGGTAGACCTGCCAGAAGAGAGTTGCAGTAGTCCAATCTCGAGATGACCAGAGATTGAACAAGCACCTGAGTAGCCTGTGTGGATAGAAATGGCCGAATCCTTCTGATGTTGTACAGAAGAAACCGACATGAGCGTGTCACATTAGTGACATGGGAAGAAAAGGATAGTTGATTGTCCATGGTTACCCCAAGGTTGCGAGCAGAGGCTGTAGGGGAAATCATGGAGTTGCTCAGAGATATCGCGAGGTCTTGGGCTGGGGATGGATCACCTGGAATTATCAGCAGCTCGGTTTTGCTGGGATTGAGTTTCAGCTGATGGGCAGTCATCCAAGATGAAATGTCCGCCAGACACGCCGAGATCCGAGCAGAAGCCGTGGTATCTGAGGGAGGGAAGGAGAAGATAAGTTGTGTGTCATCAGCATAGCAGTAGGATGAAAAGCCATGTGAGGATATAACTTTGCCAAGAGAGTGAGTATAGAGGGAGAAAAGGAGAGGACCAAGCACTGAGCCTTGCGGGACACCAGTCGAGAGTCTGCGTGGAGCAGATGTCAATCCCTTCCATGTTACCTGATATGAGCGACCATCCAGGTAGGAAGCAAACTTTAGGAATCTAGCCATGGGGGTCACAGTCCAGTGACTTCTGTGCCGGTCCCAAGGGTTGCGTCAGGAAGGGCATCCGGTGTAAAACATTGCCAAATTTAACCATGCGAATCGTCAGTACGAATTTCATACCGGATCGGTCGAGGCCCGGGTTAACAACGACCGCCATCGGCGCCGTTGACCTACAGGGCGCCGGTGGAAATTGGGCTACTGTTGGTGGAAGAAGTAGAGGAGGGAGGAGAGTGCACAGACAGAGAGAGAAGAGGAAAGGTAAGAGTGTAGGACTGAGAATAGGAACTCTGAATGTTGGTACTATGACAGGGAAAGGTAGAGAGCTGGCTGATATGATGGAGAGAAGGAAGGTGGATATACTGTGTGTACAGGAGACCAGGTGGAAGGGAAGTAAGGCTCGTAGTATAGGAGCAGGATTCAAGCTGTTTTATTATGGTGTGGATAGTAAGAGAAATGGGGTAGGTGTGGTCCTGAAGGAGGAGTTTGTGAGGAATGTTCTGGAGGTGAAAAGAGTGTCAGACAGGCTGATGAGTCTGAAGTTAGAGATTGAAGGTGTGATGTTGAATGTTGTTAGTGGTTATGCCCCACAGGTAGGTTGTGAGTTAGAGGAGAAAGAGAAATTCTGGAGTGAATTAGATGAGGTGATGGAGAGTATTCCCACGGGTGAGAGAGTGGTGATAGGAGCGGATTTTAATGGACATGTTGGTGAGGGGAACACAGGTGATGAGGAGGTGATGGGCAAGTTTGGAGTTAAGGAAAGGAACCTTGAAGGACAGATGATAGTGGACTTTGCTAAGAGGATGGACATGGGTGTGGTTAACACTTATTTTCAGAAGAGGGAGGAGCATAGAGTGACTTACAAGAGTGGAGGTAGGAGAAGACAGGTAGACTACATCCTATGTAGAAGAGGCAATCTGAAAGAGATTAGTGACTGTAAAGTGGTAGTGGGAGAGAGTGTAGCCAGACAGCATAGGATGGTGGTGTGTAGGATGACTCTGATGGTCTGTAAGAAGAAGAGGTCAGAGACAGAGAAGAAAACCAAGTGGTGGAAGCTGAAAAAGGAGGAATGTTGTGAGGAATTTAGACAGAAGTTGAGGCAGGCTCTGGGTGGTCAGGTAGTGCTGCCAGATGACTGGGAAACTACAGCAGAAGTGATCAGGGAGACAGGGAGAAAGGTGCTGGGTGTGTCATCTGGAAGGAGGAAAGAAGATAAGGAGACTTGGTGGTGGAATGAGGAAGTTCAGGATAGTATCCAGAGGAAGAGGTTAGCCAAGAAGAAGTGGGACATGGACAGGACTGAAGAGAATAGACAGGAATACAAGGAGTTACAGCGCAGAGTGAAGAGGGAGGTGTCTAAGGCCAAGCAGAAGGCATATGACGAGTTGTACACTAGGTTAGACACTAGAGAAGGAGAGAAGGACTTGTACAGGTTAGCTAGGCAGAGGGATCGAGATGGGAAGGATGTGCAGCAAGTTAGAGTTATTAAGGATAGAGATGGAAGGGTGCTCACAAGTGAGGAGAGTGTACAAAGGAAATGGAAGGAGTACTTTGAGGAGCTGATGAATGAGGAAAATGAGAGGGAAAAAAGAGTAGAAGGGGTGAACTCTGTGGAACAGAAAGTAGATAAGATTAGAAAGGATGAAGTCAGGAAGGCTTTGAAGAGGATGAAAAGTGGCAAGGCAGTTGGTCCTGACGACATCCCGGTGGAGGTCTGGAAGTGTCTGGGAGAGGCAGCAGTGGAATTTTTAGCTAGTTTGTTCAACAGGGTTTTAGAGAGTGAGAGGATGCCTGAGGAATGGAGAAGAAGTGTGTTAGTGCCGATCTTTAAGAATAAGGGTGATGTGCAGAGTTGCAGTAACTATAGGGGGATAAAGTTGATAAGCCATACAATGAAGCTATGGGAAAGAGTAGTGGAAGCTAGGTTAAGGAAGGTAGTGGAAATTTGTGAGCAGCAGTATGGCTTCATGCCCAGAAAGAGCACAACAGATGCAATTTTTGCTCTGAGAATTTTGATGGAGAAGTATAGGGATGGGCAGAGGGAGTTGCACTGTGTGTTTGTAGACTTGGAGAAAGCGTATGACAGGGTGCCAAGAGAAGAGCTGTGGTACTGTATGAGGAAGTCAGGAGTAGCAGAGAAGTATGTCAGAGTGGTGCAGGACATGTATGAGAGGAGCAGGACAGTGGTGAGGTGTGCTGTAGGTCAGACAGAGGAGTTCAATGTGGAGGTGGGACTGCATCAGGGATCGGCTCTGAGCCCCTTCCTGTTTGCTATGGTGATGGACCAGTTGTCAGAGGAGGTCAGACAGGAGTCTCCTTGGACAATGATGTTTGCAGATGACATTGTGATCTGTAGTGAGAGCAGGGAGCAGGTGGAGGAAAACCTGGAGAGGTGGAGGTTTGCGCTGGAGAGAAGAGGAATGAAAGTCAGTCGTAGTAAGATTGAGTACATGTGTGTGAATGAAAGGGAGGGAAGTGGAACAGTAAGGTTACAGGGTGAAGAGGTGAAGAAGGTACAGGAGTTTAAGTACTTGGGGTCAACAGTCCAGAGTAATGGAGAGTGTGGGAAAGAGGTAAAGAAGTGAGTGCAGGCAGGTTGGAATGGGTGGAGAAAGGTGTGGGGAGTTCTGTGTGATAGGAAAATATCAGCGAGAATCAAGGGGAAGGTGTACAGGACAGTGGTGAGAGCGGCCATGCTGTATGGTTTAGAGACAGTGTCACTGAGGAAGAGACAGGAGTCAGAGCTAGAGGTAGCAGAGCTGAAGATGTTGAGGTTCTCTTTGGGAGTGACAAGATTGGACAGGATTAGGAACGAGTACATCAGAGGGACAGCTCATGTTGGACATTTGGGGGACAAAGTTAGGGAGGCCAGATTAAGATGGTTTGGACATGTTCAGAGGAGGGAGAGTGAGTATATTGGTAGGAGAATGTTGGACATGGAGCTGCCAGGCAGGAGGCAAAGAGGAAGGCCAAAGAGGAGGTATATGGATGGAATTAATGAGGATATGAAGCTAGTGGGTGCAAATGTTGAGGATGCAGAAGATAGGGATAGGTGAAGAGAGATGATTCGCTGTGGCGACCCCTGAAGGGAAAAGCCGAAAGAAGAAGAAGACTTTATTGTCACTGTATACAATACAATGGAAATTAGTTGGCAACTCAAAGAGCAGAAAGGGAAAATAGATAGAGGTTTTCTTCTCACAAGCTGGGGAATAAATAATCTTCTAAAACACAACATGCTTTCAGGTGAATGAAGAATCAGCGTTTTCTCAGGAGACGTTTTTCATTATTACTTTATCTTGATTATTTAAGATGGAAGATTCTGCATTATTTCTAGGTTTCTGTTTAAATGTCAGCAAATTTGGGATATTGATTATCTTAACTGCTATGTACAAAACATCAGATTATCCTCATGTCTAATTTATTCTACTGAAGTGGGTGTTCTGATAGATTTGATCTAAAGTGGATCATAATTTCTTTGGTAATTATTACCATTACCATTATTGGATCATAATGGTGATGGCTTTGGACTGTAGCTAATTTAGAATCCCACTCTCTGGTGTTAATAATGATTTTTTATCATTATACAGAAAAAAAAAACTAAAGGAACACTGAAAAAACATCAGATCTCAATGGGGAAAAATATAATGCTGGATATCTATACTAATATGGACTGGGTAATGTGTTAGGAATGAAAGGATGCCACATTACTTGATCGAAATGAAAATTATTTACATACAAAGGTCTGAATTCAAAGACACCCCAAAAATCAAAGTGAAAAAATGATGCAGCAGTCTAATCCATTTTGCTGAAATTTCATTGCCGCAACTCAAAATGCTACTCAGTAGTTGTTACAGACACGCCAGGCTCGTCACACACACACTCACAGCGCACGCCCTCTCCAGAGTTCTAATCAACTGCACCTGAGCACAATTACACCCCACACGCACAGCACTATAAATACCACCACAGATCACTTCACGCCCGTCCGATCTCGTTAACACCACGTTACGTGTATGTTAAACTCTTGGACTTTATCGCTAACCTCTCTCTTGATATTCCCAGAGCTTTCTGCCTCGCCAAGCCACGACGCGCCTCCAGCGCATACCCTGGGGTCTCTCTCACGCTCAGAAGACTCTTCGCTTCGCTTTCCCGCTACCTTCCCAGACCCAGATCAGCTCCAGCGTCCCCAATTGCAAGAACTGACACCCGCGTGCACTCACCGCTCTCCGCGCTCCGTTCTTTCTCCTGGTTGTATCAATAAAGCTCCAGTCAAAGCGCATCTGAATCTCCGTCCGTCTCTGATTGTAACAGTAGTTTGTATGGCCCCCACGTGCTTGTATTCCTGACAACATGGGGGCATGCTCCTAATGAGACAACGGATGGTGTCTGTTGAAAATTTCCTTGAAGAATCATGCTTTTGCACAAATCAAATACTAATCAATTCATAATTATACTTCTAGCTAATTATAATTACAAAAAATTAATCCTTTAATCCTTTGTTACTCTAATTTACTTTAATCATTTAATGTAGTAATCTTTAAATGAATTTAATCTAATTTACTATCTATGTTAACCAATAATCATCTAATAACCATTTAATCCTTAAGAAATTACTCAGATTAAGCAACTCTGTTCTATACTTATTTTAATCCATTAATCTCACTTTACTATGCTCATCTTAAATCAATATCAAAGCAGTATAACCTTTAGATGACAGTTAAAATTTACTAACAATAGCATATGGATAAAAAATAACAATTAAAATAAATATAGAGACTCATAATCAAGTAATGAGTAGTTTATTAGACATTAATAAACATTATTTTATGGGAACCCAAAAGTTCATTACAAAAAACAGAAGAAAAACAGAGATTAGCAACTACCAGTTTTATACTTCAGCCGAGATATCAGCCAAGTGGGCAGTAGGAGAAGTTGGGGAGTAGGATGGAGAAAAAGGGGGGAATGAAGGGCAGCAGGAAGCGGCTGAGTTCAGTTGCAATGAATCTTAAGAGGCGAGCACTCTCAAGACAGCGTCTCAGGCTTCGGCGGAGAGACATTTGGCCTGCGAAGCCAAAGCCATGTGCTCGTCTGTGCCTACGCACCATGGTATAGTGAGAATCAGCAAGGCCAACGTTCTTAAAAACAAACTGTATGGCAACCCTGTAAACAGGAGAGGGGAACGTCATAATAACTCTTGGATAGGACAATAACAAGATATAAAAATGACTGGTGGAGTAAAACAACCAAATGAGAAATTAATATAATATTAATAGAAGTACACATTGTACTAAAATCAAAGTATACCACAGAGAGAGAGAGCATAAGGAGTAGGTAAATAGGGAAAATGACTTACCTAGGTAAGGTGGAGGGGTGCTATAAGGTTCCGTGGGAAAAATCAGAGATGTCAGAGTTGGAAGTGGAGTGTGAGAGGCGAGATGATGCGGAGGCAAATGGCAGGTGGCGGTGTTTATAGGTGAGGCGGGGCAGGGCCCAACCCCAAGTTAAATCAAAACAGTGAATGAACCTTTTCTAGTGGCTGGTATTATAGGTGATGTACAGGGGAAATACAAAAAGGGGGGTTTGTGATAGAAATATGGGAGGAAAGTACCCTAAACCTAACTGAACTATCTGCAGAGCAAATAAGAGTAAGCCCTCAGATAATAAAGCCAACAATAAACAAGGATAAATGAATAAAAGAATAATTAAATATTGGGAGGGGAAACATCTTAATACTCTAAATAAATGCCAGATAACCCCACAAAGCAAGCCCTCAAGTACTCTGACATAGGGGATATAATAAATAGGTTCCTAAAGTATAAATTAGTAAATACCTAATTTCTGCAAATAATGTAACCTGTTAACTATGATAGACAGGGCTAGGCCTGACTTAAAGGCTCAGCAATTGGTATCCTTGAGGTCAACGGATGGTAATCTTAAGGCCACCAGTTATGGACAAATGAAGGAGGGGTTGATTTTATGGGGCATATTCAGAAGAATAATCATTTATCGTCAAAGCAAGCGCTGACAAGCAAGTGTAATGAGGGGTGAAGAGACCCCTATATATAGGGGAAATTTGTGTGGGGGGGTTGCACTTGACCGCATCGGGCCTGAAGCTGTGTTTTTTTGAGTGCCAATAAAGCTGGTTTGCTTCTTCTCATTCAAGCCTGAAGAAGTTGGTAAATATAGGTAATTGAAGAAGACTTCAGAACCACCCAGAAGAGTGTCCACTCAGAGGGGACTCTGAGTTCCGACATGTCCTGGGGTATTTCCTCCCAGATCTGGACCAGGGCATCACTGAGCTCCTGGACAGTCTGAGGTGCAACCTGGTGGCATCGGATGGACTGAAACATAATGTCACAGAGATGTTCTATTGGATTTAGGTCAGGCAAATGTGGAGGCCATTCAATGGTATCAATACCTTCATCCTCCTGGAACTGCCTGCATACTATTCCCACTTAGGCCAGGCATTGTCGTGCACCAGGAGGAACCCAGGACCAACTTCACAAGTGTAGAGTCTGAAAATAGGTCCAAGGATTTCATCCCGATGCCTAATGGCTGTCAGGGTGCCATTGTCTACAAACACCAAAGCAGGTGAAACTGATTAACAACCCCCTTTTATACTTAAATGACCAAATCAATATCCCAGGAGCTTAATTGACTTGATGCTATACTCTAATTAAAAAGTGTTCCTTTAATTTTTTTAGCAGTGTATGTACAGACTGGGGCAGAGACTCAGCAGAGAGGGTGGGGGGCATGGGCAGGCTTGAGCAGGGAGACGTGAAATGAAGGGGAGATGCGGTAGTGAGGTGGTAAGTAGGCGGTAGGTGAATGGATTAATCTAACGAGTGATTTTGAAGGGTCTTATTAAGCAGTGGCTGAGTTTTCTGCCTGGAAGCCTGAGTTTAATATTCTGGGTGGAGATCCACACCCACTGACCAAGTTGTTATGAGGGGAGTTGGCATCTACAATTGTTAGCCTGATTCTCCTGATGGTGCACAGGCCTGTGGGGGTGAATGTGGGCCCATTCCCATATCTCATAGCTCTGGTGGATCCAGTCATCATCTGATGGCCTGGTCTCACCCAAGGAAAGAGAGGGGGCTGATATCCCAGGATGCACTGAAACGGGGTGAGACCTGTGGAGGAGTGGGTTAGTGAGCTTTGGTTGTACTCAGCCCAGATGAGCAAGGGGCTCCTGACAACCACACAGGAGTTGGCATGAGGTTCATACCTGGGCACACACTGGACAAGCTTCCACATAGGTCTTAATGTCCATGGTCATGGATCGGCCACCAAAATGCATTCTCTACCAGTTTGATGGTGCAGTGGATACCTGGATGTCCCGAACTGAGGGCAGAATGTACCCACTAGATGATCTGGGGCCATAGGTCAGCCAGGATGTATTGCTTGGAGGCTGAGCACCCCAGGAGAGGTGATTTATTTCTGCTGAAGGTGTGCTGAATCCAAGATGTCCCACCGAACTGGTGCGATGATGATGGAGAGTGGGAAGATGGGCTCTGGCATCATTGGTTTGTCTATGGGCTTGTGGGCCAGTTTTCCATTTACCCTCTTCCTCAGGTTGTACGCACTGCGCAGATCAAGCTTGGTGACATTTTGAGTAGGAGTTCAATGGGACATTTCCAGGCCCTATGTGGTGGCAGGTGCATGGAGTTAGCTTTGTTAAATACCTCACATAGGTCACAATACTCAGGAGGGATGAAAACTGGGGCTGTGGGCTTAAGGCTGTCCACAGTGGTGGTGCGACTGGGAAGATTGCGGCTCTAAAGGAGGCAGTGTTGCAGTGGAACAGTTCTTTACATTGCCACTAGATTTGTGGATCATGGGCCTTAAGACAGGGAAAACACAGTATGACTTGTGTAGCCAAGGAAGATATGACAAACAGGACCAGCTCCTCAGTGTGAAAAATCCTATGCACTGTGTTAATGGGGCAGTATGGTGTGTGATGTAATTGTCACTGATGGGTTGGTTGTCCACCACCATGACTCTGAGGGGTGTGGAACATGGGATCATTGGGAGCTGGAGGGTCTTATGCTAGCCTGCAGTTGATCAAGTTAATGGAATCAAGTTAAGTTAGTGAAGCCTGAGTCTACAAGGGCTGACAGAACAAGGAACTTATTAGCATATTGCAATTGCGTAGGTAGGAGTAAACTATAGGAGCATGGGCTCAGGCTCACCTTAGCCGTTAGATGTCCAGCCTGGCCACAGTAGAAGCAAAGCTGAAGCCTTAACTGGTGTTGCTGTTCTTCCAGTGAGACTCGAGTCTTTCCCAGCTGCATTGGTTCGGTGTGGCTCAGAAGTGGCAGGGAGGTATACGTGATGGGTGCTGGGTGCGTAACAGATTATCCAGTCTTATAGATGGCATGATATACTTGCCAATTGGGATATCCTTCAAGAACACATTGAATTGCCAGAGGATGCCCTGACAGTGATCAGATGAACCCTCAAACTTTTCAGTCAGCGCCATTTGCTGTGGCAATGGTTGTCATGGTCGTACATTTACAGCACAGTGAAATTCTTTTCTTTGCATATCCTAGCTGAGGAAGCTGGGGTCAGAGCATTTGGGCAGCTATGATGCAGAACCCCTAGGGTTCTTTTTAACACCTACGTTAAAAAGATGAACAATTTAACTTTTACCTGTAACATCTAGAAAAAAAATCTAAATCTGTTTACTCCTAGGTATTAAATGGTTTCTGTATAACGTAAAATCAGAGTTTTCCCTAAAAGAAAGAGTTTAAATCTAGAACCTTTTCAATTCAGTTTAATTAAATTACACCAAGATTTTTTGGCATGACATGTACAGTATGACCAAAATATAAAAGGAAATATACTGTATAAACAAACTATATAAAGAACCTTCTTCTGAGGCTGGTGTCCCATTCGTGCTCTTCCTCCTGGAACTAAATATATAGAAGTCTATCAGTACAATAGGTTTGCTGATAGACCTTGGGGTGCTTTAGTTGGGAGATCAATGGTCAAAAAGTGCAAAAATTTCACAACATTTAAAATCCCAACAATAATCATGTTGTTACAGTTTCATGAAAGACCTTTAGAAGTTAAACTTCTCATCACGTCATCACCGCGTTCCATTTTAAGTTTATTAACATTACCAGTAATTTCAGTGCTCTATTCTGTAGAGAGGAGATTGAAAGTAAACACAGTATTTATCTTTTAGTATTTATCTTTCAGTATATGTCTTTTTAGCACTAATTGTACTTTTGTTTTTAATATTTACTGCCATATACAATCAGCTCATGTTGCCCTTTTATCTACGTGAACACCATCTGCAGGAGACTGATGAGTCTTACAGATGATTATAGTGCACCATCTTGTGGTAAAGATGTTTTATCACAAACATTTCAACATGTGAACTTTCACTAAAAGAAAAATTCAATGCAGGTCCAGACTGATCGCAGAAAAGAAAAGCTTCAGTAACCTTTGGAACATAAAAAGAGACTTTATTTTTGTATTTTATTATATAAGGCTAATATCATTCTAGGCTAATTTTGTCACAACACGCTGCTGATGAGCTGAGCTGACGGAGACACGCTGGTTGTGCCGGTGTAGAAATATCAGACCCAACGCGGAGTTAGACGCCGGACAGGGGTTTTATTAAACAAAAGAACATGTAGCACACAGACGTAACACAAAGACGAAGACTGGCAAAGTAACGAAGACAGACGGCCACTATAAATAAGGAACATGATTACACATACATTAGGAACAGGTGACAGGCATGAACACATTAGGGAAAGGCGTGGCTAGAACAAACACATGGCTAAATAAACAAAACCCCTGCTGAAGGCCCCCTAGTGGTCCATCGGGGGCACTTACCCCCGTAACAAATTTTAAGGAAGTGTGATTTACATTTACATTTAGATTTACATTTCTGTCATTTGGCAGAGGCTCTTATCCAGAGCAAGATACAAAAGTGCTTTGAAGTCTCTATCAATGAATACATTAATACTGGTTCAATAGGTCACAGACTTAGGATACCATTAACCTAAAAACTGAGTTAGGATTTGAGGTTTTTTTTTATTTAAGGTTCTCACTCAAAACATGAGGACTGTATGGATCACAGTGGAGCTCTGGTACACAGCTACCTCCCACAGATAAAAGTCTACCTGAACACATCAACTTTCATTGGGTAACCTGCTCATGAAATAATCTATCCATGATACTTTAGGACATGGTTCATGTAAACACCTGAGAAATAGTGAAATCAGGTTAAAGATGAATGATTTGCAGCTTTAAGTATGTCTATTTTCCAGAAAAAAACAACATAAAATAACATTCATTCAATGTCTACCGCTTATCCGAACTATTCTCGGGTCACGTGGAGCCTGTACCTCTCTCAGGCGTCATTGTCCAGGGTGTATCCTGCCTTGATGCCCAGAGTGCCAACTCATCGCAGGGCACACACACACACTCTCATTCACTCACACAATCACACACTACCGACAATTTAGAGATGCCAATCAACCTACCACGCATGTCTTTGGACTGGGGGAGGAAACCGGAGCACCCGGAGGAAACCCCTGAGGCACGGGGAAAACATGCAAACTCCACACACACACGGCGGAGGCGGGAATCGCCTGGAGGTGTGAGGCAAACATGCTAACCACTAAGCCACTGTGCCCATAAAATAACATAAAAAAAATAAAAAAAATAAATAAAAATTAAACAAACAAACAAACAAATAAATAAATAAACAATGTAAAAGTATAATATAGGTATAATATTTACACAATACTTAGAATATGTGTATTTGAGTTAAATGGAGCAAGACATTACAAAAAGCATAAATAACACCGGTAAACACGTCCTGTATTTTAGGACACACTTTTGTATTTTACTACAAGACGGTGCAATTCTCGAACCAGGCAGTGATGCGGCTGTTTAGGATGCTCTCGATGGTCCCTCTGTAGACGGTGGTCAGGATGGGAGGAGGAAGATAAGCCTTCCTCAGCCTTTGCAGGAAGTAGAGACGCTGCTGGGCTTTCTTGGTGATGGAGCTGGTGTTGAGCGACCAGGTGAGGTCCTCTGCCAGGTGAACACCAAGGAATTTGGTGCTCTTGATGAGCTCCACATTGCACCCATCAATGTTCAGTGGAGAATGGTCACTCTGTGCTCTCCTGAAATCAATAACCATCTCTTTCGTTTTCTCCAAGTTCAGAGACAGGTTGTTGGCTTTACACCAGGCTGTTAGCCGCTGCACCTCTTTTCTGTATGCTGATTCATCATTTTTGCTGATGACACTCACCAATGGTTGTGTCATCGGTTAGCTTGATGATGTGGATGGAGCTGTGCATTGCTGCACAGTCGTGAGTGAACAGCAGTGGGCTGAGCATGTAGCCCTGAGGATCTCCAGTGCTCAATATGGTGGTGATGGAGATGCTGTTCCTGATCTGGACTGACTGAGGTCTCCCAGTCAGGAAATCCAGGATCCAGTTGCAGAGGGAGGTGTTGGTGCCCAGCAGACTCAGCTTCTCAATCAGATGTTGAGGAATGATTGTGTTGAATGCTGAACTGAAGTCTGTGAACAGCATTCGTACGTAAGTGTCTTTATTGTCCAGGTGTGTGAGGTGCAGATGGAGAGTTGTGCTGATGGCATTGTCTGTGGAGCGATTTGGATGATACGCAAACTGCATGGGGTCTAGTGATGGTGGCAGCAGGTTCTTGATGTGCCTCATGATGAGCCTCTTAAAGCACTTCATGATGATGGGTGTGAGTGCAATGGGATGGTAGTCATTGAGATAGGACACTGGAGACTTCTTTGGCACGGGGATGATGGTGGTGGTCTTTAGGCACGTTGGGATGACAGACCACCCTCAGGGAGATGTAGAAGATGTCAGTGAAGACATCCACTAGCTGTTCTGCACATTCCCTGAGCACTCTGCCAGGAATGTTGTCTGGTCCAGCAGCTTTCTGTGGGTTAACTCTGCATAGAGTTTTCCTCATATCGGCCGTGGTGAGACAGAGCACCTGGTCCTCTAGAGAAGGGATGGTCTTTCTCACTGTAACATCATTCTGTGCCTCAAACCGAGCGTAGAAGCTGTTCAGTGCATCTGGAATGGAGACATCACTGTCACAGGCAGTTGGAGCTGGCCTGTAGTTGGTGATGGACTGGATGTCTTGCCACATGCGCTGAGTGTCACTGTGTCACATGCGCTGTTCTGGAAGTGGCCGTGGATTCTCTGGGAGTGTGTACGCTTTGCCTCCCTGATGGCTCGAGACAGTTTAGCCCGTGCTGTTCTTAGGGCATCCTTGTCTCCAGCTCTGAAGGCAGAGTCCCTGGATTTTAGCAGCATACGCACTTTTGCGGTCATCCACGGCTTCTGGTTGGAGCATGTGGTGATGGATTTGGAGAAGGTCACATCATCGATGCACTTGGTGATGTAGCTGGTCACTGATAACATACATTCCTCCAAATCTCAGTCGCTGAGCCACGTCTCTGTAAAAACAAAAATGCAGCAGTCTCTGTACTCACACTGTGTAGTTCGCTGGAGTCGGATGTAGTCCAGTTTATTGTCCAGGGAGCAGACATTGGAGAGAATGTTAGCTAGGGTTTGTTTTTAGCCTAGCACGGACACCCAGCCTCTTGCTGCATTTCCGCTGTCTCGCACACCGCTTCCGTCGACTCCTCTCCTGGCCACCGGCATTGGGCGACGCCGAGGACTCAGGGTCTGGTCTCTGCAGCAAGCCAAGATTGCGAAGCTTTTTCCATAGGTCATCATGCACGTTGGCTGGTGCATGATTTCCATACTCTATCAGTGTCTGGCGGTCGTACACATGAACACCATTGTATCTGGTGTCCATACGCCGTGGTAGTCGGGCTATATGAGGACAATAGCACCATTTTTGATCCAGAGTGGCCACTGCGTGCTACTGCCGCACCGCCATCTTGGATCTATCAAATCACCATAAAGTCTCACTGACTGACCTGTTTCCAATGGTTTTATTTTATTTCTAAGTACAGATTTTTATTATTTTTAACATTTGGAAAGTATTACAATTTCTGCTATCAAGGATAGTAACAGAGTAACCTCAGGGTTGGGGATAGTAACCTCAATGTTTTCTCCTCCCCTATGTCATATGAACTCTCAGTAGTTCTTGCAGTACCACAGGTATGTTTATGTTAACTTAAGGCCCTGAAGCAGAGGAACATTCTTGAAGATTATAAAACTGATTGTTATAGTGACCTCAATATTATCCAAAACAACCAAAGCAGATGAGTGTATTTTTTATGTTTCATACAGCTAAAACAGCCAGGGGTCAAATTGACCCCAAGGAACACTGATGTCACAAAATGTGTACAGGACACTGAACATTATTATATGATCATGATCATTTTATGTTTACCTGGTTGTCTCCATTAAATTAGGAAAAGTCATTAAATATGATGCAAAAAAAATATGTTAAACATATATTTAGAGACATTATACATTGAATGGGGTCAAATTGACCCCAATTATAATAGGAAGGTTAAGTGAAGTGGAGCTCAGTGGTTAAGGTGTTGCTGCTGATCAGAAGGTTGTGAGTTTGAATCCCAGCAATAGCAAGCTGCCTCTACTGGGCCCCTGAACAAGGCCCTTAACCCTCAACAGCTCAGCTGTATAAATATCAGTTTCTTGGGATAAAGTGCATCTGCTGATTGCTTTAAATGTAATCAAGTTTTTAACTGTAGGTGGCTGTGATGGTTTCTGGTAAAGCTCACTTTACGCAAGTCATGTCACCCAGATACTCAAAACTGAACAAACTTTAATAAATTCTAAGAGGATTTGATCAAATCTTTTACTCATGCCTCCTACATAAATATGTTTGTGTAAATGTAGGAACTTGAACATTTATTATCACTCTTGAGTGTGTTAGGATTGATGATTCATTTTTGCATGCTTTATTTAAAAAAATAAAAAATAAATAAATAAATATGTTTATTTAAAAGAATGATTAACAAAAAAACATCATTTTGACTTTATACCTTATTAAGGAACATATACAATAAACAACAGGGTTCAAAGGTTTTTTCATTTAAAATTGGAAATAAACAGATTTTATAATTTTATAACTTTAAACAAATTCTGTTTAACAGCAGCTGTGTCTATGTGACTATAATGATGTGTCATTTGTTTAAGTGAGTTTTCAGCATCATCTAGTTGGAGGACTTGGATGAAGAGCTGGTCACATTTCACATCAAATTTATGTAGAAATACAGAACATTATGAAGGGTTCACAAGTTTCTAGCAGAATTGTACAGAATCTAGACGTAGTGTTCATTCCTCATCATCAGGGGCGATAATAACCTAAATACAAGTTCATGTACAAAAGTGTAACATTTAAAAATTTACATATAAAAAGTTTAAAATATATAATACTAATAATTGTGCCTCAATTCTCATGGATTTTAACAACTGATTAAATTTATTACAACCTTTTTCTCAAGGTTCCTTTCAAATTATAAGCAAATGTCAAAATAATAGAATAACATTTATATAACAAATTCAAATTGTTCTTAGTTTCCAAGTCTGATTATGAAAAACACAAAGATCAGCCAAACTGATATGAAAATATTAGAGCTGAATTAACATTTAGCAATTTAAACATTTCCAACTTCAGAAATCCCCAACCATCTCACCGACCTCACCCACCTCACCAGCCATGACCATCTCACCATTCCACCCACCTCACGTGCCTCGCCCACTTCAATAAACAAAAAAGTATAAATGATGTTGGTGCACTGTATAAATTACAGAAGTGGAAATAATTCTGCTGTCCTGAGTAAAATACTCTTAATATTATCATTTGAAAATGGATGCATTTTTTGGCAGTTGGACACTGGACACTAGTGAAAATTTCAATGAATGGATGGAAGCAATTGGTAAGCATTTATAATGATTTATAATCCCACTCTCTGTGTTTATAATGATTTATAATCCCACTCTCTGTGTTTATAATGATTTATAATCCCACTCTCTGGTGTTTATAATGATTTATAATCCCACTCTCTGTGTTTATAATGATTTATAATCCCACTGTCAGTGTTTATAATGATTTATAATCCCACTCTTTACGATCTTTTCATGCTATTTGGGAGTCATTTTATTTTAACATTTAACGAATTTTTTTTTTATATTTTGAGCAATCTTTTATTAAGCATTTTATTTCATAGGCCTTCCACCTGCGATGATAGAATATGGACGGAACATGAAAACAGTGGTCATATTTTCACAAGATGGAGATTATATAGTCAAAAAAACCAAAATGTACGAGGCCAGCAACAGATCTTTCACACTCACATTCAAACTGGGTGAGGAATTCGATGAAAGCACCATAGACTTCAGAGTCTGCAAAGTAAGTTCACTAAACAGCAGAGTTTCCTAAAAATCAGCAAATTTATAATGCATTACATTTACAGTACAATATCTGGAATTTTATATGTAGGATTCTGACATGTTTGAAAGAATTTATCTCTCCAATTTAGCCAGAATAAAATTATGGATTAGTGTTGATGTCTCCTAAAATAATAAACTGTTTTCAGTCTGTCTTGAACCTGGAAGCAGGTAAACTTGTACATCTGCAGAAGTGGGACGGTAAGGAGAACACAACCATTCACGAGATCCAGGATGGGAAACTGATTACAGTGAGAATGTTCCAACATTTATTGTTTTCTGTTTGTGAGTTTTATTTGCTTTTAAAAATCAGAGATAATAGTATATTTATTGTATTTTTTAGACTTTTATATTTGGGGATATTGTAGCTGTGCGCATTTATGAGAAGATCAAATGACCTACCAGCAGGAGGAACGACATCTATGAAGATGAAGAATTATTATTCAACCATATGTCCTGACACTTGGGGTGGAAACAGTTCATGAAAATCTCCAAAAACTAAATTAAATAAAGATCTGGAGAAAATGAGAAATGCGCTATGTGTGACACTGATTCATAAAAGCACAACACACAAGAGAATATTATATAGATGTTTATATTAATGTGTAAATAAGATGATTATTAGTCTTCTTTATGGAGTAAGACAGGGTTCTGGGGCTTTTGGACTTTCAATTCAATTTTTTTTTCAATTCAATTTTATTTGTATAGCGCTTTTAACAAAGAGCATTGTCTCAAAGCAGCTTTACAGAACATAAAAAACAATAAACATACAAACAAACAGTCCTAGATGTTAGACAAAATTTTCCCTAGTGAGCGAGCCTGAGGTGACTCAGGCGACTGTGGCAAGGAAAAACTCCCTCAGATGGAATTAGGAAGAAACCTTGAGAGGAACCAGACTCAAAAGGGAACCCATCCTCATCTGGGTGACACACGGAGAGTGCGATATGAACAATGTCCTTTCTGCATTAGTTGTGTGATGCAGATACAGCATGTGTTATGTGTAAAATGTCCACATAGGGTTGGCAGTGCTGCTTTGATTACTCCAGTCCTCAGAAAGCAGAACCCGGCTGGAGCTGGTCCATCTCTGGATGCCACCGGAGCTGGCACAATCTCTGTGTGACTCGGGGGTGGGTAGAAGAAGGGAAACAAATGGAAAGGGATTAGCGTAGCTGCTATTCATGATATTAGCAGGCACTAGATGATGATGTGCATCTAATCGGATGTATTGGAGTACAAGGTTATGGGATGTATTAGGTGTATGCCTGGCTAAAGAGATATGTCTTTAGTCTACGTTTGAACTGGGAGACTGTGTCTGAGCCCCGAACACTGTCAGGAAGACTGTTCCAAAGTTTAGGAGCTAAATACGAAAAAGCTCTACCCCCTTTTGTAGACTTTGATATTCTGGGAACTACCAGAAGTCCGGAGTTTCGAGATCTTAAGGAGCGTGATGGATTGTAACGTGTTAGAAGACCGGCTAGATACGTGGGAGCTAAACCATTTAAAGTCTTGTATGTAAGAAGTGCTAGTTTATAATCAATTCTAAACTTAACAGGTAGCCAGTGCAGGGATGATAATATTGGGGTTATATGGTCATACTTTCTTGACCTGGTAAGGACTCTAGCAGCTGCATTCTGGACTAACTGTAGCTTGTTTATTGAAGATGCAGGACAACCACCAAATAACGCATTACAATAGTCCAGTCTGGAGGTCATGAATGTGTGAACTAGCTTTTCTGCATCAGATACAGATAAAATGTTCCTAAGCTTGGCGATATTTCTGAGGTGGAAGAAGGCTATTTTTGTAATATCGGAAATATGTTTTTCAAAGGACAAACTGCTGTCTAATATTACGCCCAGGTCTTTCACTGTAGAGCTAGTAGTAATAGAACATCCTTCTAAGTACAGGTTGAATTTTGAGAGCTTCTGTGTACTGGTTTTTGGACCAATCAGTAATATCTCCGTCTTATCAGGATTTAGTAATAGAAAATTATCAGTCATCCAATCTTTAATATCTTTAACGCACTCTGTTAATCTAGACAGTTTAGATATTTCATCTGGTTTTGATGAGATATATAACTGTGTATCGTCAGCGTAACAATGGAAACTAATCCCATGCCTTCTAATGATGTTGCCTAAGGGAAGCATGTATATTGAGAAAAGCAGAGGTCCTAAAACTGAACCTTGTGGGACCCCATATTCCACTGGCATTACACTGGACATTTCTCCATTTAAATCTACAAAATGGTATCGATCAGACAGGTAGGATCTGAACCATTTTAATGCCTGTCCCTGAATACCTATGTGCTTTTGTAAGCGGTCTATGAGAATGTTATGATCTAAAGTGTCGAATGCAGCACTAAGATCAAGTAAAACTAATATTGAGATGCAGCCTTGGTCCGAAGCTAAAAACAAGTCATTTGTGATCTTAACTAGTGCAGTTTCTGTGCTATGATGGGGCCTGAAACCTGACTGAAATTCTTCAAGGATATTGTTTTCCTGTAAGAAGGAGCATAATTGAGTAGACACAACCTTTTCTAATATTTTAGATATAAAGGGAAGGTTTGAAATCGGTCTGTAATTTAATAAGTCATTAGGGTCTAGTTTAGGTTTCTTAAGAAGAGGCTTAATAACTGCCAGCTTGAAAGGTTTAGGGACGTGACCTAAATATAACGAGGAATTAATAATGTTGAGGAGAGGCTCTCCAGCTGTGTGTATCACTTCTTTCAGTAATCTAGATGGAATTGGATCTAACAAACATGTTGTTGAATTAGCCGTGGTGATAAGTTTATACAGCTCTTCCTTCCCTATACCTGTAAAGCATTGTAGCTTTGAATGTGGAGCTTTAGGTTGGGCTAGATTACCGGATGCTGTCAAAGGTTGAACATCCATTATTTTGTTCCTGATACTATCGATTTTGTCGGTGAAAAAGTTCATAAAGTCCTCACTATTAAGCTGTGATGGAGTACTCTCTTCAGATATCTGATGTTTTGTCAGTCTAGCCACTGTACTAAATAAGAATCTGGGATTGTTTTGGTTTATTTCTATAAGTTTGCTCAAATGCTCAGCCCCAGCAGCTTTTAGAGCCTGTCTATAGTTAGACATACTGTCTTTATATGCACTTCTGAAAACTTCTAATTTAGTTTTTCTCCATTTTCGCTCTAGGTTACGGGTTGCTCTCTTGAGGGCGTGAGTGTGACTATTGTACCATGGTGCAGGTGTTTTATCTCTGACCCTTTTTAACCGGATGGGAGCAACAGTGTCTAGTGTGCTGGTGAAAATAGTGCCTATGCTGTTAGTTAATTCATCTAGGTCATCTGCATTTAGGGGTCTGGTGAGAAGTTGAGACAGATCCGGTAGATTACTTGTGAATCTGTCTTTAGTGGTCGGGATAATAGTTCTACCGAGTCGATAACGAGGGGAGACGTGTCTAATATGTTCTACAGGTAGAGTGTACACTAAGAGGTGATGGTCTGTGATATCATCACTTTGAGGTAGAACAGCTATATCAGTGACATCTGTTCCATGTGATATAACTAAATCTAGTGTATGATTAAAACGATGAGTTGGTCTAGTAATGTTTTGTTTAACTCCAAAAGAATTTAATTAATCCATAAATGCGAGTCCTAAGGCATCATTGGAATCGTCTACATGAATGTTAAAGTCTCCTACAATCAACACCTCGTTATAATTAATCAGTAGGTCTGAGAGTAAATGTGCAAACTCTTTAAGAAAATCGGCGTAGGGCCCCGGGGGTCTATATACGGTGGCCAGCGCAAGATATAGTAGAGATTTTTTATTTATGTCTGTGAGTGTAACATTAAGGACAAGCACTTCGAATGAGTTAAACCTGGGTCCTGTTTTCTGCGTAACGTTAAGAGAGTTGCTATAAATAGTTGCAACACCACCTCCACGACCAGTCTTACGGGGCTCATGCTTATAGCAAAAGCCTGACGGAGTGGACTCATTCAGACTAATGAATTCATTTGGCCTAAGCCAGGTTTCAGTAAGGCAGAGTGTATCAAAACTATAATCTGAGATCATTTCATTAACAATAAGTGCTTTCTGTGCAAGGGATCTAATGTTGAGAAGCCCAAACTTTAGAAATTGTTTTTCTTTAATTATTTGGTGTTTTTCAGGTATAACTGTGATTAGATTATTTCGAGGGCTATAAATGAATTTATTCTTTGATCTCACTATTCGGGGAACAGACACAGTCTCTATAAGATGAGCTATATGTGCACTCGTATCAATCTGGTGAGCTGAGCAGTAGCTATCATAATTGTAATTGTAATCTGAGGTATGGCTTACCAGTCAGATGGTGCGTAGTGTCCTGGAGATGTTGTCTGAGAGGACTGCTGCTCCAACTCTGCTTGGGTGCAGGCCATCAGGACGGTAGAACCTAGGACGCTCCCAGAAAAGATTCCAGTTATCAACAAAAGGTAATTTCTGATCTTGACACCATGACTGTAACCATTCATTAAAAGCAAATAGTCTACTGAACCTCTCGATTCCTCGCTGGAACGTGGGAAGTGGCCCTGACACGATGATCCTCGTCGTGGGCGATGTGGTGCGTACCAGCTCCACCAGGCTCCTGAAGTCCTTCTTCAGGATCTCCGTCTGCCTCAGCCTGATGTCGTTCGTGCCAGCATGGAGGACCACAGCTCCGATGTTCTTCTTCAGGATCGCGGGTACCTGTGCAGAGACATCGAGAACACGAGCACCAGGAAGACAGCGAGTGTGCACCTTACCTTTAGCCGCAGTAGCACGGACGTGCCGAACGATGGAGTCTCCGATGATCACCGTGTCGCACTCTGTCTCGCGAAGGGGAGCGAAGCGGTTCTGGGTCGGGATCTCGAAGACGGGTGGCGGCGGAGGGGGAGAGGTCCTCGCCCGGGGCTTGGCTCGCGTCTTCCGCTGCTGCTGCATCCAGGCTGCGTGGTACCCCGGCGCCGGAGTGAACGAAACCTGGGCGGGCCGCGTCCTTGCGCTGGGCCTGGGCAGAGAAGCACACGGAGTTGAGGTTGTGGGAGTGATTGTTTCACGCCGTGAATTTACCTGGGACAGGTGAGCGTCAGTCCGGGACGATTCCAACGCGGCTTTCCACTGTCGCAGCTGGGCCTGCTTCACCTGTAGGTCGCGAATCTGCTTCTCCACGGCCTCCAGCTCCAAATCCACCGAGTGCAGCTCGAAAGAGTCCTCACCTGCACTCAAAGGCAGACACACAACAGACATAATGTTTAGTTGTAGTAATAAACAGAGATAACCGATGTGAAAAAGTAAACAAACTTGTGGTAGCCGGGCTAACGAATTAGCAATGCTATTAAGCTAACCCACTATTGGCGAGTGTTTTGGAAAACAAATAAAACTAGCGATATAAAACGCGTTTGGAGTGAGAATATTATAGGATACTATAGGTACTGTAAAAGTTAGAATATAGGACTGAATTTAAGATACAAATCGCGAAAATTGTAGGTCAGCTCGGCGGGGCTCGGAAAAACACGTCTCGTCTCGACCAATCGATAATCGATCCACTTTCATGAAGAAGTTACTGAGAACTTCATTAGAGCCATGCTTGATGAACAGATCTTTGTGGAGATGTCAGACAGATTGTGTTTACATTCATTCATTTAACAAAATGTCTCAAAGTTTCCATTTTAATGTTGAGTAAATATATAAAATAGCATTAATATAATATTAGAACAGGTCTAGTTAATGGGTAACAATCCAGAGCTCGGGCCAGGGAGCAGACAAGCAGGCTATTCTCACCGTTTGCTAGCTGCAATGAGTTCAAAAAAGAGAGATAGAAAAAATTCATAAACCCTGAAATATCTGAAGATCCTCTGAGAACTCCAGCTGTGTCTATGTGACTATAATGGTGTTATTTGTTAAAGTGAGTTTTCAGCATCATCTAGTTGGAGGACTTGGATGAAGATCTGGTCACAGTTCACATCAAATTTATGTAGAAATACAGAACATTATAAAGGGTTCACAAGTTTCTAGCAGAATTGTACAGAATCTAGAAGTAGTGTTTATTCCTCATCATCAGGGGCGATAATAACCTAAATACAAGTTCATGTACAAAAGTGTAGCATTTAAAAATTTATGTATGGATTTTGACTAGTGATTTTAAATCATTGCAAGCTTTTTCTCAAGGTTCCTTTCAAATTATATGCAAATTTCAGAAAATATTTTAATAGACAATTCAAATTGTTTTTAGTTTCCAAGTCTGAGTATGAGAACCACAAAGATCAGCCAAACTGTTATAAAAAAAGATATCAGAGGTGAATTAACACTTATCAGTTAAAACAATTGCAAGTTCAGAAATCTCCACCCACCCCACCTACCCTACCCTAACAGCCCCACCCACCTCAACAGCCCCACCCATCTCACAAGGCAAAAAAGTATAAATAATCTTGGTACACTATGAAAATTACAGAAGTTACAATAATTCTGCTGACCTGAATAAATTATGCTTAATAATATCATTTGAAAATGGATGCATTTTTCGGCAGTTGGACAGAGGTCACTAAGGAAAATGCCAATGAATACATGGAATCACTTGGTAAGTGTTTATAATGATTTATAATCCCACTTTCTGTGTTTATAATGATTTATAATCCCACTCTCAGAGCAATCGCGCCGAGTGACGTCCGCCGACGACCGGTAGCGCCGAGTGATGACCTCAGTCCCGCTAGAGCTGGAAACCCCCCCAAGGGATGGGAGGGCGGGAGACAGGTACAGGCGATGCCCTCCTCCGCCGACGAGGGGTGAGGCAGCATTCCCCACGGAAAACCAGAGAGTGGAGCGACGTCCCTCACGGAAACAGAAGCGGAACGAGGGCTTTATAATCTATTATAATAATATAATATAACCACTCTCTGTGGTTATAATGATTTATAATCCTACTCTCTGTGTTTATAATGATTTATAATTCCACTCTCAGAGTTTATAATGATTTATAATCCCAGTCTCAGTGTTTATAATGATTTATAATCCCACTCTCTGTGTTTATAATGATTTATAATCCCACTCTCTGTGTTTATAATGATTTATAATCCCACTCTCTGTGTTTATAATGATTTATAATCCCACTTTCTGTGTTCATAATGATTTATAATCCCATTCTCTGGTGTTTATAATGATTTATAATCCCACTCTCTGTGTTTATAATGATTTATAATCCCACTCTCAGTGTTTATAATGATTTATAATCCCACTTTCTGTGTTCATAATGATTTATAATCCCATTCTCTGGTGTTTATAATGATTTATAATCCCACTCTCTGGTGTTTATAATGATTTATAATCCCACTCTGTGTTTATACTGATTCATAATCCCACTCTCAGTGTTTATAATGATTTATAATCCCACTTTCTGTGTTTATAATGATTTATAATCCCACTCTCTGTGTTTATAATGATTTATAATCCCACTCTCTGTGTTTATAATGATTTTAATCCCACTCTCTGTTTTTATAATGATTTATAATCCACTCTCTGTGTTTATAATGATTTTAATCTCACTCTCTGTGTTTATAATGATTTATAATCCCACTCTCTGTGTTTATACTGATTTATAAACCCACTCTCAATGTTTATAATGATTTAAAATCCCACTCTCTGTGTTCATAATGATTTATAATCCCACTCTCTGTGTTTATAATGATCTATAATCCCACTCTTTGTGTTTATAATGATTTATAATCCCACTCTCAGTGTTTATAATGATTTATAATCCCACTCTCAGTGTTTATAATGATTTATAATCCCACTCTCTGTTTTTATAATGATTTATAATCCCACTCTCTGTGTTTATAATGATTTATAATCCCACTCTTAGTGTTTATAATGATTTATAATCCCACTCTCTGTGTTTATAATGATTTACAATCCCACTCTCTGTGTATATAATGATTTATAATCCCACTCTCTGTGTTTGTAATGATTTATAATCCCACTCTCTGTGTTTATAATGATTTACAATCCCACTCTTAGTGTTTATAATGATTTATAATCCCACTCTCTGTGTTTATAATGATTTACAGTCCCACTCTCTGGTGTTTATAATGATTTAAAATCCTATTGTCTGCATTTATAATGATTTATAATCCCACTCTCTGTGTTTATAATGATTTTAATCCCACTCTCTGTTTTTATAATGATTTATAATCCACTCTCTGTGTTTATAATGATTTATAATCCCACTCTCAATGTTTATAATGATTTAAAATCCCACTCTCTGTGTTCATAATGATTTATAATCCCACTCTCTGTGTTTATAATGATTTATAATCCCACTCTTTGTGTTTATAATGATCTATAATCCCACTCTTTGTGTTTATAATGATCTATAATCCCACTCTCAGTGTTTATAATGATTTATAATCCCACTCTCAGTGTTTATAATGATTTATAATCCCACTCTCTGTGTTTATAATGATTTATAATCCCACTCTTAGTGTTTATAATGATTTATAATCCCACTCTCTGTGTTTATAATGATTTACAATCCCACTCTTAGTGTTTATAATGATTTATAATCCCACTCTCTGTGTTTGTAATGATTTATAATCCCACTCTCAGTGTTTATAATGATTTATAATCCCACTCTTAGTGTTTATAATGATTTATAATCCCACTCTCTGTGTTTATAATGATTTATAATCCCACTCTTAGTGTTTATCATGATTTATAATCCCACTCTCTGTGTTTATAATGATTTACAATCCCACTCTTAGTGTTTATAATGATTTATAAACCCACTCTCTGTGTTTATAATGATTTATAATCCCACTCTCTGTGTTTATAATGATTTATAATTCCACTCTCAGTGTTTATAATGATTTACAATCCTATTGTCTGCATTTATAATGATTTATAATCCCACTCTCTGGTGTTTATAATGATTTATAATCCCACTCTCTGTGTTTATAATGATTTATAATCCCACTCTCTGTGTTTATAATGATTTTAATCCCACTCTCTGTTTTTATAATGATTTATAATCCCACTCTCTGTGTTTATAATGATTTATAATCCCACTCTCTGTGTTTATAATGATTTATAATCCCACTCTGTGTTTATACTGATTTATAATCCCACTCTCAGTGTTTATAATGATTGATAATCCCACTCTCAATGTTTATAATGATTTAAAATCCCACTCTCTGTGTTTATAATGATTTATAATCCCACTCTCAGTGTTTATAATGATTTATAATCCCACTCTCAGTGTTTATAATGATTTATAATCCCACTCTCTGTGTTTATAATGATTTATAATCCCACTCTCAGTGTTTACAATGATTTATAATCCCACTCTTTGTGTTTATAATGATTTATAATCCCACTCTCTGTGTTTACAATGATTTATAATCCCACTCTCTGGTGTTTAAAATGATTTATAATCCCACTCTCTGTGTTTATAATGATTTATAATCCTACTCTCTGTGTTTATAATGATTTTAATCCCACTCTCTGTTTTTATAATGATTTACAATCCCACTCCCTGTGTTTATAATGATTTATAGTCCCACTCTCAATGTTTATAATGATTTATAATCCCACTCTCTGTGTTTATAATGATTTATAATCCCACTCTCAGTGTTTATAATGATTTATAATCCCATTCTCTGGTGTTTATAATGATTTATAATCCCACTCTCTGGTGTTTATAATGATTTATAATCCCACTCTGTGTTTATAATGATTTATAATCCCACTCTCTGTGTTTATAATGATTTATAATCCCACTCTCTGTGTTCATAATGATTTATAATCCCACTCTCTGGTGTTTATAATGATTTATAAACCCACTCTCAATGTTTATAATGATTTAAAATCCCACTCTCTGTGTTCATAATGATTTATAATCCCACTCTCTGGTGTTTATAATGATTTATAATCCCACTCTCTGTGTTCATAATGATTTATAATCCCACTCTCTGTGTTTATAATGATTTATAATCCCACTCTCTGTGTTTATAATGATTTTAATCCCACTCTCTGTTTTTATAATGATTTATAATCCCACTCTTTGTGTTTATAATGATTTAAAATCCCAATCTTTGTGTTTATAATGATTTATAATCCCACTCTCAGTGTTTATAATGATTTATAATCCCACTCTCTGTGTTTATAATGATTTATAATCCCACTCTCTGTGTTTATAATGATTTATAATCCCACTCTCTGTGTTTATAATGATTTATAATCCCACTCTCAGTGTTTATAATGATTTATAATCCCACTCTCAATGTTTATAATGATTTATAATCCCACTCTTTGTGTTTGTAATGATTTATAATCCCACTCTCAGTGTTAATAATGATTTATAATACCACTCTCTGTGTTTATAATGATTTATAATCCCACTCTTTGTGTTTATAATGATTTATAATCCCACTCTCTGTGTTTATAATGATTTATAATCCCACTCTCAGTGTTTATAATGATTTAAAATCCTATTGTCTGCATTTATAATGATTTATAATCCCACTCTCTGGTGTTTATAATGATTTATAATCCCACTCTCAGTGTTTATAATGATTTATAATCCCACTCTCAGTGTTTATAATGATTTATAATCCCACTCTCTGTGTTCATAAAGATTTATAATCCCACTCTCTGTGTTTACAATGATTTATAATCCCACTCTCTGTGTTTACAATGATTTATAATCCCACTCTCAGTGTTAATAATGATTTATAATACCACTCTCTGTGTTTATAATGATTTATAATCCCACTCTTTGTGTTTATAATGATTTATAATCCCACTCTCTGTGTTTATAATGATTTATAATCCCACTCTCAGTGTTTATAATGATTTATAATCCCACTCTCTGTGTTTACAATGATTTATAATCCCACTCTCTGTGTTTACAATGATTTACAGTCTCACTGTCAGGAGTAGCTGGACAGTTCCCTGCCAGGCCCGGGGAGGGCGCTGGCGGGAGAATCCTGGAAGCCTGTTTGTCTGTGTGATTTCCTGCCCATTGTTCTCCATCCTGATTGTGTCACCTGTCCCTTATTACCCTGTTGTGTTTCCCTATAAAAGGGATCCTGGTGTGCATGTGTGGTGTGGGTCAATGTTCTGTGTATAGCTGTCCTGTGGGTGTTATGTTAGGTTTGGGGTTATGTGTGTTTAGTTTATTGTACCACGGAGTCTCGCGTTATGTTTGTTTTTCCCCTGTATTGTGTTTATGTTAATAAAATCAGTGCTTCGCTGAATCCTGCGCTTGGGTCTGTGCTTTCACGGCGTGCTGGAGCGCGCGGCACCACGGAGGTCCGGGTTCGAGCCCCGCAGAGGGCGGGCAGGGTGGCCGGACGTGACACTCACTCTCTGGTGTTTATAATGATTTATAATCCTACTCTCTGTGTTTATAATGATTTATAATCCCACTCTCTGTGTTTATAATGATTTATAATCCCACTCTCTGTGTTTATAATGATTTTAATCCCACTCTCTGTGTTTATAATGATTTATAATCCCACTCTCTGTGTTTATAATGATTTTAATCCCACTCTCTGTTTTTATAATGATTTATAATCCCACTCTCTGTGTTTATAATGATTTATTATCCCACTCTCTGGTGTTTATGATTTATAATCCCACTCTCTGTGTTTATAATGATTTATAATCCCACTCTCTGTGTTTATAATGATTTTAATCCCACTCTCTGTTTTTATAATGATTTATAATCCCACTCTCTGTGTTTATAATGATTTATAATCCCACTCTCTCGTGTTTATAATGATTTATAATACCACTCTCTCGTGTTTATAATGATTTATAATCCCACTCTCTGTGTTTATAATGATTTATAATCCCACTCTCTGTGTTTATAATGATTTTAATCCCACTCTCTGTTTTTATAATGATTTATAATCCCACTCTCTGTGTTTATAATGATTTTAATCCCACTCTCTGTGTTTATAATGATTTATAGTCACACTCTCAGTGTTTATAATGATTTATAATCCCACTCTCTCGTGTTTATAATGATTTATAATACCACTCTCTCGTGTTTATAATGATTTATAATCCCACTCTCTGTGTTTATAATGATTTATAATCCCACTCTCTGTGTTTATAATGATTTATAATCCCACTCTCTGTGTTTATAATGATTTATAATCCCACTCTCTGTGTTTATAATGATTTATAATCCCACTCTCTGTGTTTATAATGATTTTAATCCCACTCTCTGTTTTTATAATGATTTATAATCCCACTCTCTGTGTTTATAATGATTTATAATCCCACTCTCTGTGTTTATAATGATTTATAATCCCACTCTCTGTGTTTATAATGATTTTAATCCCACTCTCTGTGTTTATAATGATTTATAGTCACACTCTCTGTGTTTATAATGATTTTAATCCCACTCTCTGTTTTTATAATGATTTATAATCCCACTCTCTGTGTTTATAATGATTTATTATCCCACTCTCTGGTGTTTATGATTTATAATCCCACTCTCTGTGTTTATAATGATTTATAATCCCACTCTCTGTGTTTATAATGATTTATAATCCCACTCTCTGTGTTTATAATGATTTTAATCCCACTCTCTGTGTTTATAATGATTTATAATCCCACTCTCTGTGTTTATAATGATTTTAATCCCACTCTCTGTTTTTATAATGATTTATAATCCCACTCTCTGTGTTTATAATGATTTATAGTCACACTCTCTCGTGTTTATAATGATTTTAATCCCACTCTCTGTTTTTATAATGATTTATAATCCCACTCTCTGTGTTTATAATGATTTATAGTCACACTCTCTCGTGTTTATAATGATTTATAATCCCACTCTCTGTGTTTATAATGATTTATAATCCCACTCTCTGTGTTTATAATGATTTTAATCCCACTCTCTGTTTTTATAATGATTTATAATCCCACTCTCTGTGTTTATAATGATTTATAATCCCACTCTCTGTGTTTATAATGATTTTAATCCCACTCTCTGTTTTTATAATGATTTATAATCCCACTCTCTGTGTTTATAATGATTTATAGTCACACTCTCTCGTGTTTATAATGATTTATAATCCCACTCTCTGTGTTTATAATGATTTTAATCCCACTCTCTGTTTTTATAATGATTTATAATCCCACTCTCTGTGTTTATAATGATTTATAATCCCACTCTCTCGTGTTTATAATGATTTATAATACCACTCTCTCGTGTTTATAATGATTTATAATCCCACTCTCTGTGTTTATAATGATTTATAATCCCACTCTCTGTGTTTATAATGATTTATAATCCCACTCTCTGTGTTTATAATGATTTATAGTCACACTCTCTCGTGTTTATAATGATTTATAATCCCACTCTCTGTGTTTATAATGATTTTAATCCCACTCTCTGTGTTTATAATGATTTATAGTCACACTCTCAGTGTTTATAATGATTTATAATCCCACTCTCTCGTGTTTATAATGATTTATAATACCACTCTCTCGTGTTTATAATGATTTATAATCCCACTCTCTGTGTTTATAATGATTTATAATCCCACTCTCTGTGTTTATAATGATTTATAATCCCACTCTCTGTGTTTATAATGATTTATAATCCCACTCTCTGTGTTTATAATGATTTATAATCCCACTCTCTGTGTTTATAATGATTTTAATCCCACTCTCTGTGTTTATAATGATTTATAGTCACACTCTGTGTTTATAATGATTTATAATCCCACTCTCAATGTTTATAATGATTTAAAATCCTACTGTCTGCATTTATAATGATTTATAATCCCACTCTCTGGTGTTTATAATGATTTATAGTCCCACTCTCAATGTTTATAATGATTTAAAATCCTACTGTCTGCATTTATAATGATTTATAATCCCACTCTCTGTGTTTATAATGATTTTAATCCCACTCTCTGTGTTTATAATGATTTATAGTCACACTCTCAGTGTTTATAATGATTTATAATCCCACTCTCAATGTTTATAATGATTTAAAATCCTACTGTCTGCATTTATAATGATTTATAATCCCACTCTCTGTGTTTATAATGATTTTAATCCCACTCTCTGTGTTTATAATGATTTATAATCCCACTCTCTGTGTTTATAATGATTTTAATCCCACTCTCTGTTTTTATAATGATTTATAATCCCACTCTCTGTGTTTATAATGATTTATTATCCCACTCTCTGGTGTTTATGATTTATAATCCCACTCTCTGTGTTTATAATGATTTATAATCCCACTCTCTGTGTTTATAATGATTTTAATCCCACTCTCTGTTTTTATAATGATTTATAATCCCACTCTCTGTGTTTATAATGATTTATAATCCCACTCTCTCGTGTTTATAATGATTTATAATACCACTCTCTCGTGTTTATAATGATTTATAATCCCACTCTCTGTGTTTATAATGATTTATAATCCCACTCTCTGTGTTTATAATGATTTTAATCCCACTCTCTGTTTTTATAATGATTTATAATCCCACTCTCTGTGTTTATAATGATTTTAATCCCACTCTCTGTGTTTATAATGATTTATAGTCACACTCTCAGTGTTTATAATGATTTATAATCCCCCTCTCTCGTGTTTATAATGATTTATAATACCACTCTCTCGTGTTTATAATGATTTATAATCCCACTCTCTGTGTTTATAATGATTTATAATCCCACTCTCTGTGTTTATAATGATTTATAATCCCACTCTCTGTGTTTATAATGATTTATAATCCCACTCTCTGTGTTTATAATGATTTATAATCCCACTCTCTGTGTTTATAATGATTTTAATCCCACTCTCTGTTTTTATAATGATTTATAATCCCACTCTCTGTGTTTATAATGATTTATAATCCCACTCTCTGTGTTTATAATGATTTATAATCCCACTCTCTGTGTTTATAATGATTTTAATCCCACTCTCTGTGTTTATAATGATTTATAGTCACACTCTCTGTGTTTATAATGATTTTAATCCCACTCTCTGTTTTTATAATGATTTATAATCCCACTCTCTGTGTTTATAATGATTTATTATCCCACTCTCTGGTGTTTATGATTTATAATCCCACTCTCTGTGTTTATAATGATTTATAATCCCACTCTCTGTGTTTATAATGATTTATAATCCCACTCTCTGTGTTTATAATGATTTTAATCCCACTCTCTGTGTTTATAATGATTTATAATCCCACTCTCTGTGTTTATAATGATTTTAATCCCACTCTCTGTTTTTATAATGATTTATAATCCCACTCTCTGTGTTTATAATGATTTATAGTCACACTCTCTCGTGTTTATAATGATTTTAATCCCACTCTCTGTTTTTATAATGATTTATAATCCCACTCTCTGTGTTTATAATGATTTATAGTCACACTCTCTCGTGTTTATAATGATTTATAATCCCACTCTCTGTGTTTATAATG
This sequence comes from Hemibagrus guttatus, assembly GCA_033459395.1. Taxonomy (NCBI): domain Eukaryota; kingdom Metazoa; phylum Chordata; class Actinopteri; order Siluriformes; family Bagridae; genus Hemibagrus; species Hemibagrus guttatus. The sequence goes on from JAUCMX010000019.1 coordinate 20,734,242, forward strand.
ATTTTAATCCCACTCTCTGTTTTTATAATGATTTATAATCCCACTCTCTGTGTTTATAATGATTTATAATCCCACTCTCTGTGTTTATAATGATTTTAATCCCACTCTCTGTTTTTATAATGATTTATAATCCCACTCTCTGTGTTTATAATGATTTATAGTCACACTCTCTCGTGTTTATAATGATTTATAATCCCACTCTCTGTGTTTATAATGATTTTAATCCCACTCTCTGTTTTTATAATGATTTATAATCCCACTCTCTGTGTTTATAATGATTTATAATCCCACTCTCTCGTGTTTATAATGATTTATAATACCACTCTCTCGTGTTTATAATGATTTATAATCCCACTCTCTGTGTTTATAATGATTTATAATCCCACTCTCTGTGTTTATAATGATTTATAATCCCACTCTCTGTGTTTATAATGATTTATAGTCACACTCTCTCGTGTTTATAATGATTTATAATCCCACTCTCTGTGTTTATAATGATTTTAATCCCACTCTCTGTGTTTATAATGATTTATAGTCACACTCTCAGTGTTTATAATGATTTATAATCCCACTCTCTCGTGTTTATAATGATTTATAATACCACTCTCTCGTGTTTATAATGATTTTTAATCCCACTCTCTGTGTTTATAATGATTTATAATCCCACTCTCTGTGTTTATAATGATTTATAATCCCACTCTCTGTGTTTATAATGATTTATAATCCCACTCTCTGTGTTTATAATGATTTATAATCCCACTCTCTGTGTTTATAATGATTTTAATCCCACTCTCTGTGTTTATAATGATTTATAGTCACACTCTGTGTTTATAATGATTTATAATCCCACTCTCAATGTTTATAATGATTTAAAATCCTACTGTCTGCATTTATAATGATTTATAATCCCACTCTCTGGTGTTTATAATGATTTATAATCCCACTCTCTGTGTTTATAATGATTTAAAATCCTACTATCTGCATTTATAATGATTTATAATCCCACTCTCTGTGTTTATATGATTTATAATCCCACTCTCTGTGTTTATAATGATTTAAAATCCTACTGTCTGCATTTATAATGATTTATAATCCCACTCTCTGTGTTTATAATGATTTATAATCCCACTCTCTGTGTTTATAATGATTTATAATCCCACTCTCTGTGTTTATAATGATTTTAATCCCACTCTCTGTGTTTATAATGATTTATAATCCCACTCTCTGTGTTTATAATGATTTTAATCCCACTCTCTGTTTTTATGATTTATATCCCACTCTCTGGTTTTATGATTTATAATCCCACTCTCTGTGTTTATAATGATTTATAATCCCACTCTCTGTGTTTATAATGATTTATAATCCCACTCTCTGTGTTTATAATGATTTTAATCCCACTCTCTGTGTTTATAATGATTTATAATCCCACTCTCTGTGTTTATAATGATTTTAATCCCACTCTCTGTTTTTATAATGATTTATAATCCCACTCTCTGTGTTTATAATGATTTATAATCCCACTCTCTGTGTTTATGATTTATAATCCCACTCTCTGTGTTTATAATGATTTATAATCCCACTCTCTGTGTTTATAATGATTTTAATCCCACTCTCTGTGTTTATAATGATTTATAATCCCACTCTCTGTGTTTATAATGATTTTAATCCCACTCTCTGTGTTTATAATGATTTATAATCCCACTCTCTGTGTTTATAATGATTTATAATCCCACTCTCTGTGTTTATAATGATTTATAATCCCACTCTCTGTGTTTATAATGATTTATAATCCCACTCTCTGTGTTTATAATGATTTATAATCCCACTCTCTGTGTTTATAATGATTTATAATCCCACTCTCTGTGTTTATAATGATTTATAATCCCACTCTCTGTGTTTATAATGATTTATAATCCCACTCTCTGTGTTTATAATGATTTTAATCCCACTCTCTGTTTTTATAATGATTTATAATCCCACTCTCTGTGTTTATAATGATTTATAATCCCACTCTCTCGTGTTTATAATGATTTATAATCCCACTCTCTGTGTTTATAATGATTTATAATCCCACTCTCTGTGTTTATAATGATTTATAATCCCACTCTCTGTGTTTATAATGATTTATAATCCCACTCTCTGTGTTTATAATGATTTATAATCCCACTCTCTGTTTTATAATGATTTATAATCCCACTCTCTGTGTTTATAATGATTTTAATCCCACTCTCTGTTTTTATAATGATTTATAATCCACTCTCTGTGTTTATAATGATTTATAATCCCACTCTCTGTGTTTATAATGATTTATAATCCCACTCTCTGTGTTTATAATGATTTATAATCCCACTCTCTGTGTTTATAATGATTTATAATCCCACTCTCTGTGTTTATTATGATTTATAAACCCACTCTCTGTGTTTATAATGATTTAAAATCCTACTGTCTGCATTTATAATGATTTATAATCCCACTCTCTGTGTTTATAATTATTTATAATCCCACTCTCTGTGTTTATAATGATTTAAAATCCTACTATCTGCATTTATAATGATTTATAATCCCACTCTCTGCATTTTTAATGATTTATAATCCCACTCTCTGGTGTTTATAATGATTTAAAATCCTACTATCTGCATTTATAATGATTTATAATCCCACTCTCTGTGTTTATTATGATTTATAAACCCACTCTCTGCTGTTTATAATGATTTAAAATCCTACTGTCTGCATTTATAATGATTTATAATCCCACTCTCTGTGTTTATAATTATTTATAATCCCACTCTCTGTGTTTATAATGATTTATAATCCCACTCTCTGTGTTTATAATGATTTATAATCCCACTCTAAGATCATTTCAAGTTATTTGTGAGTCATTTTATTTCAACAATTAAAGAATCATTTTGTTTAGATTTTGGGCAATCTTTTTCCTAGGTCTTCCACCTGCTATGAGATTGTATATGTGGAACATGAAATCAGTGGTCATATTTTCACAAGATGGAGATTATATAGTCATGAAAGTTAAAATGTACGATGCCAGCAACAGATCTTTCACACTCAGATTCAAACTGGGTGAGGAATTTGATGAAAGCACCGTAGACTTCAGAGTCTGCAAAGTAAGTTCACTAATCTGCAGAGCTTCCTAAAATCAGCAAATTTATAATGCATTACATTTACAGTACAATGTCTAAGATTTTACACCATCTGGTATGGACTAGTTTTGATGTCTGTTAAAATAACAAATTATTTTCAGTCTGTCTTGAACCTGGAAGGAGGTAAACTTGTACATCTGCAGAAGTGGGATGGTAAGGAGGCCACAGCCTTTTATGAGATCCAAGATGAGAAGCTGATTGCAGTGAGGATATTTCTACATTTATTGTTTTCTGTTTGTAAGTTATATATGATTTTAAAAATCAGAGATAATAGTATATTTATTGTATTTTTTTAGACTTTAATATTTGGGGATATTGAATCTGTGTGGACTTTTGAGAAGATCAAATGACCTACCAGCAGGAGGAAGGACATCTATGAAGATGAATGATAATTATTAAATTATGAAATTATGGATGAAAATAATTATTCAACCATATGTCCTGACACTTAGGCTGGAAACAGTTCATGAAAATCTGCAAAAACTAAATTCAATAAAGATCTGGAGAAAATGAGAAATGCGTTATGTGTGACACTCAATCATAAAAGAACAACACACAAGAAAACATTATATAGATGTTTATATTAATGTGTAAATGAGATGATTATTAGTCTTCTTTATGGAGTAAGACAGGGTTCTGGGGCTTTTGGACTTTAATGAAGAAGTTACTGAGAACTTCATTAGAGCCATGCTTGATGAACAGATCTTTGTGGAGATGTCAGACAGAGTGACTGTGTTTACATTCATTCATGCCCATGTGAGGACAGTTAGGTATTAATGAATATAATAGTTTGTTTTAGAAAATTAATACCAAAGCTCTTTCCCTGCATTTTTGATTAATTTTAAGGTATTTTTGCCCTGTTAAAATCAGTTTTGACACACAGTTTTAAAATAATTTTATTTAACAGAATGTCTCACAACTTAAGTAATTTATATGAAATAGCATTAATATAATGTTAGAACAGGTCTAGGCTAATCCCGCCGTCAGCTTGCTGCAATGAGTTGAGACCCAGGGTTCACAATATAGAGACTGTGTCTTTTCCAAGCTAAACAAAAATTAAAAAATCCTGAAAAATCAGAAGATCCTCTGAGAACAGCAGCTGTGTTCATCCGGTAGGGAGTGAGAAAAAACTAGCAGTCTGGTGTACAGATTAAACACACCTTAAAACTTTATGTATGTTACATACCTTAACGTATGTAACCTGGTTCCCTGAGAAGGGAATGAAACTCTGCGTCATGACTGATGCTATGGGAACGCCTCATTGAGGAAGTTGTGTTTGAAGCTCTGTGCACACAAGCCAATTTAAAGGCTCGGATAGGGCATTTGTGTGAGCTATCGCCCAGAACAGGTTGGGAAGGATCCATGTGCAGCACAAATATAATACAAAGCATCAGGCAAAAAAAATATTGATCCAAGGTAACCAGGCCAAAAGGTTCAAAACCAGAATAAACAATCCGCAAGGCAAGAGAGTCCAAATAACAATGAAAAAGACGTAATCCACAAAATCGGCCAAAAGAGTCAAAACCAGTAAATCTGTATATCGAGGCAAACAATCCAAAAAAACATTAGGTGACATTCGATGGTCGAAAGAAACAAACAAGGTCATGCACATAGACAATAAAGCAGAATAGCACTGGGCAAAAAGGCTTGGTAGAGTACAAGATACAATATTTCACGTGGAGCGTTGTAACCACATTGCTTAAATGTTCTAGAAACAACTCGGAAGTGTTCCTCGGTGGTGCTCAGAATTCAGAGAGTGCTCCCTCTGGTGGACAGGTGCTGGTGGTGATGTTACAATATGACAAAGGGAATACATCCCAATAAGTCCACATAAGGGCATCTATGTCGCATTACTCCAGCTTCTATTTGTCTGAAATAAGTGCATGCCCGTAGTGTGACAAGCAATGCTGCATCTCTTTCCCTTCTCAGGGAACTCAGTTACATGCATAACCTGGTGTAGTTCCCTTTCGAGGGAACTCAATGCTGTGTCATGACTGACGCTATGGGAACGTCGATTGAAGTCTCTCCCAGGGGCTTTGAGAGAGCACGAGCAAACCAGGAATAGAACATCATTTGGCCCAGAAGAGCTTCGGACCCTAGAGTGGGGTCCTGGTCCAGGTTATAGAACCTGATAAAGGTATTTGGAAAGGACCAGCCTGCAGCAGCACAAATTTCTTGGAGGTGAACACCCTTGGCAGAGCCATCTTTAGGGTCAGAAATTTCTCAGAGGTTGACTCCATGGGCTTAAAGAGAGCTTCCAGCAGCCCCTCTAAAACCACAGAGAAGTTCCAGGAATTAAGGAGTGGTCTGCAGGACGGCCTCAGCCACCTGGCACCACACAGAAAATGAGAGACCCGAGGGTGCCTACCCACGGAGGCCCCGAGTACAAGACTTTTAAAGTAACAGGTGACAGGCCCTGAAAAAGGCAAGACTGCAAGAACTCTAGCACTGTACTGACTGGGCAGTGAACTGGGTCCTGATTGTGCTGACCACACCAGAGGTGAAAAAGCCTCCTCTTCTAAGCATGTAGCTTTTTAATAGAGGGAGTCCTAGCATTCAACAGAGTCTCCACAACCTCAAATGAGAGGCCTCCCTCTAAGAACTGGTCCCCCTCAGGGGCCAGAGCTTCCACATCTCGGGGCGGGGGTGTAAGATTGCCCCCTATGCCTAAGAGAGGAGGAATCTCCCAAGGAGCACTGTCTAGTGTCAGAACTCAGAGTTCCCTCTGGGTGGACACTCTTCTGGGTGGTTATGAAGTCTTCTGCAATTACCTATATTTACCAAATACTTTGCTAAATTGTAAGAAAGAAAATAATGAAACTTCTTCAGGCTTGAATGAGAAGAAGCAAACCAGCTTTATTGGCACTCAAAAAACACAGCTTCAGGCCCGATGCGGTCAAGTGCAACACCCCCACACAAATTTCCCCTATATATAGGGGCCTTTTCACCCCTCCTTACACTTTTTTGTCAGCGCTTGTTTTGACAATAGATGATTATTCTGCTGAATATGCCCCATAAAATCAACCCCTCCTTTGTTTGTCCATAAATAGTGGCCTTAAGATTACCAAGCCGTTGGCCTCAAGGATACCAATTGCTAGGCCTTTAAGTCAGGCCTAGGCCTGTCTATCATAGTTAACAGGTTACAGTAATTTATACTTTAGGAACCTATTTATTATATTGCCTATATCAGAGTACTTGAGGGCTTGCTTTGTGGGGTTATCTGGCATTTATTTAGAGTATTAAGATGTTTCCCCTACCAATATTTAATTTGTCTTTTATTCAATTATCCTTGTTCATTGTTGGTTTTATTATCTGAGGGCTTAACCTTATTTGCTCTGCAGATAGTTCAGTTAGGTTTAGTGTAGTTTCCTCCCATATTTCTATCACAACCCCCCTTTTTGTATTTTCCCTCTACATCACCTCTGTGCTTGACTGCCATTCGGTGATTTTTTTATTTTGTTCCATGTTTTGGGTAATACCAGCCACTAGAAAATGTTCATTCACTGTTTTGATTTAACTTGGGCTTGGGCCCTGCCCCGCCTCACCTATAAACACCGCCACCTGCCATTTGCCTCCACATCATCTCACCTCTCACACTCCACTTCCATCTCTGACATCTCTGATTTTCCCCACGGAACCTTACAGCACCCCTCCACCTTACCTAGGTAAGTCAATTTCCCTATTTACCTATTTACCTACTTCTTATGCTTTCTCTCTCTCTCTGTGGTATACTTTGATTTTAGTACAATGTGTTCTTCTATTAATAATATATTAATTTCTCATTCGGTTGTTCTGTTCTACCAGTCAATTTCATATCTTGTTATTGTCCTATCTGAGAGTTGTTATGACATTCCCCTCTCCTGTTTCCAGGGTTGCCGTACACTTTGTTTTTAAGAACATTGGCCTTGCTGATTCTCACTATACCATGGTGCGTCGGCACAGCCGAGCACATGGCTTTGGCTTCACAGGCCAAAGGCCTCTCCGCCGACGCCTGAGACGCTGCTTTGAGAGTGCTTGCCTCTTAAGATTCTTCATTCTCCGTTTTTTATCTTACTATGTCTAATAAACTACTCACTACTTGATTATGAGTCTCTATTTTATTTTTCTTATCTTCTTCTTCTTTCGGCTTTTCCCTTCAGTGGTCGCCACAGCGAATCATGTCTCTCCACCTATCCCTATCTTCTGCATCCTCAAAACTTGCACCCACTAGCTTCATAACCTCATTAATTCCATCCATATACCTCCTCTTTGGCCTTCCTCTTTGCCTCCTGCCTGGCAGCTCCATGTCCAACATTCTCCTACCAATATACTCACTCTCCCTCCTCTGAACATGTCCAAACCATTTTAATCTGGCCTCCCTAACTTTGTCCCCCAAACGTCCAACATGAGCTGTCCCTCTGATGTACTCGTTCCTAATCCTGTCCAATCTTGTCACTCCCAAAGAGAACCTCAACATCTTCAGCTCTGCTACCTCTAGCTCTGACTTCTGTCTCTTCCTCAGTGACACTGTCTCTAAACCATACAGCATGGCCGGTCTCACCACTGTCCTGTACACCTTCCCCTTGATTCTCGCTGATATTTTCCTATCACACAGAACTCCCGACACCTTTCTCCACCCATTCCAACCTGCCTGCACTCGCTTTTTTACCTCTTTCCCACACTCTCCATTACTCTGGATTGTTGACCTCAAGTGCTGAAACTCCTGTACCTTCTTCACCTCTTCACCCTGTAACCTTACTGTTCCACTTCCCTCCCTTTCATTCACACACATGTACTCAGTCTTACTACGATTGACTTTCATTCCTCTTCTCTCCAGCGCAAACCTCCACAGGCTTTCCTCCACCTGCTCCCTGCTTTCACTACAGATCACAATGTCATCTGCAAACATCATTGTCCAAGGAGACTCCTGTCTGACCTCCTCTGACAACTGGTCCATCACTATAGCAAACAGGAAGGGGCTCAGAGCCGATCCCTGATGCAGTCCCACCTCCACATTGAACTCCTCTGTCTGACCTACAGCACACCTCACCACTGTCCTGCTCCTCTCATACATGTCCTGCACCACTCTGACATACTTCTCTGCTACTCCTGACTTCCTCATACAGTACCACAGCTCTTCTCTTGGCACCCTGTCATATGCTTTCTCCAAGTCTACAAACACACAGTGCAACTGCCTCTGACCATCCCTATACTTCTCCATCAAAATTCTCAGAGCAAAAATTGCATCCGTTGTGCTCTTTCTGGGCATGAAGCCATACTGCTGCTCACAAATTTCCACTACCTTCCTTAACCTAGCTTCCACTACTCTTTCCCATAGCTTCATTGTATGGCTCATCAACTTTATCCCCCTATAGTTGCTGCAACTCTGCACGTCACCCTTATTCTTAAAGATCGGCACTAACACACTTCTCCATTCCTCAGGCGTCCTCTCACTCTCTAAAACCCTGTTGAACAAACTAGTTAAAAATTCCACTGCTGCCTCTCCTATACACTTCCAGACCTCCACCGGGATGTCATCAGGACCAACTGCCTTTCCACTTTTCATCCTCTTCAAAGCCTTCCTGACTTCATCCTTTCTAATCTTATCTACTTCCTGTTCCACAGAGTTCACCAAATCTACTGTTTTTTCCCCTCTCATTTTCCTCATACATCAGCTCCTCAAAGTACTTTTTCCATCTCCTCTGTACACTCTCCTCACTTGTGAGCACCCTTCCATCTTAATCCTTAGCATCTCTAACTTGCTGCATATCCTTCCCATCTCGATCCCTCTGCCTAGCTAACCTCTACACTACCCTATGCTACACTCTCTCCCACAACCACTTTACAGTCACTAATCTCTTTCAGATTGCCTCTTCTACATAGGATGTAGTCTACCTGTGTTCTCCTACCTCTACTCTTGTAAGTCACTCTATGCTCCTCCCTCTTCTGAAAATAAGTGTTAACCACACCCATGTCCATCCTCTTAGCAAAGTCCACTACCATCTGTCCTTCAAGGTTCCTTTCCTTAACTTCAAACTTGCCTATCACCTCCTCATCACCTGTGTTCCCCTCACCAACATGTCCATTAAAATCCGTCCTTATCACCACTATCTCACCCGTGGGAATACTCTCCATCACCTCATCTAATTCACTCCAGAATCTCTCTTTCTCCTCTAACTCACAACCTACCTGTGGGGCATAACCACTAACAACATTCAACATCACCCCTTCAATCTCTAACTTCAGACTCATCACCCTGTCTGACACTCTCTTCACCTCCAGAACATTCCTCACAAACTCCTCCTTCAGGACCACACCTACCCCATTTCTCTTACTATCCACACCATAATAAAACAGCTTAAATCCTGCTCCTATACTACGAGCCTTGCTACCCTTCCACCTGGTCTCCTGTACACACAGTATATCCACCTTCCTTCTCTCCATCATATCAGCCAGCTCTCTACCTTTCCCTGTCATAGTACCAACATTCAGAGTTCCTATTCTCAGTCCTACACTCTTACCTTTCCTCTTCTCTCTCTGTCTGTGCACTCTCCTCCCTCCTCTACTTCTTCGACCAATAGTAGCCCAATTTCCACCGGCGCTCTGTAGGTCAACGGCACCGATGGCGGTCGTTGTTAACCCGGGCCTCGACCGATCCGGTATGAAATACATACTGATGATTCGCATGGTTAAATTTGGCAATGTTTTACGCCGGATGCCCTTCCTGACGCAACCCTCTCTATTTATCCAGGCTTGGGACCGGCACAGAAGTCACTGGACTGTGACCCCCATGGCTAGATTATTTTATTTTTCTTATTATACTTTTTTCTATCCATATGCTATTGTTCGTAAATTTTAACTGTCATCTAAAGGTTATACTGCTTTGATATTGATTTAATCTGAGGATAGTAAAGTGAGATTAATGGATTATGGATTAAAATAAGTAAAGAACAGAGTTGCTCAATCTGAGTAATTTGTTACGGATTAAATGATTATTAGATGATTACTGATTAACGTAGATATCAGTCTAATTATTATTGAATGCTTAAATGATTCGAGTAGATAGTAAATTAGATTAAATCTACTACTAATTTAAATGATTAAAGTAGATTAGAGTAACAAAGGATTTAAGGATTAATTTTTTGTAGTTATAATAGGCTAGAAGTAGAATTATGACTTGATTAGAATTTGATTCATGCAATGCCTGATTCTTCAAGGAAATTTTCAACAATAGGAGGGAGACTGTGACCCAAACTCGAGTGAGCCAGAATGAAACCACTAGGAGAAGGTGGAATCGATAGTGGTGCACTTTGGCTAGTAGCAGCCAACTACTGGGAGCAGAGCTATCAGAGGAAAGACATACAGGTGTACATCTGTAGAAGAAGAAGAAGAAGTGGGGGCATGAAGCCTTTATTATCACCACACATACATTACAGCATAGTGGAATTATTTTCTTCGCATATCCCAGCTGAGGAAGTTGGGGTCAGAGCGCAGGGGCAGCTATGATACAGCGCCCCTGGAGCAGCTATGATACAGCGCCCCTGGAACAGAGAGGGTTAAGGGCCTTGCTCAATTGCCCAACAGTGGAGCTTGAACCCCCGTTCCTCCGATCAACAACCCAGAGCCTCAACCACTTGAGCCACCACTTCTGGTATGCTTCAACCCAAAAGGCAAACCTGAGGAACTTCCTGTGTTCTGGCAGAATGCCTACATGAAAATAGGCATCTTTGAGGACTATCGTCACAAAATGAGTGTGAGCATCTTGAACTTGAATGTCTTCAGCGGCCACAGGTCAAAAATTGGACACAGCCCCCGTCTTTCTTGGGAACAACAAAATACCGGCTGTAAAAGCTTGAGGGGAACATGTTCTATGGCCCCTTTCCTCAGAAGTGAAAGAAGTTCCTTTTGGAGGAACGTGGTTTGGTGCTCTGAAACAGCAAGCTTGAAGGTGCAGACCTGGGGGATAAATTCATTCAGAAAAGGGAGTAAGGGCAGACCTTACTGACAGGGGGCAGGAGGTAGGAGAAGCCACCCTATAGTTAGGGAGGAGGTCCCAAGGTGTAGCTGGTCAGCCCAGGCTGAACACTGCGGTGAGGGGTAAATTCACTGAACACCACCAACTGGTGCCTCACCTCTTGGTGCTGGTAGATGATAGTGCTCACATGTTGAACAGGCTCTGAGGCAAAATTGGGGCATCCATGAGAAAGTAGTTATCTCTGTCCTTAATCCTTGTTAAGTTAAGCCATAGGTGCCTCTCCATGGCTACTAATGCAGCCATAGAATGGTTTATTGTGCGGGCCGTGCTTCGTGGCATGGAGTGTGAGATCCGTGGCTTGGTGTAGTTCGGAGATTGTCTCAGCGCTAAATTCCTGCCACAGTCAAGCTCTTTAAGCAGTTCAGGCTGGTAGGCCTGCAAGACCACCATGGTGGGCAGGGACACACCAGCTTGGCCTGCTGCCATGTAGGCCTTCCTCACAAGGGCTGAAGTGACTCTACACGGCTTATAAGGGTGCGCAGAATTCTTCCATACCAACAATGGCCGAATAATTAGAAGAGGCTGGGAGAAAAAGGTGTCCAGAATAAGGATTCCTCCAGGATATTTATACCTCAGCATGGAGGTCAGGGAAAAATGGCAACTGTCTGCATGTGTCACAGACACGCCAGGCTCTACCCTCACCCAATCACAACGCACTCCATCTCCTGAGTATTAACAAGCCACACCTGACACTCATCAGCACCAGTCATTACAGCAGCATAAAAGACACTCCAGACCAATCTGGACAGTCACTGTCCGATCTCGTTAACGCATACCTACCTGTTATGCTTGTCTCTAGGACTCTTCTAACGTGTACTTACCTGTATCCAGCGTTCCCCGTGATTCCTTGTGTCTCTTTGTCTCCTGTGAGTGTCAGTGTGTCTCGTCCGCTCTACTTCTGCCTGCATCCGTGATCCCCGGGAAGGATAAAAACTGGTATCAGATCCAGAATCATCTTACGTCATGGGCTTAACCTCCTCTCACGCATCTGCACTCTGCCCGCCATCTCTGGTTGTTCAATAAACCCCATCTTAACTACACTTGTGTCTTCGCTCCCTTCTGTATGTAACAGAAGATCGGACCACACTGTCAAAACAGTCAAGATGAGCAATCAGGATCCCGTTCAAGACCTGGTTGAGGTACTTCGCCGCGCGCTCACCAGCACTCCCACGCCAGCACCTCCAGCAACCACTTCCGCATTCACCACTGCATCTCCTTCGCCATCTGCGGTTGCCAGTCCCATAGCCAAACCGGCGCCCTTCACTGGCTCGGTGGAGGACTGCAACGGATTCTTACTGCAGTGTTCGCTGGTCCTGGAGATGCAACCGCACTTGTATCCTGATGACCGTTCTAAGGTGGCCTTCATAATCTCTCAACTCGATGGAAAAGCTCTTCGCTGGGCTGAACCACTTTGGACACAGGGAAATCCCGTTGTAAAGTCGTTGTCAAGCTTCATTAATCATTTCAAGGAAGTTTTTGGGAAATCGGCTTGGGATTCATCTATCGGTGAGAGATTATGCAATTTGAAACAAGGTCTAATGTCTGTGTCTGATTATGCCCTCCAGTTTCAAACCCTAGCTGCAGCAAGTGGATGGAATGAACATATGCCCTTATTACCACCTATCATCAAGGTCTTGATCCACGTGTGCGGTTGCATCTCTCTGCATACGAGGACTCCATTGGGCTCGAGAAATTCATCCAGTTATCCATCAGATTCACCACTCATATGCAGCTGTGTCTCGAAGAGCACCAGGGCCAGCCGTTGTTCCCATCTATCCCCTGCCAGCCAGAATCCGTCAGCCATCCAGAACCAGCCAACGAACCCATGCAAGTAGACAACTCACGTCTTTCGTCTGCTGAGCGGCTGACCCAGAATCTCTGTTTTTATTGCGGCCGTGTGGGGCATTACATCTCTGAATGCCCCACTCATCCAGGGCGACCTATGGTGAGTGTTATCATGCCTACGCTGAATAAGATGAAACCACTCACTATTGTTGTGAACCTTACTGCTGCCGACTTCTGTCTTTCAGCTAATGCGCTCCTCGATTCGGGGTCAGCTGGAAACTTCATCTCCAGAGCCCTCTGTTGCCAGCTCCAACTCAAGACCACCGCCACGCCGAAGATATACCAGATCCACTCGGTAATGGGAAAACCTCTTCACCAAGTGTGATACAGTGTTGGACCTCTTCATCTTCAAGTCGGTATTCTCCACACGGAGGAGATCCATCTGCTGGTTCTGGAGGATTCAATGGCTGACGTGATTCTAGGGCGCCCCTGGCTTGAGCAGCACAACCCCATCATCTCCTGGAGGACAGGAGAGATCCTGAAGTTCAATTCAATTCAATTCAATTTTATTTGTATAGCGCTTTTAACAAAGAGCATTGTCTCAAAGCAGCTTTACAGAACATAAGAAACAATAAACATACAAACAAACAATCCTAGATGTTAGACAAAATTTTCCCTAGTGAGCGAGCCTGAGGTGACTCAGGCGACTGTGGCAAGGAAAAACTCCCTCAGATGGAATTAGGAAGAAACCTTGAGAGGAACCAGACTCAAAAGGGAACCCATCCTCATCTGGGTGACACACGGAGAGTGCGATATGAACAATGTCCTTTCTGCATTAGTTGTGTGATGCAGATACAGCATGTGTTATGTGTAAAATGTCCACATAGGGTTGGCAGTGCTGCTTTGATTACTCCAGTCCCCAGAAAGCAGAACCCGGCTGGAGCTGGTCCATCTCTGGATGCCACCGGAGCTGGCACAATCTCTGTGTGACTCGGGGGTGGGTAAAAGAAGGGAAACAAATGGAAAGGGATTAGCATAGCTGCTATTCATAATATTAGGAGGCACTAGATGATGATGTGCATTTAATCGGATGTATTGGAGTACAAGGTTATGGGATGTATTAGGTGTATGCCTGGCTAAAGAGATATGTCTTTAGTCTACATTTGAACTGGGAGACTGCGTCTGAGCCCCGAACACTGTCAGGAAGACTGTTCCAAAGTTTAGGAGCTAAATACGAAAAAGCTCTACCCCCTTTTGTAGACTTTGATATTCTGGGAACTACCAGAAGTCCGGAGTTTCGAGATCTTAAGGAGCGTGATGGATTGTAATGTGTTAGAAGACTGGCTAGATACGTGGGAGCTGAACCATTTAGAGTCTTGTATGTAAGAAGTGCTAGTTTATAATCAATTCTAAACTTAACAGGTAGCCAGTGCAGGGATGATAATATTGGGGTTATATGGTCATACTTTCTTGACCTGGTAAGGACTCTAGCAGCTGCATTCTGGACTAACTGTAGCTTGTTTATTGAAGATGCAGGACAACCACCAAATAACGCATTACAATAGTCCAGTCTGGAGGTCATGAATGTGTGAACTAGCTTTTCTGCATCAGATACAGATAAAATGTTCCTAAGCTTGGCAATATTTCTGAGGTGGAAGAAGGCTATTTTTGTAATGTCGGAAATATGTTTTTCAAAGGACAAACTGCTGTCTAATATTACGCCCAGGTCTTTCACTGTAGAGCTAGTAGTAATAGAACATCCTTCTAAGTACAGGTTGAATTTTGAGAGCTTCTGTGTACTGGTTTTTGGACCAATCAGTAATATCTCTGTCTTATCAGGATTTAGTAATAGAAAATTATCAGTCATCCAGTCTTTAATATCTTTAACGCACTCTGTTAATCTAGACAGTTTAGATATTTCATCTGGTTTTGATGAGATATATAACTGTGTATCGTCAGCGTAACAATGGAAACTAATCCCATGCCTTCTAATAATGTTGCCTAAGGGAAGCATGTATATTGAGAAAAGCAGAGGTCCTAAAACTGAACCTTGTGGGACCCCATATTCCACTGGCATTACACTGGACATTTCTCCATTTAAATCTACAAAATGGTATCGATCAGACAGGTAGGATCTGAACCATTTTAATGCCTGTCCCTGAATACCTATGTGATTTTGTAAGCGGTCTATGAGAATGTTATGATCTAAAGTGTCGAATGCAGCACTAAGTTCAAGTAAGACTAATATTGAGATGAAGCCTTGGTCCGAAGCTAAAAACAAGTCATTTGTGATCTTAACTAGTGCAGTTTCTGTGCTATGATGGGGCCTGAAACCTGACTGAAATTCTTCAAGGATATTGTTTTCCTGTAAGAAGGAGCATAATTGAGTAGACACAACCTTTTCTAATATTTTAGATATAAAGGGAAGGTTTGAAATCGGTCTGTAATTTAATAAGTCATTAGGGTCTAGTTTAGGTTTCTTAAGAAGAGGCTTAATAACTGCCAGCTTGAAAGGTTTAGGGACGTGACCTAAACATAACGAGGAATTAATAATGTTGAGGAGAGGTTCTCCAGCTGTGTGTATCACTTCTTTCAGTAATCTAGTTGGAATTGGATCTAACAAACATGTTGTTGAATTAGCCGTGGTGATAAGTTTATACAGCTCTTCCTTCCCTATACCTGTAAAGCATTGTAGCTTTGAATGTGGAGCTTTAGGCTGGACTAGATCACCGGATGCTGTCAAAGGTTGAACATCCATTATTTTGTTCCTGATACTATCGATTTTGTCGGTGAAAAAGTTCATAAAGTCCTCACTATTAAGCTGTGATGGAGTACTCTCTTCAGATATCTGATGTTTTGTCAATCTAGCCACTGTACTAAATAAGAATCTGGGATTGTTTTGGTTTATTTCTATAAGTTTGCTCAAATGCTCAGCCCTAGCAGCTTTTAGAACCTGTCTATAGTTAGACATACTGTCTTTATACGCAATTCTGAAAACTTCTAATTTAGTTTTTCTCCACTTTCGCTCGAGGTTACGGGTTGCTCTCTTGAGGGCGTGAGTATGACTATTATACCATGGTGCAGGTGTTTTATCTCTGACCTTTTTTAATCGGATGGGAGCAACAGTATCTAGTGTGCTGGAGAAAATAGTGCCTATGCTGTTAGTTAATTCATCTAGGTCATCTGCATTTAGGGGTCTGGTGAGAAATTGAGACAGATCCGGTAGATTACTTGTGAGTCTGTCTTTAGTGGTCGGGATAATAGTTCTACCGAGTCGATAACGAGGGGAGACGTGTCTAATATGTTCTACAGGTAGAGTGTACACTAAGAGGTGATGGTCTGTGATATCATCACTTTGAGGTAGAACAGCTATATCAGTGACATCTGTTCCATGTGATATAACTAAATCTAGTGTATGGTTAAAACAATGAGTTGGTCTAGTAATGTTTTGTTTAACCCCAAAAGAATTTAATAAATCCATAAATGCGAGTCCTAAGGCATCATTGGAATCGTCTACATGAATGTTAAAATCTCCTACAATCAACACTTTGTCATAATTAATCAGTAGGTCTGAGAGTAAATGTGCAAACTCTTTAAGAAAATCAGCGTAGGGCCCCGGGGGTCTATATACGGTAGCCAGCGCAAGATATAGTAGAGATTTTTTATTTATGTCTGTGAGTGTAACATTAAGGACAAGCACTTCGAATGAGTTAAACCTGGGTCCTGTTTTCTGAGTAACGTTAAGAGAGTTGCTATAAATAGTTGCAACACCACCTCCACAACCAGTCTGACGGGGCTCATGCTTATAGCAAAAGCCTGACGGAGTGGACTCATTCAGACTAATGAATTCATTTGGTCTAAGCCAGGTTTCAGTAAGGCAGAGTGTATCAAAACTATAATCTGAGATCATTTCATTAACAATAAGTGCTTTCTGTGCAAGGGACCTAATGTTGAGAAGCCCAAACTTTAGAAATTGTTTTTCTTTAATTATTTGGTGTTTTTCAGGTATAACTGCGATTTTCGAGGGCTATTAATGAATTTATTCTTTGATCTCACTATTCGGGGAACAGACACAGTCTCTATAAGATGAGCTATATGTGCACTCGTATCAATCTGGTGAGCTGAAGTGGGGTAACCAATGTTTTAATGACTGTTTTCCTAAGTTTCCGGTTCCAAGTCTTCCAAGTTCTGAAGAAATCCAAGTATATGCTACTTCTGTGGAAAGTCCACCCGAGAAACATTCAACGGACATCCCTGCCTGTTACTCCCACTTCAGTGATGTCTTCTGTCCAAAAGAAGCCTCCAAGCTGCCTCCTCATCGGCCATGGGACTGCACAATTGACCTCATCCCCGGTGAGCCAGTGCCCAGAGGGAAAATCTACTCCCTATCCATCCTGGAGAAGAAGGCCATGGAGGAGTACATAAACGAAGCTCTGTCACAAGGCTACATACGCCTGTCTACTTCCCCTGCTGCTTCAAATTTTTTCTTCGTGGTGAAGAAGGACGGAGGTTTGCGGCCCTGCATCGACTACAGAGCTTTGAACAAAATCACCGTAAAATTCAGGTACCCACTTCCTCTCGTCCCATCAGCGCTGAAACATCTACGCGGCGCCACTGTGTTCACCAAGTTGGACCTCCGCAGCGCCTATAATCTCATCAGAATACGTGAGGGGAACGAGTGGAAGACAGCGTTTGTGACCCCTACTGGCCACTATGAATATCTTTTCATGCCGTATGGACTTGTCAACGCCCCCTCCGTATTCCAAGACTTCATGCATGAGGTGCTCCGGGAGTTCCTGCACAAGTCAGTTCTGGTCTACATAGATGACATCTTGATCTACTCCCGGAGCATGGCCGACCATCGCCAACACATTGTGGCGTTCCTCCAACGCCTCAGGGACTACCAGCTGTTTCTCAAAGCCGAGAAGTGTACTTTCCATCAGCCCTCAGTGCAATTCTTGGGATATAACATTGATCGCAGTGGCATCCGCATGGATGAGAGGAAGGTAACAGCTGTCAAAGACTGGCCCATTCCCACATCGGTGAAAGAATTACAAAGGTTCCTGGGTTTTGCAAACTTCTGCCGCCAATTCATCCAAGGGTTCAGCTCCATCACCAGTCTGCTTACAAGTCTCCTCAGGAATAAGCCCAAGTCTCTGTCCTGGACTCCAGCTGCCACGCAAGCTTTTGATACACTCAAGACAGCGTTTACAACTGCTCCCCTCCTGGCTCACCCTGATCCAGATCTCCCTTTCGTTGTGGCGGTAGATGCCTCAACCACAGGAGTGGGAGCGGTCTTATCCCAGCAGCAGGGGAATCCCCGTAAACTCCACCCATGTGCCTTCTTCTCCCGCAAACTCAACCCGGCGGAGGTATCAGATCCAAAATCATCTTCCGTCACGAGCTTAACCTCCTTTCACGCATCTGCAATCTGCCCACCATCTCTGGTTGTTCAATAAACCCCATCTTAACTATACCTGTGTCTCCGCTCCCTTCTGTATGTAACAGCATGGAGGGTATGGAAACCTGTAAACCCTATGCTCTAAGCTGAGCCACGAGGTGCAGAAACTTGGCCAGAAAAAACACCTAAGCTTACAGAGAGGAAGCATCTCACAATGCACGCAGCCAAAGTTCAGACAAACCGGACAAACAATTGACAAACATACACAGAGCACTTCCTGAAGGCAAAGAAGCTGGAGTAATGTGACGTAGATGCCCTTATATGGACTTATTGGTGCATATTAACTTCGTCACGTGTCCTATCCAAGCCTTTCAATTGACGTGTGTGCACACAGAGCTTCAGACACAACGTCCTCAATGAAGCATTCCCATAGTGTCAGTCATGACATAGCATGACAAGATTGAGTTCCCTTGAAAAGGAACAGACCACTTTTAAATTAGAATGTAAATGATATCAAATTATATTGCTAATATTTCAAGTGTTGAAAGAGAGCTTACTGAACTACAGAAAATCTGCTAGATCAGCATATTGTTACGGTGGGCAAGATTCCATGTGGGACCACTAGGGGGCTTTCAGCAGGGGTTGTCCTGTCATGTTTGTTTTTGTTTATGTCTGCCATGTTTGTTCTAGCCTTGCCTTATCCTAATGTGTTCCTGCCTCTGTTCACCTGATCCCAATGTTCCCTGTGATTTCTTCCCCTATTCATAGTGTTGTCTGTGCCCTTATCATTTGCTAGTCCTCATTTAAAGTGGCGTGAGTAGTGTCGTGCATCTGTTCTATGTTTGCTGTTTTTCATTTAATAAACCCCTGTCGTTGTCTACCCTCGCGTTGAGTCTGTTCCATCTCGCCGGACACTACCGGCCGTAACACATATCTCTACAGATCTTATGTGTTGTGCCACTGTTATATGATTGGCCGATTAAGGTAAGGTACTTTATTGTCACTGTATACAATACAATGGAAATTAGTTGACAACTCAAACAGCAAAAAGGGAAAATAGATAGAGGTTTTCTTCTCACAAGCTGGGGAATAAATAATCTTCTAAAACACAACATGCTGTCAGGTGAATGAAGAATCAGCGTTTTCTCAGGAGACGTTTTTCATTATTACTTTATCTTGACTATTTAAGATGTAAGATTCTGCATTATTTCTAGGTTTCTATTTAAATGTCAGCAAATTTGTGATATTGATTATCTTAAATGTTATGTGCAAAACATCAGATTATCCTCATGTCTAATTTATTCTACTGAAGTGGGTGTTCAGATGACAGTCTGATAGATTTGATCTAAAGTGGATCATAATTTTTTTGGTAATTATTACCATTACCATTATTGGATCATAATGGTGATGGCTTTGGACTGCAGCTAATTTAGAATCCCACTCTCTGGTGTTTATAATGATTTATATCATATATTATGATCAAAATGAAAATTATCAACATACAAAGGTTTGAATTCAAAGTGAAAATATGATGCAGCAGGCTAATCCATTTTGCTGAAATTTCATTGCCGCAACTCAAAATGGTACTCAGTAGTTTGTATGGCCCCTACGTGCTTGTATTCCTGACAACATGGGGACATGCTTCTAATGAAACAACAGATGGTTTCTGTTGAAAATTTCCTTGAAGAATCATGGTTTTGCACAAATCAAATTTTAATCAATTCATAATTGTACTTCTAGCTAATTATAATTACAAAAAATTAATCCTTTAATCCTTTGTTACTCTAATTTACTTTAATCATTTAATGTAGTAATCTTTAAATGAATTTAATCTAATTTCCTATCTACGTTAATCAGTAATCATCTAATAACCATTTAATCCTTAACAAATTACTCAGATTAAGCAACTCTGTTCTATACTTATTTTAATCCATAATCCATTAATCTCACTTTACTATCCTCATCTTAAATCAATATCAAATCAGTATAACCTTTAGATGACAGTTAAAATTTACTAACAATAGCGCATGGATAAAAAAATAACAATTAAAATAAATATAGAGACTCATAATCAAGTAGTGAGTAGTTTATTAGACATTAATAAACATTATTTTATGGGAACCCAAAGGTTCATTACAAAAAACAGAAGAAAAACAGAGATTAGCAACTACCAGTTTTATACTTCAGCCGAGATATCAGCCAAGTGGGCAGTAGGAGAAGTTGGGGAGTAGGATGGAGAAAAAAGGGGGAATGAAGGGCAGCAGGAAGCGGCTGAGTTCAGTTGCAACGAATCTTAAGAGGCGAGCACTCTCAAGTTTCGGCGGAGAGGCCTTTGGCCTGCGAAGCCAAAGCCATGTGCTCTTCTGTGCCTACGCACCATGGTATAGTGAGAATCAGCAAGGCCAACGTTCTTAAAAACAAAGTGTACGGCAACCCTGTAAACAGGAGAGGGGAACGCCATAACAACTCTCAGATAGGACAATAACAAGATATGAAAATGACTGGTGGAGTAAAACAACCAAATGAGAAATTAATATAATATTAATAGAAGTACACATTGTACTAAAATCAAATTATACCACAGAGAGAGAGAGCATAAGGAGTAGGTAAATAGGTAAATAGGGAAAATGACTTACCTAGGTAAGGTGGAGCTGTAAGGTTCCGTGGGAAAAATCAGAGATGTCAGAGATGGAAGTGGAGTGTGAGAGGCGAGATGATGCGGACGCAAATGGCAGGTGGCGGTGTTTATAGGTGAGGTGGGGCAGAGCCCAAGCCCAAGTTAAATCAAAACAGTGAATAAACCTTTTCTAGTGGCTGGTATTATAGGTGATGTACAGGGGAAATACAAAAAGGGGGGTTTGTGATAGAAATATGGGCGGAAACTACACTAAACCTAAATGAACTATCTGCAGAGCAAATAAGAGTAAGCCCTCAGATTATAAAACCAACAATAAACAAGGATAAATGAATAAAAGGATAATTAAATATTGGGTGGGGAAACATCTTAATACTCTAAATAAATGCCAGATAACCCCACAAAGCAATTAGTAAATACCGAATTTCTGCAAATACTGTAACCTGTTAACTATGATAGACAGGCCTAGGCCTGACTTAATGGCCCAGCAATTGGTATCCTTGAGGCCAACAGGTGGTAATCTTAAGGCCACCAGTTATGGACAAATGAAGGAGGGGTTGATTTTATGGGGCATATTCAGCAGAATAATCATCTATCGTCAAAACAAGCGCTGATAAACAAGTGTAAGGAGGGGTGAAAAGGCACCTATATATAGGGGAAATTTGTGGGGGGGGTGTTGCACTTGACCGCATCGGGCCTGAAGCTGTGTATTTTGAGTGCAATAAGGCTGGTTTGCTTCTTCTCATTCAAGCCTGAAGAAGTTTCATTATTTCCTTTCTTATAATTTAGCAAAGTATTTGGTAAATATAGGTAATTGAAGAAGACTTCAGAACCACCCAGAAGAGTGTCCACTCAGAGGGGACTCTGAGTTCCGACATGTCCTGGGGTATTTCCTCCCAGATCTGAACCAGGGCGTCACTGAGATCCTGGACAGTCTGATGTGCAACCTGGTGGCATCGGATGGATCGAAACATAATGTCACAGAGGTGTTCTATTGTATTTAGGTCAGGCAAATGTGGGGGCCATTCAATGGTATCAATACCTTCATCCTCCTGGAACTGCCTGCATACTATTCCCACATGAGGCCAGGCATTGTCGTGCACCAGGAGGAACCCAGGACCCACTTCACAAGTGTAGGGTCTGACAATAGGTCCAAGGAATTCATCCTGATGCCTAATGGCTGTCAGGGTGCCATTGTCTACAAACACCAAAGCAGGTGAAACTGATTAACAACCCCCTTTTATACTCAGCTGACCAGATCAATATCCCAGGAGCTTAATTGACTTGATGCTATACTCTAATTAAAAAGTGTTCCTTTAATTTTTTTTTAGCAGTGTATGTACAGACTGGGGCAGAGACTCAGCAGAGAGGGTGGGGGGCATGGGCAGGCTTCAGCAGGGAGATGTGAAATGAAGGGGAGATGCGGTAGTGAGGTGGTAAGTAGGCGGTAGCTGAATGGATTAATCTGACGAGTGATTTTCAAGGGTCTAATTAAGCAGTGGCTGAGTTTTCTGCCTTGAACCCTGAGTTTAATATTCTGGGTGGAGATCCACACCCACTGACCAAGTTGTTATGAGGGGAGTTGGCATCTACAATGGTTAGCCTGATTCTCCTGATGGCGCACAGGCCTGTGGGGGTGAATGTGGGCCCGTTCCCATATCTCATAGCTCTGGTGGATCCAGTCATCATCTGATGGCCTGGTCTCACCCAAGGAAAGAGAGGGGGCTGATATCCCAGGATGCACTGGAATGGGGTGAGATCTGTGAAGGAGTGGATTAGTGAGTTTTGGTTGTACTCAGCCCAGATGAGCAAGGGGCTCCTGCCAACCACACAGGAGTTGGCATGAGGTTTATACCTGGGCACACACTGGACAAGCTTCCACATAGGTCTTAATGTCCATGGTCATGGATCGGCCACCAAAATGAATTCTCTACCAGTTTGATGGTGCGGTGGATACCTGGATGTCCCAAACTGAGGGCAGAATGTACCCACTAGATGATCCGGGGCCATAGGTCAGCCAGGATGTATTGCTTGGAGGCTGAGCATCCCAGGAGAGGTGATTTATTTCTGCTAAATGTGTGCTGAATCCAAGATGTCCCACCGGACTGGTGCAATGATGATGGAGGGTGGGAAGATTGGTTTGTCTATGGGCTTGTGGGCCAGTTTTCCATTTACCCTTTTCCTCAGGTTGTGGATCAGTTTGTATGCACTGTGCAGATCAAGCTTGGTGACATTAAGAGTAGAAGATCAATGGGACATTTCCAGGCCCTATGTGGTGGCAGGTGCATGGAGTTAGCTTTGTTAAATACCTCGCATAGGTCACAATACTCAGGAGGGATGAAAACTGGGGCTGTGGGCTTAAGGCCGTCCACAGTGGTGGTGCGACAGGGGAGATTGAGGCTCTAAAGGAGGCAGTGTTGCAGTGGAGCAGTTCTTTACATTACCACTAGATTTGTGGATCATGGGCCTTAAGACAGGGAAAACCCAGTATGACTTGAGTAACCAAGGAAGATATGACAAACAGGACCAGCTCCTCAGTGTGAAAAAGTCCTATGCGCTGTGTTAACGGGGCAGTGTGCTGTGTGATGTAGTTGTCACCGATGGGTTGGTTGTCCACCACCATGACTCTGAGGGGTATGGAACATGGGATCATTGGGAGCTGGAGGGTCTTATGCTAGCCTGCAGTTGATCAAGTTAATGGAATCAAGTTAATCAAGTTAAGTTAGCGAAGCCTGAGTCTACAAGGGCTGACAGAACAAGGAACTTATTAGCATATTGCAATTGCGCAGGTAGGAGTAAACTACAGGAGCATGGGCTCAGGCTCACCTTAGTCGTTCTTGGACCTGGCTTTTCAGAGCAGCTGGCGCACCAATGTCCAGCCTGGCCACAGTAGAAGCAAAGCTGAAGCCTTAACTGGTGTTGCTGTTCTTCGAGTGAGACTCGAGTCTTTCCCAGCTGCATTGGTTCGGTGTGGCTCTTGACAATCAATGGCTGTGGCTCAGAAGTGGCAGGGAGGTATACGTGATGGGTGCTGGGTGCGCAACAGATTATCCAGTCTTACAGATGGCATGATATACTTGCCGATTGGGATATCCTTCAAGAACACATTGAATTGCCAGAGGATGCCCCGACAGTGATCAGATGAACCCTCAAACTTTTCAGTCAGCACCATTTGCGGTGGCAATGGTTGTCATGGTCGTACATTTACAGCACAGTGAAATTCTTTTCTTTGCATATCCTAGCTGAGGAAGCTGGGGTCAGAACATTTGGGCAGCTATGATGCAGAACCCCTAGAGTAGGGAGGGTTAAGGGCCTTACATAATTGAACAACAGTGGCAGCTAAGCAGTGCAGGGGCTTGAACCCCAACGTTCCAATCAACAATCTAGAGCCTTAACCACTTAAGCCACCACTGAAACCACTCGCAGGTATGACGTTCTTCGGATTCCTTTAGCATACTAACACAGACATGTGGCCTCCTGCAAAGTCCACCAGATCTGCCAGAGAGTCTGAGTGGTGACACTAAACGGTGCAGTGGTGTTAGACACAGTGTTTATAAAGAGCTCGGTACTGGTGCTCTTCGGCACAATTGATGAGCCGTAACGTCAAATTGGTAGTATATAAAGATGTGCTGTATCAAGCATTATGTTATGGCTGTTATGGCTTGTCCCACAAATTACGCCGTCCTGCTCCAGAATCCTGTTTAACCTTGCCTTTATATCTCTAATCATCTAACACCACAGAATTCAGACAGTAAATGACTTAGTAATTAACTGTTGAGTATAATGTTATGAATGTGAATGTTATAAATGAAGTAAAAAGTTAAATTCTATTGTACTATCACCTACGTTAAAAAGATGAACTATTTAGCTTTTACCTGTAAATCTGTTTACTCCTAGGTCTTAAATGGTTTCTGTATAAAGTAAAAGCAGAGTTTTCCCTAAAAGAAAGAGTTTAAAACTAGAACCTTTTCAATTCAGTTTAATTAAATTACACCAAGATTTTTTGGCATGACATGTACAAGTATGTACAGTATGTGTTTATACAGAAATATATTGTATAATCAAACTATATAAAGAACCTTCTTCTGAGGCTGGTGTCCCATTCGTGCTCTTCCTCCTGGAACTAAATAGATAGAAATCTATCAGTACAATAGGTTTGCTGATAGACCTTGGGGTGCTTTAGTTGGGAGATCAGTGGTCAAAAAGTGCAAAAATTTCACACAACGTTTAAAATCCCAACAATAATCATGTTGTTACAGTTTCACGAAAGACCTTTAGAAGTTAAACTTCTCGTTACATCATCACCGCGTTCCATTTTAAGTTTATTAACATTACCAGTAATTTCAGTGCTCTATTCTGTAGAGAGGAGATTGAAAGTAAACAGTATTTATCTTTTAGTATATATCTTTTGTCACAGAGCGCTGCAGATGATGATGATGAACAGAGCTGATGCAGCCGGTGTAAAGGAATCAGACCCAACGCGGAGTTAGACGGTGGACAGGGGTTTTATTAAACAAAGGAACATACAGCACAGAGACGTAACACAAAGACGAGGACTGGCAAAGTAACGAAGACAGACGGCCACTATAAATAAGGAACATGATTACAGACACATTAGGAACAGGTGACAGGCATGAACACATTAGGGAAGGCGTGGCTAGAACAAACACATGACTAAATGAACAAAACCCCTGCTGAAGGCCCCCTAGTTGTCCATCGGGGGCACTTGCCCCCGTAACATCTTTCAGTATATGTCTTTTTAGCACTAATTGTACTTTTGTTTTTAATATTTACTGCCATATACAATCACCTCATGTTGCCCTTTTATCTACATGAACACCATCTGCAGGAGACTGATGAGTCTTACAGATGATTATAGTGCACCATCTTGTGGTAAAGATGTTTTATCACAAACATTTCAACATGTGAACTTTCACTAGAAGAAAAATTTAATGCAGGTCCAGACTGACCGCAAAAAAGAAAAGCTTCAATAACCATTAAAACCTAAAAAAGACTTTATTTTTGTATTTTATTATATAAGGCTAATGTTATGCTAGGCTAATTTTAAGGAAGCGTGATTTACATTTACATTTACATTTACATTTCTGTCATTTGGCAGAGGCTCTTATCCAGAGCAACATACAAAAGTGCTTTGAAGTCTCTATCAATGAATACATTAATACTGGTTCAATAGGTCACAGACTTAGGATACCATTAACCTAAAACCTGAGTTGGGGATTTTTTTATTTATTTAAGGTTCTCACTCAAAACATGAGGACTGTATGGATCACAGTGGAGCTCTGGTACACAGCTACCTCCCACAGATAAAAGTCTACCTGAACACATCAACTTTCATTGGGCTGAAGTCATTTACCATGTCTTAGTGGACTGCATGGGCGGCAACCTGCTCATGAAATAATCTATCCATGATACTTTAGCACATTGTTCATGTAAACACCTGAGAAATAGTGAAATCAGGTTAAAGATGAATGATTTGCAGCTTTAAGTATGTCTATTTTCCAGAAAAAAAACAACATAAAATAACATAAAAATAAATAAATAAATAAATAAATAAAAATTAAACAAACAAACAAATAATTAAATAAACAATGTAAGGGTATAATATAGGTAATACTGTAAGGGTATAAAATAGGTATAATATTTACACAATATTTAGAATATGTTTATTTGAGTTAAATGGAGCAAGACATTACAAAAAGCATAAATAACACCAGTAAACACTTCCTGTATTTTAGGACACACTTTTTTATTTTACTAAAATATTTCCTGGTCTAGAGTTTCCTAAGGTCTAGACTTCTAGATGAGATGTGTTTTTCGGCGCTACGTGTCCTGTTTTATGTTGTTTTTTTGTACTTCCTATCTTTGCACTGTCTTGTCTTTGCACTGTCTTGTCTTTGCACTGTTTGCACCTGGTTGCACATGTTGTACTTTATGTAGCTAAGACAAACTTCTGTCCTAGCTCTGTGTTGTTGTTTCTGTTGTAACTATATGTTGTATGTTGTTTTATGTAGCACCAGGGTCCTGGAGAAACGTTGTTTCATTTCACTATGTACTGCGTCTGCTGTATGTGGTTGAAATGACAATAAAAGCTTCGACTCTTCAAAAATTGACATCAAAAAATGGCAAGTATTGTGATGAAGTGAGGAGAGGGGTAGCAGGTAGAGGAGAGTGCTGCTACCATTGGGGTCTACAGCAATGACCACACCAAGATCTGCAGCCTGGGTGAACTAACTGGGGGTCAGGGCAATAACCCTGTGTTTATTAGCCTGTTTCAGTGGCTAAAGGATGTGAAGCCCAAGGGCTTGACCATGAAGCTTACCATTCCCAGTCTGGAGGATGGGCAGTGTAATGGACCTCTTTGCAGCATTTAGAAGCCACAGAATCAGGTAACTCTGTAAGACAGCTCCTGGTACCCTGTAGTTTACACACTCTGTGCGGTGCATGGCCTCTGGGATGAAACATTTCGACCTTGCAGCAGCTGAGATTATTTAAAAGAACTGTAAGAGTGCGAAATCAATAAAAGCAACATTTGTCATTCAAATCATGTTGCCTTCAGCTGGTCACTCCACTAAAAACATCACAGTATAAGTATTTTGACTTCCAAAACAGAGCAGAGCTTTTTCTAACTTCAACCCTAAACCTGGCAATGTTTCTCAGGGAATATGTACACTTCAAAAAACAGCTAATTAACACTCCTGTAATCCTCAAATTTACAAACATGTTTAACCTGGAGGTCAGTTTGATCCCGGCAATCTGAATTTCCAGAATGTAATTTTTAGAATATATTTTTTCCAGAATATAATTTTTTTTTATAATCCCAGGTTATTTTGTCAGGTAATTTATTTTGTTTATTTGTTGAGATCCTAAATAGTTTCTTAAATAAAACATAACCCCAACCCAACCCATCACCCCTAACATGTCCATATGCCGTGGTAGTCGGGCTATTTGAGGACAATTTGATCCGGAGTGGCCACTGAGTGCTACTGCCGCTCCGCCATCTTGGATCTATCAAATCACCATAAAGTCTCACTGACTGACCTGTTTCCAATGGTTTTATTTTATTTCTAAGTACAGATATTTATTATTTTTAACATTTGGAAAGTATTACAATTTCTGGTATCAAGGATAGTAACAGAGTAACCTCAGGGTTGGGGATAGTAACCTCAATGTTTTCTCCTCCCCCATGTCATATGAACTCTCAGTAGTTCTTGCAGTACCACAGGTATGTTTATGTTAACTTAAGGCCCTGAAGCAGAGGAACATTCTTGAAGATTATAAAACTGATTGTTATAGTGACCTCAATATTATCCAAAACAACCAAAGCAGATGAGTGTATTTTTTATGTTTCATACAACTAAAACAGCCAGGGGTCAAATTGACCCCAAGGAACACCATTAAATTAGGAAAAGTCATTAAATATGATGCAAAAATTATGTTAAACATATATTTAGAGACATTATACATTGAATGGGGTCAAATTGACCCCAATTATAATAGGAGGGTTAAGTGAAGTGGAGCTCAGTGGTTAAGGTTAAGTTGCTGCTGATCAGAAGGTTGTGAGTTTGAATCCCAGCAATAGCAAGCTGACTCTATTGGGCCCCTGAACAAAGCCCTTAACCCTCAACAGCTCAGCTGTATAAATATCAGTTTCTTGTGATAAAGTGCATCTGCTGATTGCTTTAAATGTAATTAAGTTTTTAACTGTAGGTGGCTGTGATGGTTTCTGTTAAAGCTCACTAAACAGGTAACAGGTAAGTTTACGCAAGTCATGTCACCCAGATACTCAAAACTGAACAAACTTTAATAAATTCTAAGAGAATTTGATCAAATCTTTTACTCATGCCTCCTACATAAATATGTTTGTGTAAATGTAGGAACTTGAACATTTATTATCACTCTTGAGTGTGTTAGGATTGATGATTCATTTTTGCATGCTTTATTTAAAAAATAAATAAATAAATAAATAAATAAATAAATAAATAAATAAATATGTTTATTTAAAAGAATGATAGAAAATGATTATTTTGGTTAACTATGATTAACAAAAAAAACATCATTTTGACTTTATACCTTATAAAGGAACATATTAAATAAACAACAGGGTTCAAAGTTTTTTTCATTTAAAATTGGAAATAAACAGATTTTATAATTTTTAAATCTTTAAACAAATTTAGAAATGTTCAGTATGTTGAGAACAGCAGCTGAGTCTATGTGACTATCTTCTTCTTCTTTCGGCTTTTCCCTTCAGGGGTCTTCACAGCGAATCATCTCTCTCCACCTATCCCTATCTTCTGCATCCTCAACACTTGCACCCACAAGCTTCATATCCTCATTAATTCCATCCATATACCTCCTCTTTGGCCTTCCTCTTTGCCTCCTGCCTGGCAGCTCCATGTCCAACATTCTCCTACCAATATACTCACTCTCCCTCCTCTGAACATGTCCAAACTTTGTCCCCCAAACGTCCAACATGAGCTGTCCCTCTGATGTACTCGTTCCTAATCCTGTCCAATCTTGTCACTCCCAAAGAGAACATCAACATCTTCAGCTCTGCTACCTCTAGCTCTGACTCCTGTCTCTTCCTCAGTGACACTGTCTCTAAACTATACAGCATGGCCGCTCTCACCACTGTCCTCTACACCTTCCCCTTGATTCTTGCTGATATTTTCCTATCACACAGAACTCCCCACACCTTTCTCCACCCATTCCAACCTGCCTGCACTCGCTTCTTCACCTCTTCACTCTGTGTCTATGTGACTATAATGATGTGTCATTTGTTTAAGTGAGTTTTCAGCATCATCTAGTTGGAGGACTTGGATGAAGATCTGGTCACAGTTCACATCAAATTTATGTAGAAATACAGAACATTATAAAGGGTTCACAAGTTTCTAGCAGAATTGTACAGAATCTAGACGTAGTGTTCATTCCTCATCATCAGGGGCGATAATAACCTAAATACAAGTTCATGTACAAAAGTGTAACATTTAAAAATTTACATATAAAAAGTTTAAAATATATAATACTAATAATTGTCCCTCAATTCTCATGGATTTTAACAAGTGATTAAAATTACTGCAACCTTTTTCTCAAGGTTCCTTTCAAATTATAAGCAAATTTCAAAATAATAGAATAACATTTATATAACAAATTCAAATTGTTCTTAGTTTCCAAGTCTGATTATGAAAAACACAAAGATCAGCCAAACTGATATGAAAATATTAGAGCTGAATTAACATTTAGCAGTTTAAACATTTCCAACTTCTGAAATCCCCAACCATCTCACCGACCTCACCCACCTCACCATTCCACCCACCTCATGTGCCTCACCCACTTCAATAAACAAAAAAGTATAAATGATGTTGGTGCACTGTAGAAATTACAGAAGTGGAAATAATTCTGCTGTCCTGAGTAAAATACTCTTAATATTATCATTTGAAAATGGATGCATTTTTTGGCAGTTGGACACTGGACACTAGTTAAAATTTCGATGAATGGATGGAAGCAATTGGTAAGTGTTTATAATGATTTATAATCCCACTCTCTGTGTTTATAATGATTTATAATCCCACTCTCTGTGTTTATAATGATTTATAATCCCACTCTCTGTGTTTATAATGATTTATAATCCCACTCTCTGTGTTTATAATGATTTATAATCCCACTCTCTGTGTTTATAATGATTTCTAATCCCACTCTCTGTGTTTATAATGATTTATAATACCACTCTTTACGATCTTTTCATGTTATTTGGGAGTCATTTTATTTTAACATTCAAAGAATTTTGAGCAATCTTTTATTAAGCATTTAATTTCATAGGCCTTCACCTTCGATGATAGAATATGGACGAAAACAGTGGTCATATTTTCACAAGATGGAGATTATATAGTCAAAAAAACAAAAATGTACGAGGCCAGCAACAGATCTGTCACGACCCGCCCGAATGCCGGCCACGAGAGGGAGCTCTCGCCTGACTTTTGAGTTTACTTCCGGGTGCGCGCGGGCTTTAAAAATGCTGCGCACTTCCTGCATATCGCGAAGTATCTTTTTCTATGGAGATTACCGAGCGTTTCATTATTGGATGGATTTTCGTGTATGACTTGGATTGTTTATTGATTTCTCTTTTGGATTACCTGTGTGGATTACTTGCTGTTACCGAACTGGACTGTTTAAAGTTTATTCTATTGGATTATCCTTGTTATATCTATTGCTGGCTTACTGATCTTGGACTGTTTAAGGACTTTCGTTTCTCTATCTTCCTGTTTGTTTGTATACTCTTCTTTAATACATCGTTACCGAACTCTGTGCCTGTTTTCGACTCTGTCTTTGCTCGTCCCCTATCGCCAGTTCGGCGAATGGATCCGAACACTTCCGCCTCCGGTGGAGCTACAAGATCTTTCACACTCACATTCAAACTGGGTGAGGAATTCGATGAAAGCACCATAGACTTCAGAGTCTGCAAAGTAAGTTCACTAAACAGCAGAGTTTCCTGAAATCAGCAAATTTATAATGCATTACATTTACAGTACAATATCTGGAATTTTATATGTAGGATTCTGACATATTTGAAAGAACTTATCTCTCCAATTTAGCCAGAATAAAATTATGGACTAGTTTTGATGTCTCCTAAAATAATAAACTGTTTTCAGTCTGTCTTGAACCTGGAAGCAGGTAAACTTGTACATCTGCAGAAGTGGGATGGTAAGGAGAACACAACCATTCACGAGATCCAGGATGGGAAACTGATTTTAGTGAGAATGTTCCAACATTTATTGTTTTCTGTTTGTGAGTTTTATTTGCTTTTAAAAATCAGAGATAATAGTATATTTATTGTATTTTTTAGACTTTTATATTTGGGGATATTGTAGCTGTGCGCAATTAATCTAGCCATAGGGGTCACAGTCCAGTGACTTCTGTGCCGGTCCCAAGCCCGGATAAATAGAGAGGGTTGCATCAGGAAGGGCATCCGGCATAAAACATTGCCAAATTTAACCATGCGAATCGTCAGTACGAATTTCATACCGGATTGGTCGAGACCCGGGTTAACAACGACCGCCATCGGCGCCGTTGACCTACAGGGCGCCGGTGGAAATTGGGCTACTGTTGGTCGGAAGAAGTAGAGGAGGGAGGAGAGTGCGCAGACAGAGAGAGAAGAGGAAAGGTAAGAGTGTAGGACTGAGAATAGGAACTCTGAATGTTGGTACTATGACAGGGATAGGTAGAGAGCTGGCTGATATGATGGAGAGAAGGAAGGTGGATATACTGTGTGTACAGGAGACCAGGTGGAAGGGTAGCAAGGCTCGTAGTATAGGAGCAGGATTCAAGCTGTTTTATTATGGTGTGGATAGTAAGAGAAATGGGGTAGGAGTGGTCCTGAAGGAGGAGTTTGTGAGGAATGTTCTGGAGGTGAAGAGAGTGTCAGACAGGGTGATGAGTCTGAAGTTAGAAATTGAAGGGGTGATGTTGAATGTTGTTAGTGGTTATGCCCCACAGGTAGGTTGTGAGTTAGAGGAGAAAGAGAGATTCTGGAGTGAATTAGATGAGGTGGTGGAGAGTATTCCCATGGGTGAGAGTGGTGATAGGAGCAGATTTTAATGGACATTTTGGTGAGGGAAACAGAGGTGATGAGGAGGTGATGGGCAAGTTTGGAGTTAAGGAAAGGAACCTTGAAGGACAGATGGTAGTGGACTTTGCTAAGGATGGACATGGCTGTGGTTAACACTTATTTTCAGAAGAGGGAGAAGCATAGAGTGACTTACAAGAGTGGAGGTAGGAGAACATAGGTAGACTACATCCTATGTAGAAGAGGCAATCTGAAAGAGATTAGTGACTGTAAAGTGGTAGTGGGAGAGAGTGTAGCCAGACAGCATAGGATGGTGGTGTGTAAGATGACTTTGTTCGTCTGTAAGACGAAGAGGTCAAAGATAGAGATAGAGAAGAAAACCAAGTGGTGGAAGCTGAAAAAGGAGGAATGTTGTGAGGAATTTAGACAGAAGTTGAGGCAGGCTCTGGGTGGTCAGGTAGTGCTGCCAGATGACTGGAAAACTACAGCAGAAGTGATCAGGGAGACAGGGAGAAAGGTGCTGGGTGTGTCATCTGGAAGGAGGAAAGAAGATAAGGAGACTTGGTGGTGGAATGAGGAAGTTCAGGATAGTATCCAGAGGAAGAGGTTAGCCAAGAAGAAGTGGGACATGGACAGGACTGAAGAGAATAGGCAGGAATACAAGGAGTTACAGTGCAGAGTGAAGAGGGAGGTGTCTAAGGCCAAGCAGAAGGCATATGACGAGTTGTACACTAGGTTAGACACTAGAGAAGGACAGAAGGACTTGTACAGGTTAGCTAGGCAGAGGGATCGAGATGGGAAGGATGTGCAGCAAGTTAGGGTTATTAAGGATAGCGATGGAAGTGTGCTCACAAGTGAGGAGAGTGTACAGAGGAGATGGAAGGAGTACTTTGAGGAGCTGATGAATGAGGAAAATGAGAGGGAAAAAAGAGTAGAAGGGGTGAACTCTGTGGAACAGAAAGTAGATAAGGTTAGAAAGGATGAAGTCAGGAAGGCTTTGAAGAGGATGAAAAGTGGAAAGGCAGTTGGTCCTGATGACATCCCGGTGGAGGTCTGGAAGTGTCTAGCAGAGGCAGCAGTGGAATTTTTAAC
Organism: Hemibagrus guttatus; assembly: GCA_033459395.1. Lineage (NCBI taxonomy): Eukaryota > Metazoa > Chordata > Actinopteri > Siluriformes > Bagridae > Hemibagrus > Hemibagrus guttatus. The sequence goes on from JAUCMX010000019.1 coordinate 20,767,905, forward strand.
TAGTTTGTTCAACAGGGTTTTAGAGAGTGAGAAGATGCCTGAGGAATGGAGAAGAAGTGTGTTAGTGCCGATCTTTAAGAATAAGGGTGACATGCAGAGTTGCAGCAACTATAGGGGGATAAAGTTGATGAGCCATACAATGAAGCTATGGGAAAGAGTAGTGGAAGCTAGGTTAAGGAAGGTAGTGGAAATTTGTGAGCAGCAGTATGGCTTCATGCCCAGAAAGAGCACAACGGATGCAATTTTTGCTCTGAGAATTTTGATGGAGAAGTATAGGGATGGTCAGAGGGAGTTGCACTGTGTGTTTGTAGACTTGGAGAAAGCGTATGACAAGGTGCCAAGAGAAGAGCTGTGGTACTGTATGAGGAAGTCAGGAGTAGCAGAGAAGTATGTCAGAGTGGTGCAGGACATGTATGAGAGGAGCAGAACAGTGGTGAGGTGTGCTGTAGGTCAGACAGAGGAGTTCAAAGTGGAGGTGGCACTGCATCAGGGATCGGCCCTGAGCCCCTTCCTGTTTGCTATGGTGATGGACCAGTTGTCACAGGAGGTCAGACAGGAGGCTCCTTGGACAATGATGTTTGCAGATGACATTGTGATCTGTAGTGAGAGCAGGGAGCAGGTGGAGGAAAGCCTAGAGAGGTGGAGGTTTGCGCTGGAGAGAAGAGGAATGAAAGTCAGTCGTAGTAAGACTGAGTACATGTGTGTGAATGAAAGGGAGGGAAGTGGAACAGTAAGATTACAGGGTGAAGAGGTGAAGAAGGTACAGGAGTTTAAGTACTTGGGATCAACAGTCCAGAGTAATGGCGAGTGTGGGAAAGAGGTAAAGAAGCGAGTGCAGGCAGGTTGGAATGGGTGGAGAAAGGTGTGGGGAGTTCTGTGTGAGAGGAAAATATCAGCGAGAATCAAGGGGAAGGTGTACAGGACAGTGGTGAGAGCGGCCATGCTGTATGGTTTAGAGACAGTGTCACTGAGGAAGAGACAGGAGTCAGAGCTAGAGGTAGCAGAGCTGAAGATGTTGAGGTTCTCTTTGGGAGTGACAAGATTGGACAGGATTAGGAACGAGTACATCAGAGGGACAGCTCATGTTGGACGTTTGGGGGACAAAGTTAGGGAGACCAGATTAAGATGGTTTGGACATGTTCAGAGGAGGGAGAGTGAGTATATTGGTAGGAGAATGTTGGACATGGAGCTGCCAGGCAGGAGGCAAAGAGGAAGGCCAAAGAGGAGGTATATGGATGGAATTAATGAGGATATGAAGCTAGTGGGTGCAAGTGTTGAGGATGCAGAAGATAGGGATAGGTGGAGAGAGATGATTCGCTGTGGCGACCCCTGAAGGGAAAAGCCGAAAGAAGAAGAAGAAGTAGCTGTGCACACTTATGAGAAGATCAAATGATCTACCAGCAGGAGGAATGACATCTATGAAAATGAAGGTTAATTATTCAACCATATGTCCTGACACTTGGGCTGGAAACAGTTCATGAAAATCTCCAAAAACTAAATTAAATAAAGATCTGGAGAAAATGAGAAATGCGCTATGTGTGACACTGATTCATAAAAGCACAACACACAAGAGAATATTATATAGATGTTTGTATTAATGTGTAAATAAGATGATTATTAGTCTTCTTTATGGAGTAAGACAGGGTTCTGGGGCTTTTGGACTTTCATGAAGAAGTTACTGAGAACTTCATTAGAACCATGCTTGATGAACAGATCTTTGTGGAGATGTCAGACAGATTGTGTTTACATTCATTCATTTAACAAAATGTCTCTCAGTTTCCATTTTAATGTTCAGTAAATATATAAAATAGCATTAATATAATATTAGAACAGGTCTAGTTAATGGGTGACTGTCAGGAGTAGCTGGACAGTTCCCTGCCAGGCCCGGAGAGGGCGCTGGCAGGTGAATCCTGGAAGCCTGCTAGTGTCTGTGTTTTCCTGCCTATTGTTCTCTATCCTGATTGTGTCACCTGTCCCTAATTACTATAATGTGTTACCCTATAAAGAGGGATCCTGGTTTGCATGTCTTGGTGAGTCAATGTTTAGTGTTTAGAGTTTAGCTGTCCCGTGGTTGTCATGTCCATGTTTTGTTTAGGTTGCTATGTCTATGTTTAGTTAGGTTTCGGTTTAGTTTTAATTTACCACACTGTCAGCGTTACGTTCGTTTCCCACTGTCTTGTGTTTATGTGAATAAAGCAGTGCTTCGCTGAATCCTGCATATGGGTCTACTTTCCATGGCGTGCCGGTGCACGCAGCACCACGGAGGTCCGGGTTCGAGCCCCGTACAGGGTGGGGGCTGCTCCGGACGTGACATTGACAATCCAGAGCCCGGGCCAGGGAGCAGACAAGCAGGCTATTCTCACCGTTTGCTAGCTGCAATGAGTTCAAAAAAGAGAGATTAAAAAAAATTCAAAAAACCCTGAAATATCTGAAGATCCTCTGAGAACTGCAGCTGTGTCTATGTGACTATAATGTGTTATTTGTTTAAGTGAGTTTTCATCATCATCTAGTTGGAGGACTTGGATGAAGATCTGGTCACAGTTCACATCAAATTTATGTAGAAATACAGAACATTATAAAGGGTTCACAAGTTTCTAGCAGAATTGTACAGAATCTAGAAGTAGTGTTTATTCCTCATCATCAGGGGCGATAATAACCTAAATACAAGTTCATGTACAAAAGTGTAGCATTTAAAAATTTATGTATGGATTTTGACTAGTGATTTTAAATCATTGCAAGCTTTTTCTCAAGGTTCCTTTCAAATTATATGCAAATTTCAGAAAATATTTTAATAGACAATTCAAATTGTTTTTAGTTTCCAAGTCTGAGTATGAGAACCACAAATATCAGCCAAACTGTTATATAAAAAGATATCGGAGGTGAATTAACACTTATCAGTTAAAACATTTGCAAGTTCAGAAATCCCCACACACCCCCACCTACCCTACCCTAACAGCCCCACCCACCTCACAAGGCAAAAAAGTATAAATAATCTTGGTACACTATGAAAATTACAGAAGTTACAATAATTCTGCTGACCTGAATAAATTGTGCTTAATAATATCATTTGAAAATGGATGCATTTTTCGGCAGTTGGACAGAGGTCACTAAGGAAAATGCCAATGAATACATGGAATCACTTGGTAAGTGTTTATAATGATTTATAATCCCACTCTGTGTTTATAATGATTTCTAATCCCACTCTCAGTGTTTATAATGATTTCTAATCCCACTCTCAGTGTTTATAATGATTTCTAATCCCACTCTCAGTGTTTATAATGATTTCTAATCCCACTCTCAGTGTTTATAATGATTTCTAATCCCACTCTCAGTGTTTATAATGATTTCTAATCCCACTCTCAGTGTTTATAATGATTTCTAATCCCACTCTCAGTGTTTATAATGATTTCTAATCCCACTCTCAGTGTTTATAATGATTTCTAATCCCACTCTCAGTGTTTATAATGATTTCTAATCCCACTCTCAGTGTTTATAATGATTTCTAATCCCACTCTCAGTGTTTATAATGATTTCTAATCCCACTCTGTGTTTATAATGATTTCTAATCCCACTCTCAGTGTTTATAATGATTTCTAATCCCACTCTCAGTGTTTATAATGATTTCTAATCCCACTCTCAGTGTTTATAATGATTTCTAATCCCACTCTCAGTGTTTATAATGATTTCTAATCCCACTCTCAGTGTTTATAATGATTTATAATCCCACTCTCTGTGTTTATAATGATTTATAATCCCACTCTCTGTGTTTATAATGATTTATAATCCCACTCTCTGTGTTTATAATGATTTATAATCCCACTCTCTGTGTTTATAATGATTTATAATCCCACTCTCTGTGTTTATAATGATTTCTAATCCCACTTTCTGTGTTCATAATGATTTATAATCCCATTCTCTGGTGTTTATAATGATTTATAATCCCACTCTCTGTGTCTATAATGATTTACAATCCCACTCTTAGTGTTTATAATGATTTATAATCCCACTCTCTGTGTTTGTAATGATTTATAATTCCACTCTGTGTTTATAATGATTTACAATCACACTCTTAGTGTTTATAATGATTTATAATCCCACTCTCTGTGTTTATAATGATTTATAGTCACACTCTCAGTGTTTATAATGATTTATAATCCCACTCTCTCGTGTTTATAATGATTTATAATCCCACTCTGTGTTTATACTGATTTTATAAACCCACTCTCAATGTTTATAATGATTTATAATCCCACTCTCTCGTGTTTATAATGATTTAAAATCCCACTCTCTGTGTTTATAATGATTTCTAATCCCACTTTCTGTGTTTGTAATGATTTATAATTCCACTCTGTGTTTATAATGATTTACAATCACACTCTTAGTGTTTATAATGATTTATAATCCCACTCTCTGTGTTTATAATGATTTATAGTCACACTCTCAGTGTTTATAATGATTTATAATCCCACTCTCTGTGTTTATAATGATTTATAATCCCACTCTCTGTGTTTATAATGATTTATAATCCCACTCTCTGTGTTTACAATGATTTACAGTCTCACTGTCAGGAGTAGCTGGACAGTTCCCTGCCAGGCCCGGGGAGGGCGCTGGCGGGAGAATCCTGGAAGCCTGTTTGTCTGTGTGATTTCCTGCCCATTGTTCTCCATCCTGATTGTGTCACCTGTCCCTTATTACCCTGTTGTGTTTCCCTATAAAAGGGATCCTGGTGTGCATGTGTGGTGTGGGTCAATGTTCTGTGTATAGCTGTCCCGTGGGTGTTATGTTAGGTTTGGGGTTATGTGTGTTTAGTTTATTGTACCACGGAGTCTCGCGTTATGTTTGTTTTTCCCCTGTATTGTGTTTATGTTAATAAAATCAGTGCTTCGCTGAATCCTGCGCTTGGGTCTGTGCTTTCACGGCGTGCTGGAGCGCGCGGCACCACGGCGGTCCGGGTTCGAGCCCCGCAGAGGGCGGGCAGGGTGGCCGGACGTGACACTCACTCTCTGGTGTTTATAATGATTTATAATCCCACTCTCTGTGTTTATAATGATTTTAATCCCACTCTCTGTTTTTATAATGATTTTAATCCCACTCTCTGTGTTTATAATGATTTATAAGCCCACTCTCTGTGTTTATAATGATTTATAAGCCCACCCTCTGTGTTTATAATGATTTATAATCCCACTCTCAATGTTTTATAATGATTTATAATCCCACTCTCTCGTGTTTATAATGATTTATAATCCCACTCTCTGTGTTTATAATGATTTATAATCCCACTCTCTGTGTTTATAATGATTTATAGTCACACTCTCAGTGTTTATAATGATTTATAATCCCACTCTCAATGTTTATAATGATTTAAAATCCTACTGTCTGCATTTATAATGATTTATAATCCCACTCTCTGTGTTTATAATTATTTATAATCCCACTCTAAGATCATTTCAAGTTATTTGTGAGTCATTTTATTTCAACAATTAAAGAATTATTTTGTTTAGATTTTGGGCAATCTTTTTCCTAGGTCTTCCACCTGCTATGAGAGACTATATGTGGAACATGAAATCAGCGGTCATATTTTCACAAGATGGAGATTATATAGTCATGAAAGTTAAAATGTACGATGCCAGCAACAGATCTTTCACACTCAGATTCAAACTGGGTGAGGAATTTGATGAAAGCACCGTAGACTTCAGAGTCTGCAAAGTAAGTTCACTAAACTGCAGAGCTTCCTAAAATCAGCAAATTTATAATGCATTACATTTACAGTACAATGTCTAAGATTTTACACCATCTAGTATGGACTAGTTTTGATGTCTGTTAAAATAACAAATTATTTTCAGTCTGTCTTGAACCTGGAAGGAGGTAAACTTGTACATCTGCAGAAGTGGGATGGTAAGGAGGCCACAGCCTTTTATGAGATCCAAGATGAGAAGCTGATTGCAGTGAGGATATTTCTACATTTATTGTTTTCTGTTTGTAAGTTATATATGATTTTAAAAATCAGAGATAATAGTATATTTATTGTATTTTTTAGACTTTAATATTTGGGGATATTGAATCTGTGTGGACTTTTGAGAAGATCAAATGACCTACCAGCAGGAGGAAGGACATCTATGAAGATAAAATGATAATTTTTTTGAAATTATGGATGAAAATAATTATTCAACCATATGTCCTGACACTTAGGCTGGAAACAGTTCATGAAAATCTGCAAAAACTAAATTCAATAAAGATCTGGAGAAAATGAGAAATGCGTTATGTGTGACACTCAATCATAAAAGAACAACACACAAGAAAACATTATATAGATGTTTATATTAATGTGTAAATGAGATGATTATTAGTCTTCTTTATGGAGTAAGACAGGGTTCTGGGGCTTTTGGACTTTAATGAAGAAGTTACTGAGAACTTCATTAGAGCCATGCTTGATGAACAGATCTTTGTGGAGATGTCAGACAGAGTGACTGTGTTTACATTCATTCATGCCCATGTGAGGACAGTTAGGTATTAATGAATATAATAGTTTGTTTTAGAAAATTAATACCAAAGCTCTTTCCCTGCATTTTTGATTAATTTTAAGGTATTTTTGCCCTGTTAAAATCAGTTTTGACACACAGTTTTAAAATAATTTTATTTAACAGAATGTCTCACAACTTAAGTAATTTATATGAAATAGCATTAATATAATGTTAGAACAGGTCTAGGCTAATCCCGCCGTCAGCTTGCTGCAATGAGTTGAGACCCAGGGTTCACAATATAGAGACTGTGTCTTTTCCAAGCTAAACAAAAATTAAAAAATCCTGAAAAATCAGAAGATCCTCTGAGAACAGCAGCTGTGTTCATCCGGTAGGGAGTGAGAAAAAACTAGCAGTCTGGTGTACAGATTAAACACACCTTAAAACTTTATGTATGTTACATACCTTAACGTATGTAACCTGGTTCCCTGAGAAGGGAAGAAACTCTGCGTCATGACTGATGCTATGGGAACGCCTCATTGAGGAAGTTGTGTTTGAAGCTCTGTGCACACAAGCCAATTTAAAGGCTCGGATAGGGCATTTGTGTGAGCTATCGCCCAGAACAGGTTGGGAAGGATCCATGTGCAGCACAAATATAATACAAAGCATCAGGCAAAAAAAATATTGATCCAAGGTAACCAGGCCAAAAGGTTCAAAAACCAGAATAAACAATCCGCGAGGCAAGAGAGTCCAAATAACAATGAAAAAGACGTAATCCACAAAATTGGCCAAAAGAGTCAAAACCAGTAAATCTGTATATCGAGGCAAACAATCCAAAAAAACATTAGGTGACATTCGATGGTCGTAAGAAACAAACAAGGTCATGCACATAGACAATAAAGCAGAATAGCGCTGGGCAAAAAGGCTTGGTAGAGTACAAGATACAATATTTCACGTGGAGCGTTGTAACCACATTGCTTAAATGTTCCAGAAACAACCCGGAAGCCTTCCTCGATTATGCTCAGAATTCAGGAGAGGGCTCCCTCTGGTGGGAAGGTGCTGGTGGTGATGTTACAATGTGACAAAGGGAATACATCCCAATAAGTCCACATAAGGGCATCTATGTCGCATTACTCCAGCTTCTATTTGTCTGAAGTAAGTGCATGCCCAAGGTGTGGCAAGCAACGCGACATCTCTTTCCCTTCTCAGGGAACTCAGTTACATGCATAACCTGGTGTAGTTTCCTTTCAAAGGAACTCAATGCTGTGTCATGACTGACGCTATGGGAATGTCGGTTGATGTCTCTCTCAGGGGCTTTGAGAGAGCATGAGCAAACCAGGAATAGAACATCATTTGGCCCTGAAGAGCTTCGGACCCTAGAGTGGGGTCCAGGTCCAGGTTATAGAACCTGATAAAGGTATTTGGAAAGGACCAGCCTGCAGCAGCACAAATTTCTTGGAGGGGAACACCCTTGGCAGAGCCATCTTTAGGGTCAGAAACTTCTCACAGGCTGACTCCATGGGCTTAAAGAGAGCTTCCAGCAGCCCCTCTAAAACCACAGAGAAGTTCCAGGAAGGGAGGTGCGGTCTGCAGGACGGCCTCAGCCACCTGGCACCACACAGAAAATGAGAGACCCGAGGGTGCCTACCCAAGGGGGCCCCAAGTACAAGACTTTTAAAGTAACAGGTAACAGGCCCTGAAAAAGGCAAGACTGCAAGAACTCCAGCACTGTACTGACTGGGCAGAGAACTGGGTCCTGATTGTGCTGACCACACCAGAGGTGAAAAAGCCTGCTTCTTCAGAGCATATAGCTTTTTAGTAGAGGGAGTCCTAGCATTCAACAGAGACTCCACAACCTCAAATGAGAGGCCTGCCTCTAAGAACTGGTTCCCCTCAGGGGCCAGAGCTTCCACATCTCGGGGTGGGGGTGTAAGATTGCCCCCTATGTCTAAGAGAGGATGAATCTCCCAAGGAGCGCTGTCTAGGAGGGAGACTGTGACCCAAATTTGAGTGAGCCAGAGTGGAACCACTAGAAGAAGGTGGACTTGATAGTGGTGCACTTTGGCTAGTAGCAGCCAACTTCTGGGAGCAGAGCTATCAGAGGAAAGGCATACAGGTGTACATCTGTACCGGAGCATTCAGGCCCAGAGGGGCTGTGAGAGACAGGGAATACCACAGCGGACAGTGGGTTGACTCCTTGGACGCAAACAGATCCACTTCCGCACAGCCAAAAATCTGACAGATGCTCTCCACCACCACTCTACTCCCCGGGCCTCAGCACCTGCCTTGACATGAAGCCTGCATCCCGATTTATGTACCCCTTGGAGGAAAATCCCTCTCAGAAAAAGAAACCTGGTAGTGCTGTCTGTGCAAACCAACACATGGTAGCCCCTGAGGTGTGGGAGACAGTGTTTCAATGCTAGAAACACAGCCCTCATCTCCAGGCAATTTATGTGCCATGAGAGATGAGGGCCCTCCCAGAGACCCTGGTTGGGATGGCTGCCCAAGACCACTCCCCAGCGCCAAAAGCAAGGTGTCCCTCGAAAGAGTCTTGCGATGATGATGCATCCTGAAGACTGTGGAACATAAGTCTCATGGCACTGATGGGATGCCTTTGGGGATGAAACCCCTGAGCCAGATCTGGAATGGCCTCATGTGATGCAGACCCAAAGGTATAATGTTGGCTGTTGCCAATGGCCTAGCTGAGTAGCTTTCACCGCTGACATTATGGAAGCCACCCGAGCAGGAGACAGACATGCCATCATGGTGGAATCCCAAAATACCTGCAAGAATGTGGAGAAGTACACACTTTTCTGATTTCAACTTTAGGCCTAGAGACCTCATATGAGCAAGCACAGCAACTCGATGACTGGCCAAGTTCTCCAGGTAATTCAGTACACAGATGCCCTTGAGACACAGCAGCACCAGGGCAGCATACATGCTCTTTGTAAATGTGCGTGGCCACAGGGCTAGACCAAAAGTAAGAACAGAATTACGGTATGCTTCAACCCAAAAGGCAAACCTGAGGAACTTCCTGTGTTCTGGCAGAATGCCTACATGAAAATGGGCATCTTTTAGGACTATCGTCACAAAATAAGTTTGAGTGTGAGCATCTTAAACTTGAATGTCTTCAGTGCCCGCAGGTCGAAAATTGGACACAGCCCCCGTCTTTCTTGTAAAAGCTTGAGGGGAACATGTTCCATGGCTCCTTTCCTCAGAAGTGAGAGAAGTTCCTTTTGGAGGAACGTGGTTTGGTGCTCTGAAACAGCAAGCTGGCAGGCACAGACCTGGGGGATAAATTCATTCAGAAAAGGGAGCAAGGGCAGACCTTACTGACAGGGGGCAGGAAGTAGGAGAAAGTACCCTAGGGTTAGGGAGGATGTTCCGAGAAACACTAGCCCGCGGGTGTCAGGATTCTTTTTTGGCCCACCTGGCAGAGATGACAGACCTATGGTCCTTTCTCAGATGACACACAGTCTGAGCACACTGGCGGGCCTCCCTAGACTTTGAAGGGGGGCAAGGGCTGCCACACTAGTCCTTCTTTCCACTCTGAATGAGCTGGAGAAGGGCAGGTGTAGCTGGAAGATGGCCCAGCTGATCATTGCAGTGAGGGATAAATTCACTGAACACCACCAACTGGCGCCTCACCTCTTGGTGCTGGTAGATGATCGTGCTCACATGCTGAACAGGCCCTGAGGTGAAATTGGGGCATGCAGGCTGGACTTACTGTTCATAAACAAATGTATCATAACCATCTGCTTCAATATAAGGATACTATTTCTACTGCAAAATCTATCTACTATTCTAACTTGATTAAGTCAGGTGCAGGTAATACAAGAGTTCTTTTCTCAACTTTTAACAGGTTATTACGGCCACCGGAGGCCACCTCACCTTTACTCAACTGCTCAATGTGATAATTTTGACATTTTTTAGATCTAAAATTGACAATATTCATCATCAGCTAACCTCTCTGAACACCTCATTTTCCATTTCTCTTCTTACACCCTCTGCTTCTTCATTATCTAGTTTTGAACTGCCAACTATTGCTGAAGTTTCACAGATTATTCATGAATCCAAACCTTCAACTAGTCAGTTAGATCCTCTCCCAACCTATTTAGTAAAAACCTGCTTGCCTTCTTTATCCGCTTTAATAACTAACATTATACATTCTTCTTTGAATTCTGGTCATGTTCCATCATCCCTTAAAATTGCTGCAATAACACCTATACTTAAAAAACCTGGTGCGGATCCTAATAACCTTAATAATTTTCGTCCTATCTCAAATTTACTATTTTTATCTAAAATACTTGAAAAAATAGTTGCAGGTCAGATTCATGATCACTTAAATACCAACAACCTGTTTGAAGAATTTCAGTCTGGTTTTCGTCCATCTCATAGCACTGAGACGGCACTCGTAAAAATCACAAACGATCTTTTAATGGCAGCAGATTCTGGTCTTTTAACCATACTTATTTTTCTGGATCTGAGTGCAGCTTTTGACACTATCTCTCATAACATTCTCCTTGAACGGCTTGCCTCTCTTGGCATCTCTGGCACGTGTCATGACTGGTTTAAATCATATCTTTCCCACCGCTCAGAGTTTGTTCAGCTTAAAAATTTTAGATCGCAATCATCTTCTGTTATTAGAGGTGTTCCTCAAGGTTCTGTGCTAGGCCCTCTTTTATTTATCATCTATCTCCTTCCTCTTGGCAATATCTTTCGTAAACATAATATTAATTTTCATTCTTATGCGGATGATACTCAGCTCTACCTGTCCACAAAGCCTACTTCCATGCTTCCTCCTGCTGTTCTTTCGGTCTGTCTAAATGAAATTAAATCCTGGTTTTCTTGCAACTTTCTCCAAATGAATACCAATAAAACAGAAGTCCTTCTCGTTGGCTCCAAGTCCACCTTAGCCAAGGTTGATAGTTTTTCATTAAATATTGATAATTCCACTGTTTTTCCTTCCCCTCAGGTAAAGAGTTTGGGTGTCATCCTTGATAGCACTCTATCCTTTGAGGCTCATGTTAATAATATCACTCGGTCTGCATACTTTCATCTTCGCAATATTAATCGCCTCCGCCCAATCTTGACACAGCACAGTACTGCCATATTAGTCCATGCCCTTGTTACATCATGTCTAGATTACTGTAACTCTGTTCTTTTTGGCTTGCCTTCTAAAATTCTTCACAAACTTCAACTGGTACAGAACTCTGCAGCCCTCATTATTACTGGAACTCCTTCTATTGACCAAATCACACCAGCTCTTCACCAGCTTCACTGGCTTCCTGTGAAGTTTCGCATTGAGTATAAAATTCTGCTATTCACTTTCAAGGCTCTTCATAATCTTTCTCCACCATATCTGTCTGACCTTCTCCAATTATACACACCCTCCCGTACACTCAGATCTTCTTTTGCTAACCAGCTCACCACACCATCAGCTCGACTGTCCACCATGGGGCTTCGAGCATTCAGTCGCTCTGCACCCCGCCTCTGGAACAGTCTTCCTGCTGACATCAGAAGTACAGACTCTCTGACAGCCTTTAAATCCAGACTCAAAACTTACATGTTTAGAACTGCATTTTATATTTGAAACTTGTCCATTATTTTTTCTCTTTGTTAATTAATTTTTAAATATTTTATTATTTGTTTTCTATCTGTAAGTTTTATATTATGCTGTGTTTTTTAAATGTATTTTTGTAAGGTGACCTTGAGAGCTTGAAAGGCGCCCACAAATAAAATGTATTATTATTATTATTATTATTATTATTATTATTATTATTATTATTATTATTATAGGTCTTGATGTCCGTGGTCATGGATGGGCCACCAAAATGCATTCTCTACAGGTTTGATGGTGCAGTAGATACCTGGATGTCCCGAACTGAGGGCAGAATGTACCCACTGGGTGACCAGGGGTAATAGGTCAGCCAGGATGTTTTGTTTGCAAGCTGGGTGATTTATTGGTGCTGAATGTGTCATGAATCCAAGATGTCCCACCGGACTGGTGCGATGATGGTGACGTAGTGTTGGAAGATGGGCTCTGGCATCATGGGTTTGACTATGGGCTCATGGTGACAGGAGAGGGCATCGGCTTTGCTGTTCTTGGATCCAGGGAGGTAAGTCATGGGGAAATGGAATTTGGTAAAATAGAGGGTCCTGGTAGGGGTTTAGTCTGTTAGCATTTTTTATGTACTCCAGGTTACGATGGTCTGTGATGTCCGGATATGGATTCTGTGCCCCCTCCAGCCAGTTTCTCCATTCCTTCGGTGCTTCCTTAATAAAAAGCAGCTCCATGTTACCTATGTCATAGTTTCCCTGTGCTGGGATAAGTTTTCTCAAGAAGTATGCACAAAGGAAGAGCTTGCTCGGGGTGCTGTGTCGCTGAGAGAGCACTCCCCTGATGCTGTGGTAATATGAATCAACCTCCACAATGTATGGGAGATTTGGGTCTGGGTGCCCTGAAAAATGCAAGCCTTAAAAAAAGGCTTGAAAAATGTCTGCCGCTTTAGTGAAAACATACAGTTATAACAAATTGTCATGCCGTAAAACTAATTTAATAAAATATAATAATTTGTAATAATTTGAAATTGTAGTGCCCCCAGTGGTGTTGAAGGCAGTTTTCCAGTCATCCCATTCCTTGATTCTGATCATGTTGTACACACTGCACAGATCAAGCTTGGTGACATATTGGGTAGGAGTTCAATGGGACATTCCCTGGCCCTGTGTGGTGGCAGGTGCATGGAGTGAGCTTTGTTAAATACCTCGCATAGGTCATCATACTCAGGAGGGATGAAAACTTGGGCTGTAGGCTTAAGGCTGTGAAGGCAGTGGTGGTGCGACAGGGGAAACCCAATATGATTTTGGTAGCCAAGGAAGAAATGACAAACAGCACCATCTCCTCAGTATGAAAAAGTCCTATGTACTGTGTTATTAGGGCAGTATGGTGTGTGATGTAATTGTCACCGATGGGTTGGTTGTCCACCACCATGATTCTGAGGGCTGTGGAACATGGGATCTTTTGGACCTGGAGGGTCTTATTCTAGCCTGCAGTTGATCAAGTTAATGGAATCAAGTTAATCAAGTTAAGTTAGCGGAGCCTGAGTCTGCAAGGGCTGACAGAACAAGGAACTCATTAGCATATTGCAATTGCACAGGTAGGAGTAAACTACAGGAGCATGGGCTCAGGCTCACCTTAGCAGTTCTTGGACCTGGCTTTTCAGAGCAGCTGGCGCACCGATGTCCGGCCTGGCCACAGTAGAAGCAAAGCTGAAGCCTTAAGTGGTGTTGCCGTTCTTCCAGCGAGACTCGAGTCTTTCCCAGCTGCAGTGGTTTGGTGTGGCTCTTGACAATCAATTGCTGTGGCTCAGAAGTGGCAGGGAGGTATATGTGATGGGTGCTGGGTGCGTAACAGATTATCCAGTCTTATAGATGGCATGATATACTTGCCGATTGGGATATCCTGCTCCTTGCAGATGAGCTCGGCCTGTAGCTTTAGGCCCTCTCTAAAAAATGCCCGTAGTGCTGCTTCATTCCAGCCACTCAGTGCGGGCCAAGGTCCGGAACTGGATGGCATAGGCGGCTGCAGTATTTGAAACCCTGCAGTAGCTGCATATCAGTTGCACTGATATGTCAGGTACGGCCGCAGGATACTCAAATACGTCATGGATGAGCCGTGTAATGTGAGAGCTCCCTACATGTTCATCTCCATGCCAGATTGCGGAGGCCCAATCCAGGGCATGTCGTGTCAGCAGGGATCATAGGAATGTGCATTTAGTCGCATCCTCTCAGTAGGTCTCCAACAGGTGGACAAAGAAAACATTGAATTGCCAGAGGATGCCCCAACAGTGATCAGAAGAACCATCAAACTTTTCAGGCAGCGCTATTTGCGGTGGCAATGGTTGCCCTGCCGGTAGCATACGCAGGGTCCAAAGGAGATGGGTGTTGGCAGCCTGCAGTGTGGTGAGCTGCTCATGGTAGGCCATTAGGACCTAGCAAAGAGGGAGCAAAGGCTCCCACTGGGGGTCTAGGAGATTGGCAGGAATGCTACACACACACGCACACACACACACACACACACACACACACACACACACACACACACACACAGTTATTTATAATGATATATAATACCACTCTCTGTGTTTATAATGTTTTATAATCCCACTCTTTGTGTTTACGATGATTTATAATCCCACTCTGTGATGATACGATAAGGATGAGGTTTTAATTTTAGTCTGGTTATCTCCAGGTTTCCTCTCCATTTTATATCAAATAAAATACAATAATATAAAATTCAACTAAAGCAGAACAAACCAAAACCTTCTTTTTTCAAAAATGTCTTTTTAATATTCCAAAGATTTCTTCTTTTTAAATTGTTGTCAGTCATATAATTTGTAATGAACATTGTTGCATATGTTGTTTCAATAGAAAGGGACAGAACTGAGCAGCATAGAAATGTGTTTATAGAAATGAACAATAAAATAAACAAAATATACAAAACAGGAAATAAAGATTCCAATACCTGCCTCCATTATCCTCATTCCCAACCCAGGACAATGTCACAACAGTTACTGAAAACAAAGATCACACTTTTTCTGACAAAGATATTTAATAAAATAAAATTGTACATAAATATAAAAAACAGCATTGTAAGTAAGCCAATGTACAGAACCTGGAATTAGTGTTTATTCCTCATCATCAAGGGTGAGAATAACCCAAATGCAAGTTCATGTAAATAATAAAACTTTTAAAATTTATGTATAAAAAGTAAAAAAAAAAATATATGATAGTAATTGTGCCTCAAATCTCATGAATTTTGATGACTGATTTAAATTATGCAACCTTTTTCTCAAGGTTCCTTTAATATTATAAGCAAATTTCAGAATAATAGAATAATGAATTAATAGAAAATTCAAATTGTTCTTTTGTGATTGTGGGAATCACAAAGGTCAGCCAAAGTTTAGAGCTGAATTAACATTTATCACTTGATAACATTTGCAAGTTCAGAAATAAGAAATGAGAATAATTTTGTTTATATTATGAGCAATCTTTTATTATAAGATGCTTATATTTATATAAGCATTTTATTTCATAGGCCTTCCACCTGCGATGATAGAATATGGACGGAACATGAAAACAGCAGTCATATTTTAACAAGATAGAGATTATATAGTCAAAAAAACAAAAATGTACGAGGCCAGCAACAAATCTTTCACACTCACATTCAAACTGGGTGAGGAATTCGATGAAAGCACCATAGACTTCAGAGTCTGCAAAGTAAGTTCACTAAACAGCAGAGTTTCCTAAAAATCAGCAAATTTATAATGCATTACATTTACAGTACAATATCTGGAATTTTATATGTAGGATTCTGACATATTTGAAAGAACTTATCTCTCCAATTTAGCCAGAATAAAATTATGGACTAGTTTTGATGTCTCCTAAAATAATAAACTGTTTTCAGTCTGTCTTGAACCTGGAAGGAGGTAAACTTGTACATCTGCAGAAGTGGGATGGTAAGGAGAACACAACCATTCACGAGATCCAAGACGGGAAACTGATTTTAGTGAGAATGTTCCAACATTTATTTAGACTTTAAAATGTGGTGATACACTGATTCATAAAAGCACAACACACAAGAGAATATTATATAGATGTTTGTATTAATGTGTAAATGAGATGATTATTAGTCTTCTTAGAGTAAGACAGGGTTCTGTGGCATGTGGACTTTGATGAAGAAGTTAGCTTGATGAACAGATCTTTGTGGAGATGTCAGACAGAGTGACTGTGTTTAGATTCATTCATGCCCATGTGAGGACAGTTAGGCATTAATGAATATAACAGTTTGTTTTAGAAAATTAATACCAAAGCTCTTTCCCTGCATTTTTGATTAATTTTAAGGTATTTTTGCCCTGTTAAAATCAGTTTTAATGTAATTTATAGTCTGGTATTTTATTTAAGAAAATACCTCATAGTTTCCATTTTAATGTTAAGTAAATATATGAAATAGCATTAATATAATATTAAAACAGGTCTAGAGCCAGGGACAGGGAGAAGACAAGCTTGCTAATCCCACCATCTGCTAGCTGCAATGAGTCAAGACCCAGGGATCACAACATAGAGACTGTGTCTTTTCCCTGAAATAAATAAAAATTTATAAACCCTGAAAAATTTCTTTTAGTGACCTGATTAGCATAAAACTGAATCATAGTGAATGCACAGCAAGCTCTTTTGATCTGAAGCTAGGACTTAAATATAAGATCTTTCATCTAAGGCACTTATTGTTAATGAAATGATCATTGATCAGAAGTTTATTTCCCTTTTGAGGGAACTTGATGCTGCGTCACAACTAACAATATGGGAACACTTTGTCCAGAAAGTGTGTCTGAATCTCCATGTGCACATGCCAATTCATTGGCTCGGATAGGACATGTGACGGAGGAATACGCGCAGGCATGTCCATATAAGGGCATCTATGTCACATCCATTCAGCTTTTTTGTCTTCAGGAAGCGCTCCGTTGTATGAGTGTCGAGTGGCTGTCCGAGGCAGGTATGAATAAGAATTTTAAGAGGTGTGTGCATCTGTGTCCGCATTTCCTTACAGAGGAGAATTCTTTGCTTGGGTGAGGAGCATGTCCGGTCGGCTCTCGAGGGATCCAGTTTCCTGCATTGTGGGAGATTGCCCCCTCACAAACTTCGATCCCATTTGGCTTTGTTTACCGGCCACGCGTCTGTGCCTCGTGGTTCAGGTCCAGCTTCCACCAGGGTGGCCCAATGGCTTAGATCACGGGGTTCACAGATGGAGTTAGCGGAAGTGGAACAGGAAACGGGTCCACGCCTTTCTCTTGTCCTCTCCCCTGACTCCTATGTCCACATTCCAGCTTTGGAAGCTCATGCTGTGATTTCTCACAGGGGAATTCTTCCGTCGATTTGCCACCACAGCCAGTGGCATCCGAGAAGCTCCTTTACGTCATCACACGTGCTGTGTGGAATTTAGATTGACCGGAGCACTGACTTCGGGCCGCACCCCCACCCCACCCCAAGCAGACAGGTTGCTTTTTTCCAGACCTCCATGCTGAGGTATCGAGGTTCTGGAAAAATCCATATTCAGCACGTCTTTTCTCTCTGACTTCCTTGAGCTATTCAACCATTATGGGGCTGGATGAGCATGGTTATGCCTTGACTGGCACCAGGAGGTGAAGCGTCAATCGGCAGTGTTTAAAGAGTTTATCCCTGGTTGCAGCAAGAGGCCCGGGCCATCGTCCAGCCTCACCTGCCCCCCTCCTGACAGGGCAGGGAAAAGGGCTAGTGTGGCAGCCCGTGCCCCCCTACCAAAATCTAGGGAGGCTAGCCCGGGATCAGGCGGGTCAGATGAGACCTGACCTGAGATCGGTCATCTCGGCCAGGCGGGCCACGAAGGAATCCTGACGCACTTTCTGTGCAGTGGCAGGTGGCTGAGGCCTTCCTGCAGACCATGCCTCCCCTCCTGGGACCTCTCAGTGGTCTTGGACGGGTTGCTGGAAGCCCCCTTTGAGCCCATGGAGTCAGCTTCAGAGAAGTTTCTGACCCTTAAGATGGCTCTGCTTTTAGCCTTGGCCTCCCTTAGATGGGTAAGGGATCTGCAGGCTCTATTGGTTGTCCCTACCTTCCTGGAGTTTGCCCCTGGTATGTCCAAGGCTATCTTGCACCCCAGGGCTGGATATGTCCCAAAGGTGCCCAAGATGGCTGGTCACTTGGTCATCCTGCAGGCCTTCTGCCTTCCGCCCCATGAGTCGGCAAAACAGGAGAGTCTGCTCTTGCTCTGCCCAGTCAGAGCACTTAGGACTTATGTCCACTGCTCTGGCTCGTGGCATAAGTCCCAATCCTTGTTTGATTGCTTTGGGAGCCGGAACAAGGGTAATCTAGTCTCCAGCTTGGCACACTGGGTGGTAGAGGCCATTGCCCAGGCCTGCAAGGCATGTGGTATCACTTCACCTCTAGGGGTCAGGGCTCATTCCACTAGTGGTGTCACCTCATCCAGTGCCATGGCTAGGGGTGTTCCCCTCCAGGAGATTTGTGCTGCGGCAGGCTGGTCCTCTCCGCACACCTTTGTCAGGTTTTTTTAACCTGGACCTGGACCTCACTCCTGGGTCTTAGGTCTTTCAGGGCTAACGGGCGCTCTGTTCCTGGTCCAGTCGTGCTCTCTCATGGCCCCAAAGACAGATATCAAATGGTGTTTGGCGGCATGGGTATTGACGTTCCCATAGTGTCAGTTATGGCGCAGCGTCGACTTCTCTAGAAAGGGAACTGCAACAGGTTACGTATGTAACCCGGCTCCATGAGAAGGGAATGAGATGCTGTGTCACTGGCCACACCCCGAGCATCCTTTCACACTTCCTTCAGACGTAGGCAAGCTGAATGGATATGACATAAGATGCCCTTATATGGACATGCTGGCGCATATTCCTCTGTCACGTGTCCTATCCGAGCCAATGAATTGACGTGTAATAATAAATTAATATTATTTCATTTAAATATATTAAATATCAAATATTAAATATCAAATAAATAAAAGATTTACTGAAAATTGACTAATGAAAATCAGACATCGCTTTTGAATTGTGGTTCAACTGAAGCATTTAAAAAAAAAAGACTAATGAAACTGGCCTGGACAAAAATAATGGTATCCTTAACTTAATAATTTGTTGCACAACCTTTTGAGGCAATCAATTCAATCAAGCGTATTTTGGCCCACTACTCATGAGTTTCGTCCACGTGTGTACATCAGCCATGCCTAACAGGTAGGCAAGGAGGTGTTGCAGTTATTCATGATGATAAGCTAGGCGCCACACAAAAAACCTTCCTAAAAAAAGTTCTTTAGTCTAACTTGTAAACACTATACTAACTTATGTAGCTACAAAAAATAAGTTCACTGAGTTGATTCCACTAATTGTTATTTATAGAACTCCAGAGCCATATTAGTGAATTTACAGATTTAATTTCAAACCTTGTTGTAAATATCTCTACAAATCTTATGTTGTTCTGCTGTCACATGATTGACTGACTGGGTAACTGCATGAATGTGCAGGTGATCCTAATAAAGTGGACCATGAGTGATTAACCATCAACTTCATTTATGTAGATTTGCTTATACAAATCAGGGGGAAACAGGCAAGAGGTTTCCTTCTCACAAGCCGGGGAATAAATAATCCTCTAAAACACATCACGCTGTCAGGTGAATGAAGAATCAGCATTTTCTCAAGAGATGTTTTTCATTATTACTGTATAAAATGAAAACCTTTCTTTGGAATCTGGAAACTTGATAAAAGATGAAAGCTTGAATAAGTTTCTGCAGTAGCTGGCAAGTTAGTTTTTTTTCCCCGAGAGGATCACCACCTTCTGATGAAACCTAAAAGAATAATAAGAGAGAAAATCAGAGTTTCAGGGGGAAGCCATACCGGGTAAATTTTACATAAGAATCTAAAATTCATCGTTAAACATTTTAATGAGTTTCAGTTGAGTTTGCTTTAGTTAAATTTATTCCAGTGTGTGTACAGCGATGAGAATCTAGCCATGGGGGTCACAGTCCAGTGACTTCTGTGCCGGTCCCAAGCCCGGATAAATAGAGAGGGTTGCGTCAGGAAGGGCATCCGGTGTAAAACATTGCCAAATTTAACCATGTGAATCGTCAATACAAATTTCATACCGGATCGGTCGAGGCCCGGGTTAACAACGACCGCCATCAGCGCCACTGACCTACAGGGCACCGGTGGAAATTGGGTTACTGTTGGTCGAAGAAGTAGAGGAGGGAGGAGAGTGCACAGACAGAGAGAGAAGAGGAAAGGTAAGAGTGTAGGACTGAGAATAGGAACTCTGAATGTTGGTACTATGACAGGGAAAGGTAGAGAGCTGGCTGATATGATGGAGAGAAGAAAGGTGGATATACTGTGTGTACAGGAGACCAGGTGGAAGGGTAGCAAGGCTTGTAGTATAGGAGCAGGATTCAAGCTGTTTTATTATGGTGTAGATAGTAAGAGAAATGGGGTAGGTGTGGCCCTGAAGGAGGAGTTTGTGAGGAATGTTCTGGAGGTGAAGAGAGTGTCAGACAGGATGATGAGTCTGAAGTTAGAGATTGAAGGGGTGATGTTGAATGTTGTTAGTGGTTATGCACAACAGGTAGGTTGTGAGTTAGAGGAGAAAGAGAGATTCTGGAGTGAATTAGATGAGGTGATGGAGAGTATTCCCACGGGTGAGAGAGTGGTGATAGGAGCAGATTTTAATGGACATGTTGGTGAGGGGAACAGAGGTGATGAGGAGGTGATGGGCAAGTTTGGAGTTAAGGAAAGGAACCTAGAAGGACAGATGGTAGTGGACTTTGCTAAGAGGATGGACATGGCTGTGGTTAACACTTATTTTCAGAAGAGGGAGGAGCATAGAGTGACTTACAAGAGTGGAGGTAGGAGAAGACAGGTAAACTACATCCTATGGAGAAGAGGCAATCTGAAAGAGATTAGTGACTGTAAAGTGGTAGTGGGAGAGAGTGTAGCCAGACAGCATAGGATGGTGGTGTGTAGGATGACTTTGATGGTCTGTAAGAAGAAGAGGTCAAAGATAGAGAGAGAAGAAAACCAAGTGGTGGAAGCTGAAAAAGGAGGAATGTTGTGAGGAATTTAGACAGAAGTTGAGGCGGGCTCTGGGTGGTCAGGTAGTGCTGCCAGATGACTGGGAAACTACAGCAGAAGTAATCAGGGAGACAGGGAGAAAGGTGCTGGGTATGTCATATGGAAGGAGGAAAGAAGATAAGGAGACTTGGTGGTGGAATGAGGAAGTTCAGGATAGTATCCAGAGGAAGAGGTTAGCCAAAAAGAAGTGGGACATAGACAGGACTGAAGAGAATAGACAGGAATACAAGGAGTCACAGCGCAGAGTGAAGAGGGAGGTGTCTAAGGCCAAGCAGAAGGCATATGACGAGTTGTACACTAGGTTAGACACTAGAGAAGGAGAGAAGGACTTGTACAGGTTAGCTAGGCAGAGGGATCGAGATGGGAAGAATGTGCAGGAAGTTAGAGTTATTAAGGATAGAGATGGAAGGGTGCTCACAAGTGAGGAGAGTGTACAGAGGAGATGGAAGGAGTACTTTGAAGAGCTGATGAATGAAGAAAATGAGAGGGAAAAAAGAGTAGAAGGGGTGAACTCTGTGGAACAGAAAGTAGATAAGATTAGAAAGGATGAAGTCAGGAAGGCTTTGAAGAGGATGAAAAGTGGCGGTGGAGGTCTGGACGACATCCCGGTGGAGGTCTGGAAGTGTCTAGGAGAGCCAGCAGTGGAATTTTTAACTAGTTTGTTCAACAGGGTTTTAGAGAGTGAGAGGATGCCTGAGGAATGGAGAAGAAGTGTGTTAGTGCCGATCTTTAAGAATAAGGGTGACATGCAGAGTTTCAGCAACTACAGGGGGATAAAGTTGATGAGCCATACAATGAAGCTATGAGAAAGAGTAGTGGAAGCTAGGTTAAGGAAGGTAGTGGAAATTTGTGAGCAGCAGTATGGCTTCATGCCCAGAAAGAGCACAACAGATGCAATTTTTGCTCTGAGAATTTTGATGGAGAAGTATAGGGATGGTCAGAGGGAGTTGCACTGTGTGTTTGTAGACTTGGAGAAAGCGTATGACAGGGTGCCAAGAGAAGAGCTGTGGTACTGTATGAGGAAGTCAGGAGTAGCAGAGAAGTATGTCAGAGTGGTGCAGGACATGTATGAGAGGAGCAGGACAGTGGTGAGGTGTGCTGTAGGTCAGACAGAGGAGTTCAATGTGGAGGTGGGACTGCATCAGGGATCGGCTCTGAGCCCCTTCCTGTTTGCTATGGTGATGGACCAGTTGTCAGAGGAGGTCAGACAGGAGTCTCCTTGGACAATGATGTTTGCAGATGACATTGTGATCTGCAGTGAGAGCAGGGAGCAGGTGGAGGAAAACCTGGAGAGGTGGAGGTTTGCGCTGGAGAGAAGAGGAATGAAGGTCAGTCGTAGTAAGACTGAGTACATGTGTGTGAATGAAAGGGAGGGAAGTGGAACAGTAAGGTTACAGGGTGAAGAGGTGAAGAAGGTACAGGAGTTTAAGTACTTGAGGTCAACAGTTCAGAGTAATGGAGAGTGTGGGAAAGAGGTAAAGAAGCGAGTGCAGGCAGGTTGGAATGGGTGGAGAAAGGTGTGGGGAGTTCTGTGTGATAGGAAAATATCAGCGAGAATCAAGGGGAAGGTGTACAGGACAGTGGTGAGAGCGGCCATGCTGTATGGTTTAGAGACAGTGTCACTGAGGAAGAGACAGGAGTCAGAGCTAGAGGTAGCAGAGCTGAAGAGGAGGTATATGGATGGAATTAATGAGGATATGAAGCTAGTGGGTGCAAGTGTTGAGGATGCAGAAGATAGGGATAGGTGGAGAGAGATGATTCGCTGTGGCGACCCCGAAGGGAAAAGCTGAAAGAAGAAGAAGAAGAAGAAGAAGAAGAAGAAGAAGAAGAAGAAGTACAGCGATGAGAATTTAGTCTGATTAAAGCATTAATCAACAAATCGAGTCAGTTTTCAGCTTTACATCATCAGATCTGTGTTTAAGAATGCTACAAACAGGGAGGAGAAAACTCGTACAGTTTCAGAAACACATTGATAACTAGATCAGAAAGTGTGAGAGATCCGGGATGGGAGGATGACTTCAGCAAGTATAAAAATAAAACCTTTTTTATTTTTAAAAAATAAACATTTACTACTTAATGAGACTGATGAGGCTTGTTAAAGCAAACATCTGTGTAATTTACAGACTGTGGCATGTGATGAAGTTACAGCAGTCCTTACTTTTTCATGACTTCTTTATCACTGACCTGTGGCAGAAAAACATACTTTAAAAAAGATCAAGAAGTAGAAGGAAATTCTGTGAACAGATGCATGAATCCTGGTGATTATAAATCAAAATCAATAAAGAATTTAGGAAAATACACTACAGTTGTTTTTATTTGTTCATAACTGTGTTATATATATATATATATATATATATATATATATATATATATATATATATATATATATATATAGTAAATATAATAGAGCAATGTGCTAATTCTAATTATACCACACTGAATTCTGATTGGTCAGAAAGTGGTGATTAATTATCTCTAGCAGTAGCTGAACACTCGGGCTGTAGGACAAGACGTTGCATCAGCACAGAGCTGATCTGTTGTTGTTACAGGTTGTCACCACTTGATGTTGCTGTACATTTTGCTTTATGACCTCCAGCATCTCTGTATGTAAAGAGGCAGAAATATTTCATTCTCAAATTCAGTTCGTGTCAGGGATAGAAATTAGTTAATGCTTCAGAATCTGGTATTTAATAATGTAAAAAAAAAATCCAGGATATAACAAAATTGAAAATGTTTTGTTGACAAACATAAACAAACAAACACTGAGCTGATGCTCTGACATTACATCTTTCTATAATCTGTATATATTATTAATTTAATTTAACTGTAATTTATTTTTTTTAAAGTTTAGAAAAATAATTATTTTTAAAATTATTGTATGGATTAAAAGAAACTGAGGTAAAGTTAAAATCAACAAAGTCAATGATTATATTTATTAAAAATTATTTTATAATACTGTATATTTAAGAACAATTACTGAAAGAAAACTTGGGTTTAAGGATTAAATGTTAGAGGTCAGCATTTTGATAAAAAAAACATTTAAAATAAATTAATTCAATGTATGTTTTTTAATTCAAAACTGCACACACACACACACACACACACACATACACACACACACACACACACACACACACAATATCTTTCTTTTTTATATTTTATTATCTGTGCCTTGCTTTTGTTGTTGTTGTTATAAGTAAGATTTTCATTCTCAGTGACTTCTTCACTTCTTACTGTAGGCACTTTTTTAACTGAAACTTTGGCTCCTGTTGGAGATTCTCGTTGCTTTTCAGGACTCTCTCCTCCACTCTGGAGTTTAGTTGTAATTCTCACACAGTGTTTAAGTCTAAAGTTCTCCATCAGCTCTTACTCCAGGCAATGTAATGACACATGACTTCACCTTTTCTTCTTTGTTTTCTCTTCTCCCTGTATATAGACCCCAAATCAAATCAATCAGTAACTGTAGAACTGAACTGTAGAACAAACAAATTCCTTGTGTGTCTGTGCACACTTGATGAATAAAGCTTATTCTGATTCTGATTAGGATATTAGGCAGCAAGTGAACATTTTGTCCTCAAAGTTGATGTGTTAGAAGCAGGAAAAATGGACAAGCGTAAGGATTTGAGCGAGTTTGATGAAGGGCCAAATTGTGATGGCTAGACCACTGGATCAGAACATCTCCAAAACTGCAGCTCTTGTGGGGTGTTCCCGGTCTGCAGTGGTCAGTATCTATCAAAAGTGGTCCAAGGAAGGAATAGTGGTGAACCAAAGACAGGGTCATGGGCGGTCAAGGTTCATTGATGCACGTGGGGAGCGAAGGCTGACCCGTGTGATCCGATCCAACAGACGAGCTACTGTTGCTCAAATTACTGAAGAAGTTAATGCTGGTTCTGATAGAAAGATGCCAACACAATATTAGGCAGGTGGTTATATACTATGCCTGATCAGTGTATGTATAATTATATATATATATATATATATATATATATATATATATATATATATATATATATATATATATATATATGTATATATATATATAAATAATCAGTGGCGGACCGTCAGGGCCTGCAAGGCCTTCTCTGCTGGCCTAAAAAAA
Organism: Hemibagrus guttatus; assembly: GCA_033459395.1. NCBI lineage: Eukaryota > Metazoa > Chordata > Actinopteri > Siluriformes > Bagridae > Hemibagrus > Hemibagrus guttatus. The sequence goes on from JAUCMX010000019.1 coordinate 20,793,125, forward strand.
TATCTGAATCACAAACTGATGTTAATTATATTTTGTCCATGAATACTTATTAAATAATTCCAAATGGTCTGTCAGCTTCCTTTCATAGCTTTTCCGATGGTTGTGCTGCTTCCAGACATGTATTTGGTTGTCATGATGGTTGACATGGTTATTATTGATGTTTTTTTATGTGTGTCGCGGCTGTAGCTGCAGTAGGAGGAGACTTGTTCACCCCTGGTTTGTCTATTCAATAAAGGCATTTATTGTGGCTACAGGAGTTATCTATCTGCGATGTAACGGCTCTTTATACTGTATTTCTGCATATTAAGATGGGTTTTATAACCATAAATTGGTTTTTGAGGGGCGGGTTGATTCAGACGGAGCACTACTGAAGGCCTAGGTGTGAAATGCACGGTCCGCCACTGATATATATATATATATATATATATATACACACACACATACACATACATACATACATACATACATACACACACACATATGTATATGTGTGTGTGTGTGTGTGTGTGTGTGTGTGTTCTCTCCCATCTGCGGGGTCATATACTTGATCTTTTGTTCTCTTCTGTTATTTTGTTGTCGTTGTTGTAAATTTTTTTGCCCTATCCCTGACAGATCCTCTATATTTATCGACTCTTCCACAGCTCGCTTCTGTTGTGATGGTTTCTCATCATCTCCTAATGTTTCATTAGTAAATAGTTTTTAGATGATTTGGTCACCTTTTATTCCACAGCTTCAGTTCTGTCACTCCGTGAGATTTAGAACCCGGAACCTCAGTTCTCTGATGCTCAGCGGTTGTTTTGTTAGAAGAGTGTGTGGTTCTACAGGCCTTCCGATTGTTTTCCTCCTACCTTAAGCATAGAGCTTTCTCAATAAATACAGATCATCTTGTTTCTTTCTCTGGTCCCGTGACTTGGTTCCATTTTATGGCCAATTCTCTTCTAGCTGCATAATATAAACATAACACTCACTTTTATTGCTACTCCAATGACATACAGCTTCATCTTCTCCTGAACTTCAGTGAAAGCTGCTCTATAAAGTCGCTCACAAATTGCCTTGGGGATATCAGCTGTCTGATGATCCTGCAGTTAAATGAAGGCAAATCAGAAGTGATATTATTTCATCTCAATTTAAAAACAGTCTTTATGAATTTTGGGTCAATTGCTCTATATATGAAACACATTAAAAACCTTGGTGTCATATGATTCTAACCTCAGAACTGACGGACAAAACAAATTTAAAACTTCACACAATGGTTTAAAGAAAATTATCCATACTTTAATCTCATCGTTTATTGATTACTGTACCTCACTGTACATTGTTGTTCTGCCTACAGTTACTGCTGCTGTTAAGGGACGAAGAACATTAAAGAGCACATTAGAGAACAGTTCTTGCTTCACTGTGGTGTCTCTCAGTTCACTTCCAAGTTTAAAGTATTTATTTTTTAGAGCTCTTACTGGTCTGGTACATCAGTATATTTCTGAGTTATTAACTCCATTACTAACTCTCAGTGTGGCTCTTCAGGCAGGTGAGAAAATCACACTCTGGTCCCTGAGCATCTGAGCAAGTTGTTCTCAGTCCACCTCCAAGTGAACTCGCAGAGACAAAGCCATTAAACTCGAATAAACCCAACTGCAAGAAATGCCATGTGTTTTAGATTGCAGGCAGAAATATCTGGGATAGTCCATGATCCAGGGAGGAACTGAGGGGAATGAACTTGCATTAAGATGAGAGTCAGAATGGTGTTGAAAGCACTAAAGAATCCAAACCATGATGATGTGATGGTTTCTCCGGCTTCATCAAGCTATGTGGTGCATGTAGATGGTGTTCTTTACACCAAACCTATGTTGGTGACTTCCAGAGAGTTCAAAGGGTCAATAACCAAAGATCGGGGCTACTTGAGGACCAGCCATGAGGACTACTTGAGGACTGGCACTGGGACTGCACAGAGCTGATGCTCTCACACCTGATGTTGGTGTTGATCCTGGAGGTGATCTCACCCTGACCCTGGTTAGCCTCTCCTGATCCACAGCCATCTGTTACATCAGAGACTTCCTAGATCTAGTGAGTGCACTGGAGTCTGCAGCTCATAGAAATTTCTAGCAAATTTTTGTGTTCCTGGGTCTTCTACATGAGCTTATATCTTATTTTACACCAGAGGCAGTGCAGACTGTTAACATGCAGTGTATTAAATGATCAAATAAAATGTATAAAATTGGAATCAGTGATTACTCTGCAAGCCTCATGAATGAAGCACTCCAGTTGGACTAAGTGTGTCTTGTGGATTATTTTTGGAGTCTCATTAATCATGTCAAATGTCATCTGCCTTTATCTGACTGTTTTGTGACATGATTTTTGTATTTTTTAATATTATATTCTATAAAATGGAGCTTTTTTAAAAGCTATTTTGGATTTTATTGTGTTTGTTTTTTTTCTCTCACAATGTCCAATCAAATGTGAAACAAATTTCTGAGAATGCTTAAATATAAAAAGTGAAGGAGTGAGTAATCGAGGGTCAGGAGTGGAACATGAAAATCATTTTCATTTTATTTTACAGAGAGTGATGACGTCACAGCAGTATTTATATGAGATGGTGTAAATTTTGCTGCTTAGCTCCAGCTCCTTATCACCTCTTTATCACTTTCCCTCACAAAGAAAAGGAAGACTGCAAACATCTGCACGAGTCCTGATGTGTGATGGTTATACACCAGATTCAATCAAGAGTTTGTGAAGTATGTGTCAAATTTATTTTATTTATAGATTACTGTGATTTATATTACAGAGTAATATACTACAGGGGTTTATATTAATGCACTAGTTTCTATAGTAACAGATTAAATAAAAACAGGGTGCTAACACACACACACACACACACACACACACACACACAAAACACACAGAGTGAAATTATCTTCTTTGCAACAGCTTTACACTTTACAGAAATGTTGTGTAAATGTTCCTGTTTTTATTTATTTATTTATTTATTTATTTATTTATTTATTCATTCACAATTACATCATCATTTAAACTGCCATAACCTACTGAAGATTACTGAAAAAAAACAAATCTAATCTTCTCTTCAGGATGTATTACAGCATTTCAAAGCCATGTCCGAGTTTTCCCACAGTTAGTTGGGGTCGTGGTGACGTCATCACAGCGCCGCAGTGCCTCTGTTTGGCCATGTGACGGCGCTGTAGGTCTGATGCAGCAGCACTTTCTTCTGCGAGCCAGAAACATTTCATTCGCAGACTCTGCTCATGTCAGAGGAAGAAATTAATTAATGCCTAAAGGTCTGTTATTTAATAATGTCTAAAGAAATCCAGAAGAGTTCCTAAAGAGACAAACAGGAGCAGACATTTAAGAGTCTTAAAAAGACAAATCTCTCACTTCTCATCGCACTCTGACTCCAGACCCTGACCTACAGCCATTTATTCTCACATTAAATCACTTCAGTTAATATTCATCAACATTTAACAGAGTTAGATGAGTGAGTACAAAATAAAAAATAAAACTGTTCTAATTGTGCTATAAAATAAAATAAATATAATTAATATAATATAAATAAATCAGGTCTGCTTTTTAAAGGCATGACATTAACATTAATTATTTTAATTTGAAATAAAATACATCTTTCTATTCCAGTAAAGTTAAATCATTTTAAAATTCATTCATTGTGTATCGCTTATCTGATCTACACTCGGGTCACAGGGATCCTGTGCCTATCTCAAGCGTCATTGGGCATCAAGGCAGGATACACCCTGGACGGAGTGCCAACCCATCACAGGGCACGTACACACACACACACACACACACACACACACACACACACACACACACACACACTACAGACAATTTATAGATGCCAATCAACCTACAATGCATGTCTTTGGACCGGGGGAGGAAACCGGAGTACATGGAGGAAACCCCCAAGTTCACACATGGTGGCGATGGGACTCAAACCCCCAACCCTGGAGATATGAGGCACACATGCTGACCACCAAGCCACCGTGCCCCACATTTTAAAGTTACTTTAAATAAATTTAAAATTCATGACTAATGTAATGTAACCAAGTGTAATGTTAATATAATCAATTACTGAGATTTATTTCCCAAAATTTCCTTTTGGGGGATTTTTCATGCTAAAAGTGTGTGTGTGTGTGTGTGTGTAAATATATATGAAGTGTGAGTAAATATACGGTGGTGTGAAAAAGTGTTGGCCCCCTTCCTGATGTCTTATTTTTTTGCATGTTTGTCACACTTTAATGTTT
>JAUCMX010000019.1:20807389-20822389 GCA_033459395.1 Hemibagrus guttatus
CACACCACATCACATCACACCACATCAGACCACATCACATCACATCTCATCACATCACACCACATCACATCACATCACATCACATCACATCACACCACATCACACCACATCACACCACATCACATCACACCACACCACACCAGATCACATCACATCACATCACATCACACCACATCACACCACATCACATCACACCACATCACATCACACCACACCACATCACATCTCATCACATCACATCACATCACACCACATCACATCACACCACATCACACCACATCACATCACACCACATCACATCTCATCACATCACATCACACCACATCAGACCACATCACACCACGTCACATCACATCACATATCACACCAGATCACATCACATCTCATCACATCACATCACATCACACCACATCAGACCACATCACATCTCATCACATCACATCACACCACATCACATCACATCACATCACATCACACCACATCACACCACATCACATCACACCACATCAGACCACATCACATCACATCTCATCACATCACACCACATCACATCACATCACATCACATCACATCACACCACATCACACCACATCACACCACATCACATCACACCACACCACACCAGATCACATCACATCACATCACATCACACCACATCACACCACATCACATCACACCACATCACATCACACCACACCACATCACATCTCATCACATCACATCACATCACACCACATCACATCACACCACATCACACCACATCACATCACACCACATCACATCTCATCACATCACATCACACCACATCACATCACACCACATCACATCACACCACACCACATCACACCACATCACATCTCATCACATCACACCACACCACATCACATCACACCACATCACATCACACCACACCACATCACATCACACATCACATCACATCACATCACACCACATCACATCACACCACATCACACCACATCACACCACACACATCACACCACATCACATCTCATCTCATCACATCACATCACACCACATCACATCACACATCACATCACATCACATCACACATCACATCACATCACATCACATCACATCACACCACATCACACCACATCACACCACATCACATCAGATTCACACCAGATCACATCACATCACATCACACATCACATCACATCACATCACACATCACATCACATCACATCACATCACACATCACATCACATCACATCACATCACATCACATCACATCACATCACATCACACATCACATCACATCACATCACATCACACATCGCATCACACCACACCACAACACATCACATCACATCACATCACACCACATCACAACACATCACACATCACATCACATCACATCACACATCACATCACATCACATCACATCACATCACACATCACATCACATCACATCACATCACATCACATCACATCACATCACACATCACATCACATCACATCACATCACATCACACATCACATCACATCACATCACACATCACATCACATCACATCACATCACACATCGCATCGCACCGCACCGCATCGCATCACACCACACCACAACACATCACATCACATCACATCACACCACATCACAACACATCACATCACATCACATCACATCACACCACATCACAACACATCACATCACATCACATCACATCACACCACATCACATCACATCACATCACATCACATCACACCACATCACATCACACCACACCACACCACACCACATCACATCACATCACATCACATCACATCACATCACACACCACACCACACCACACCACATCACATCACACATCACATAACATCACACCACATCACATCACATCACATCACACCACATCACATCACACCACATCACATCACATCACATCACACCACATCACACACCACACCACACCACACCACACCACATCACATCACACATCACATCACACCACACCACATCACACATCACATCACATCACATCACACCACACCACACCACACCACACCACATCACACATCACATCACATCACATCACACCACACCACAATCACATCACATCACACTCATCACATCACACCACACCACACCACACCACATCACACCACACCACATCACACCACACCACACCACATCACACATCACATCACATCACATCACACCACACCACACCACATCACACCACACCACACCACATCACACATCACATCACATCACACCACACCACACCACATCACATCACACATCACATCACATCACATCACACCACACCACACCACACCACATCACATCACATCACACATCACATCACACCACACCACACCACACCACATCACACCACACCACATCACATCACATCACACATCACATAACATCACATCACATCACACCACATCACACCACACCACACCACACCACATCACATCACATCACATCACACCACATCACATCACATCACATCAGATATCACACCAGATCACATCACACCACATCACATCACATCACATCACATCACACATCACATCACATCACACATCACACCACATCACACCACACCACATCACATCACACCACACCACACCACATCACACATCACATCACATCACACCACACCACATCACACCACACCACACCACATCACACATCACATCACATCACACCACACCACACCACACCACATCACATCACATCACACATCACATCACATCACACCACACCACACCACACCACATCACATCACATCACACATCACACCACACCACACCACACCACACCACACCACATCACATCACATCACACATCACACCACACCACATCACACCACACCACACCACACCACATCACATCACACATCACATCACATCACATCACACCACATCACATCACACCACACCACATCACATCACACCACATCACATCACATCACATCACATCACACCACATCACATCACATCACACATCACATCACACATCACATCACACCACACCACACCACATCACACATCACATCACATCACATCACACCACACCACACCACACCACACCACATCACATCACATATCACATCACATCACACACCACATCACATCACACATCACATCACATCACATCACATATCACATCACATCACACACCACATCACATCACACATCACATCACATCACATCACATCACACCACACCACACCACATCACATCACATCACACATCACATCACATCACATCACATCACATCACATCACACCACACCACATCACATCACACATCACATCACATCACATCACATCACACATCACATCACATCACATCACACCACATCACATCACACATCACATCACACATCACATCACATCACATCACATCACATCACATCACATCACACATCACATCACATCACATCACACCACATCACATCACATCACACCACATCACACCACATCACATCACACATCACATCACATCACATCACATCACATCACACCACATCACATCACACATCACATCACATCACATCACACCACATCACATCACATCACACATCACATCACATCACATCACATCACACCACATCACATCACACATCACATCACATCACATCACATCACATCACACATCACATCACATCACATCACACCACATCACATCACACATCACATCACATCACATATCACATCACATCACATCACACCACATCACACCACACCACATCACATCACACATCACATCACATCACATCACATCACACATCACATCACATCACATCACATCACATCACATCACATCACATCACATCACATCACACCACATCACATCACATCACATCACATCACATCACACCACATCACATCACATCACACATCACATCACATCACATCACACCACATCACATCACACATCACATCACATCACATCACATCACATATCACATCACATCACATCACACCACACCACATCACACATCACATCACATCACATCACACCACATCACATCACACATCACATCACACCACATCACATCACACATCACATCACATCACACCACATCACACCACATCACATCACATCACATCACACATCACATCACATCACATCACACCACATCACATCACACATCACATCACATCACATATCACATCACATCACATCACACCACATCACACCGCACCACATCACATCACACATCACATCACATCACATCACATCACACATCACATCACATCACATCACACCACATCACATCACACATCACATCACATCACACCACATCACATCACACCACACCACATCACACATCACATCACATCACACATCACATCACACCACATCACATCACACATCACATCACATCACATCACACATCACATCACATCACATCACATCACATCACACTACATCACATCACACCACACCACATAACATCACATCACATCACACCACACCACACCACACCACATCACATCACACCACATCACACCACACCACATCACATCAGAGAGGGTTGCATCAGGAAGGGCATCTGGCGTAAAAGAGAGATTCTGGAGTGAATTAGATGAGGTGATGGAGAGTATTCCCACGGGTGAGAGAGTGGTGATAGGAGCGGATTCTAATGGACATGTTGGTGAGGGGAACACAGGTGATGAGGAGGTGATGGGCAAGTTTGGAGTTAAGGAAAGGAACCTAGAAGGACAGATGGTAGTGGACTTTGCTAAGAGGATGGACATGGCTGTGGTTAACACTTATTTTCAGAAGAGGGAGGGGCATAGTGTGACTTACAAGAGTGGAGGTAGGAGAACACAGGTAGACTACATCCTATGTAGAAGAGGCAATCTGAAAGAGATTAGTGACTGTAAAGTGGTAGTGGGAGAGAGTGTAGCCAGACAGCATAGGATGGTGGTGTGTAGGATGACTTTGATGGTCTGTAAGAAGAAGAGGTCAAAGATAGAGATAGAGAAGAAAACCAAGTGGTGGAAGCTGAAAAAGGAGGAATGTTGTGAGGAATTTAGACAGAAGTTGAGGCAGGCTCTGGGTGGTCAGGTAGTGCTGCCAGATGACTGGGAAACTACAGCAGAAGTGATCAGGGAGACAGGGAGAAAGGTGCTGGGTGTGTCATCTGGAAGGAGGAAAGAAGATAAGGAGACTTGGTGGTGGAATTAGGAAGTTCAGGATAGTATCCAGAGGAAGAGGTTAGCCAAGAAGAAGTGGGACATGGACAGGACTGAAGAGAATAGACAGGAATACAAGGAGTTACAGCGCAGAGTGAAGAGGGAGGTGTCTAAGGCCAAGCAGAAGGCATATGACGAGTTGTACACTAGGTTAGACACTAGAGAAGGAGAGAAGGACTTGTACAGGTTAGCTAGGCAGAGGGATGGAGATGGGAAGGATGTGCAGCAAGTTAGAGTTATTAAGGATAGAGATGGAAGGGTGCTCACAAGTGAGGAGAGTGTACAGAGGAGATGGAAGGAATACTTTGAGGAGCTGATGAATGAGGAAAATGAGAGGGAAAAAAGAGTAGAAGGGGTGAACTCTGTGGAACAGAAAGTAGATAAGGTAAGAAAGGATGAAGTCAGGAAGGCTTTGAAGAGGATGAAAAGTGGGAAGGCAGTTGGTCCTGATGACATCCCGGTGGAGGTCTGGAAGTGTCTAGCAGAGGCAGCAGTGGAATTTTTAACTAGTTTGTTCAACAGGGTTTTAGAGGGTGAGAAGATGCCTGAGGAATGGAGAAGAAGTGTGTTAGTGCCGATCTTTAAGAATAAGGGTGACGTGCAGAGTTGCAGCAACTATAGGGGGATAAAGTTGATGAGCCATACAATGAAGCTATGGGAAAGAGTAGTGGAAGCTAGGTTAAGGAAGGTAGTGGAAATTTGTGAGCAGCAGTATGGCTTCATGCCCAGAAAGAGCACAACAGATGCAATTTTTGCTCTGAGAATTTTGATGGAGAAGTATGTCAGAGTGGTGCAGGACATGTATGAGAGGAGCAGGACAGTGGTGAGGTGTGCTGTAGGTCAGACAGAGGAGTTCAATGTGGAGGTGAGACTGCATCAGGGATCGGCTCTGAGCCCCTTCCTGTTTGCTATAGTGATGGACCAGTTGTCAGAGGAGGTCAGACAGGAGTCTCCTTGGACAATGATGTTTGCAGATGACATTGTGATCTGTAGTGAGAGCAGGGAGCAGGTGGAGGAAAACCTGGAGAGGTGGAGGTTTGCGCTGGAGAGAAGAGGAATGAAAGTCAGTGGTAGTAAGACTGAGTACATGTGTGTGAATGAAAGGGAGGGAAGTGGAACAGTAAGGTTACAGGGTGAAGAGGTGAAGAAGGTACAGGAGTTTAAGTACTTGGGGTCAACAGTCCAGAGTAATGGAGAGTGTGGGAAAGAGGTAAAGAAGCGAGTGCAGGCAGGTTGGAATGGGTGGAGAAAGGTGTGGGGAGTTCTGTGTGAGAGGAAAATATCAGCAAGAATCAAGGGGAAGGTGTACAGAACAGTGGTGAGAGCGGCCATGCTGTATGGTTTAGAGACAGTGTCACTGAGGAAGAGACAGGAGTCAGAGCTAGAGGTAGCAGAGCTGAAGATGTTGAGGTTCTCTTTGGGAGTGACAAGATTGGACAGGATTAGGAACGAGTACATCAGAGGGACAGCTCATGTTGGACGTTTGGGGGACAAAGTTAGGGAGGACAGATTAAGATGGTTTGGACATGTTCAGAGGAGGGAGAGTGAGTATATTGGTAGGAGAATGTTGGACATGGAGCTGCCAGGCAGGAGGCAAAGAGGAAGGCCAAAGAGGAGGTATATGGATGGAATTAATGAGGATATGAAGCTAGTGGGTGCAAGTGTTGAGGATGCAGAAGATAGGGATAGGTGGAGAGAGATGATTCGCTGTGGAGACCCCTGAAGGGAAAAGCCGAAAGAAGAAGAAGAAGACACACTGTACACAAAATACACAATATAGTCACTGTACACAATATACACACTCTACATAATATACACAATATACACACTGTACACAATATACACACTCTACGCAATATACACAATATACACAATATACACACTGTACACAATATACACACTGTATACAATATACACACTCTATGCAATATACACAATATACACAATATACACACTGTATACAATATACACAATATACACACTCTATGCAATATACACAATATACACAATATACACACTGTATACAATATACACAATATACACACTGTATACAATATACACAATATACACACTGTACACAATATACACACTGTATACAATATACACAATATACACACTCTATGCAATATACACAATATACACAATATACACACTGTATACAATATACACAATATACACACTGTATACAATATACACAATATACACACTGTACACAATATACACACTGTATACAATATACACAATATACACACAATATACACACTCTATGCAATATACACAATATACACAATTGTGTATATTGTGTATATTGTGTATACAATATACACAATATACACACTGTACACAATATACACACTGTACACAATATACACACTGTACGCAATATACACACTGTACACACTGTACACACTGTACACAATATACACACTGTACACAATATACACACTGTACGCAATATACACACTGTACACACTGTACACAATATACACACTGTACACAATATACACACTGTACACACTGTACACAATATACACACTGTACACAATATACACACTGTACGCAATATACACACTGTACACACTGTACACACTGTACACAATATACACACTGTACACAATATACACACTGTACACAATATACACACTGTACACACTGTACACAATATACACACTGTACACAATATACACACTGTACGCAATATACACACTGTACACACTGTACACACTGTACACAATATACACACTGTACACAATATACACACTGTACACAATATACACACTGAAAATTACAACTGTACACAATATACACACTGTATACAATATACACACTGTACGCAATATACAAAACTGTACACACTGTACACAATATACACACTGTACACAATATACACAATATACACACTGTACACAATATACACACTGTACACAATATACACACTGTACACAATATACACACTGTACGCAATATACACACTGTACACACTGTACACAATATACACACTACACACTGTACACAATATACACACTGTACACAATATACACATTTACACACTGTACACAATATACACACTGTACACAATATACACACTGTACACACTGTACACAATATACACACTGTACACAATATACACACTGTCCCAAACCCCTGTACAAAACTGTACACACTGTACACAATATACACACTGTACACAATATACACACTGTACAAAAACCCTGTACACACTGTACACAATATACACACTGTACACAATATACACACTGTACGCAATAAAAATTACCCCTGTACACAGTGTAAATGAGTGTTAATGATATTTTCTACATTTTACTCACAAGTAATCATCACATTAATCACAGATAACATCTTTAGTGAAATATATTTTCATATCACGGAAAAAAGGGGATTAAGACGATGTTGTTTTTTTTAACTGATGGAGTAAATATAAATATATAAAATAATTTTGCTGTTGGAATTAAATGAATGTAAATATAATGTAGAACAGAGCCCGAGCGCATGAGACGGGTTAATCAGATGTGATGTGATTTATTATAATCAGATTCTGATTTAATGTTTCTGCGATGAGCAACCTATCATCAATCACACCGACACACACCCACACACCCCCACAAACACACACCATAACACACAGCACACCGCACACTTATCTAACTCCTGCGGATAAAATGATCGGCGTTTCCGTGAGCTGCCTTTACAATAGTTAGATATGTTTATTAACGAGTCTTTAAAAAATAACTAAATTAAAATCGCAGAAATCAAATCCCTTTAATCCGCCTTTCTTTTCATTATTTTAGACATGAAAGTATTTTTTCTTACATTAAAATCATTAGACGATTTAAATAAAAATAAAAATAATCGTCATTTAACCTACACAAAGAAACGTACACAAGGTTAAAACTGTTTTAAAATTGTAAATGACATTTATATGTGCTCGGAGTTCTTGGTATAAAATGTAAGTATTTAAATATTACTAACGAAAACAAACAAACAAACAAACAAACAAACAAACAAATAAATAAATAAATAGAATTACACAGTGGCAAAAAAAGATGTTTGTTTAAACACATTTCTGCTCACTTTAGGACACACACACACACACACACACACGGTTAAATCCCTCCCTCGTGCGTCTCTCCGCCCCTCTTTCATTTTTTTTTTCTTTTCTTCTTTCTGACTTTTGGTGAGCGCGCGCGCAGAAACTGCAGCGGCATGATGAAAGGAAGTATGGAGAGATTTGGGGATTTATTTTAGCTGCACTGAAAAACAAGAAACAAGAAAATCTTTAAAATCCGCCATAAATGGAGAGAATAATCTGCAGCTGCGACTTTCACACAGAGTTTTATTTCTGAATGAGAGATTATTTACAGAGTGTGTTTGTTTAGTCATTTATATCAGATTAATATCGGATCACACACACACACACACACACACACACACACACACACACTTGACTTCACTTTAACTGAAGTGGCGATTTAAAGGAAGCAGAGCTCCAGAGCTGCACGTGCTGATGGCGCAGAGGGTGAGGATCAGTGTGTTAATAAAAACTTTCTCTTCTAATCTCAGTCAAATATTTTTATTTATCTGTAAAAACAGTCAGGTTTATATGTTCGATGTTTGTGTGTTTTGTAATAAACGCGTTATAATATTTAGTTTTTATTTACGGGGTTTAATATAAGCGGTGTATTTGTATCTTACATTTTATTTATATTTGTAAAATGTTTATTATGAACATTTTAAGAGCTTTTATTTTAAGAGCTTTTCATATCGAAATTTATAATGTAAGGATAATACACATAACACTTTATTATTGATCATCAGGTATTTATTCTGAGTCTTTATTCTAATACAAATACAGGTTTTATTTTCATTTTTATAAAATGACGTTTTTCTTTGCGTTACATTAATTACACCATAAATTTCGATAGTCTGTGAAAGCCTTGCAGATTTATTATTATATTCTTAACACGCACTTTATTCTATTTAACCTTAATGATGTGGTTATTATTCATCCTGATTTTAATCTTTTATTTTCAGACGAACAGGAAATGCCTTTTTTATATTCTGTTTTAAATCTGTGGAAACTCAACAGCACTAAACAGCCAAACATCTGAAAATATCTTCATGCTTCATTTCATCAGAGGTGTTTCTCTGTTTGTTTGTTTGTTTGTTGTTGTTGTTTGTTTGTATTTATATATTCAGTTAATTTTGTGAATTGAATTTCTTCAACCTCGTTATAATTCTTATTGTTCTTAATTGTTCACTCTGTGCCTTCTATGACATTACATGTTATGACACCAGGCTGCTGCTGAATCCTGCGCTGTGATTGGTGGAGCAGGAGTTTAATTCATTCTCTCCAACAGCAGCTCTGACAGCGGCGCAGGTTTATATTAATGCCCTGGCTCTGATGCCTTATGGTTTCCATAGCAACGGCTCATTCCCAGCTTGTTTACAGCTGCTATAAGTGAATCGAGGAAAGAAACTTGTTCAGGAATCGGTCTCGGTGACATTCAACATCATTACATGTAACTATAAATGGATAAAAACGGCATCGTGTGTTTGTTAATAAACTTTAAGTCGAACAAGCTGGCTGTGAAAACTCCTGTTAAATAGTTCCATTTAATAATAATGTGTTTGATTGTAGAAAGGAAAATAATGTAAACAGAGGAAAGAAATGGAAATAAAAAGAAGTAAGAGCTCCACATTTTTCCACACAGATGATTTGTTGGCCTGCACAAAGTATTGGCACCCCTCTGACCCACAGGAAAGTGATCACAGATATAATTTAATGCAGTTTCCTTCTCAGTGTGTGTTTACTTTCGTGCTATTATGTGTAGAGTTTCCTTCAACAGATGTCTCGGAACCATGAGAATTTTTTGAAACCTACATTTAGCATGTTAAAATTTCACAAAAGACGCTTCATGACCTGCTCACCAGAATATTTCTGCTATCTTATTGTTTTTACTCCAGTAGGAAACGTTGCATGAGAGTGTGTGTTTCCTGTGTATGTGTGTTTCCTCTGTGTGTGTGTGTGTGTGTGTGTGTGTGTGTGTGTGTGTGTGTGTGTGTGTGCTTTAACTGTGTAGTTTTAATGCATTTTGTTTATCAGAAGCTTCCAGAATGTCAGTGCCTGAAAGGATCCTCAAGGTTCAGTTCCTGGTCCCTTTCCCTTTGTCATATATATTTCCCTTTCATTCAGTAATATGTGTATTCTTCGATGTGTGTGTGTGTGTGTGTGTGTGTGTGTGTGTGTGTGTGTTCCACAATACATTGTATATTTGTAGTGAGTGTGTAATATGTGAAGTGTATAGTTAGATTATGTGAATCACAGAGCTGGAGGTCACATGGATGTCTCTGAGGCGTGTTAGGATTAATATCGTCACCTTCATGACGTTATGTCTGTTCCAGTTATTCGAACTAAAAACTCTTCACACATTCAATCCTTTTTTCCTCTCAGTATGAAGACTTAACGCATTACAGCAGCATGATGGACGGCGTGGGCGTGTACGGAGACCCACACACACATCACCACCTGAACCATGCTCCTCCTCCTCCTCCTCCGCCTCACGTCAATCAGCCGTACGTGACATCACACGGGCTCATGGCGGGCATCATGGGCACTAATGACGGACTCAAAAGAGACAAGGATCAGATTTACGGGTAAAATTAACCTCATTCTGTTTACCCCAGTGTTTACCCCAGCTCTCTGGAATGAGAATGCTTTCTTTATTTCTGAAGTCTTTATTGTGTTAGAAAATATGCATAGGGATTTATCTTCTCATCATCTCTCTCTTCATCATCTACTTCCTCATCATCTTCCCCCTTCTCATCACCTGTCTCCTCCTCATCATCTCTCTCCTCATTATCTGCCATTATCATCTTCCTCCTCTGACACTGACACTGGAGATTCCTTCCATAAATACACTACATCTTCTATATCTAATTACAGAAAGTGAATCAACACCTTCTGACCAATCAGAATCCAGAACTCAACATTCACTGGAAATTAGATTTGTTAGTGCTGAATATTTATGTGATCCTGCAGTTTTATGATGTTTCAATTAGCAGAGTGTTTCAATATCGCAAATTATTTAATGATTTAATTTTAATAATCACGATCTTGTCTTTACATCATTGAGTAAAACTTATTTAGAAGCTCATCCGGAGATACTCTGAGATTCACTGACACTGGACACTCAGAGTGATGAAGATGAGCAGAAACATTGTGAGGTGTTTTATGAGGCCTTGTGGATGTGAATCAGGACGTCTGTGTTTCTCGGGTCCTTCAGCCATCCTCTGTTCCCGTTACTGGCTCTGGTGTTTGAGAAGTGCGAGTTAGCAACGTGTACGCCGCGGGAGCCCGGCGGGGCCGGGGGAGACGTCTGCTCCTCAGACTCCTTTAACGAAGACATCACTGTGTTTGCCAAACAGGTAGATAATCAACCTCATTTATTCATTAATGATAATCTATCAGAGAATCTGTTTAACAATATAATCACCAACATGTTCCTCACTCTGGATCTCATTACTGCTCCAGATGTTCAGCATGTTTTCAGAATATCTCCTGAAGTGAATTGATTAATTAAAGCGTTTCTGATACATTAACACTGATCTAACACTGTACCTGTGAATAACAACAGGATCCTATTCATCAGTTTGTTCCTTTGTTTGTTTGTTGTTTAGATCCGAGCAGAGAATCCGATATTCTCATCCAATCCAGAACTGGACAATCTGGTGAGTGAGACAATATTCCAAAATATCATATTTCACCTGTGATTTTTTTTAGATACGAGCCAATAAATCACATCAGAGTTACATTATATAAACACTGAAAACTTCACCTTTAGATCATTTATTTGTTTCTCAGCTGTTCCTCTGGAGGAACCCATAAAGCTTTAATGCAGAACAAACAAATGTTATAACAAAAGGTTTCACGCAACTCTTTAAGGAAGTGAGGGACTCTTATTTATACACTCCACCCTTAAAGAACCATTGAGGAACCTTATTTTAATGCATTATGGCAGAACATAGACTTTTAGAAACTGAGCAAATGAATTTGTGAGATTTCTTTGTTCCAGCTGATTGATGACGTTCCCGCTGTTGTAGATGTTTAAAGAACAACACAATCCATTCATTTCTTTCTTTCTTTTCCTTTCTTTCTTCCTTCCTTCCTTTCTTTCTTTCTTTCTTTCTTTCTTCCTTCCTTCCTTCCTTTCTTCCTTCCTTTCTTTCTTCCTTCCTTCCTTCCTTCTTTTCTTCCTTCCTTTCTTTCTTTCTTCCTTCCTTTCTTTCTTTCTTTCTTTCTTTCTTTCAGATGATTCAAGCAATACAAGTATTAAGATTTCATCTGCTCGAGCTGGAGAAGGTAAATTAAAGCCAATCTGCAGTCGTGATGAAAGAGAGCATTATTTATCGTCTTATCCTGATGTTGATGTTGGTTTCAGGTCCATGAGCTGTGTGACAATTTTTGTCATCGCTACATCAGCTGTCTGAAAGGAAAAATGCCAATTGACCTGGTTATTGATGATCGGGATGGATGCAAGTCTGATTTTGATGATCTAACGTCCACACATCTATCAGATCACGTAAGATTTGATTTTTAATGATGTGATAATTATTGACCATCTTTTATAACCCCACTGTATACCTATATATTCACTCCTCCTTATCAGGAATGGAGAGAGATACTGTAACTCGACTGACCTCGCCCTTTCATGATGGGAGTAATAATTATGATGATGATGATGATGATGATGATGATTTGAATTTAATTCACACAGCCACAACCAGCATTACGGAGATTGGAATATGAAGTTTAGATAAAAAGTTAAAATTTATCCCAGAGGATAACAGTATACTACAGAGTCAAGCAGTGTTACGAGTGTTTAAAGGATCTTGAGTATCATTAGAGTAAGAAATTTATTATTAGAAAGTCTATTGTATTAAACTGAAGTCTTTGGTAATGAATCCTTAGAGACTTGAATGTAGACTGGTCTGTCTTCATAAGAAGAACATCAACAGCCGTCTATAAGGGACTCTAGCTGAGAGAGATAGAAAGAGAGAGAGAGATAGAAAGAGAGAGAGAGAGAGAGAGAGAGAGAGAGAGAGAGAGAGAGAGAGAGATATTAAGTATGATTGTGATCATGTGATGTTTAAAGACAATGTAGATTATGTGTAAAGTGCAGACAGGGACTCCGGCAGAACTAGCTATGACATCATAACTGAAAGGTGACACAGACATGAGGGCTTCCTGGGATATAAAGTGTCCAGTGAACATCCAGACATCCCAGTACACCAAACACTCTATACCCATGGACCTTCCAGATCTGCTCCTTTACCTGAGAAAAACTCTACATTGAAGGCTTGACTAAACAAATGTGTCTTCAGCCTAGACTTAAACACTGAGACTGTGTCTGAATCCCCAACACTGATTGGAAGACTGTTCCATAACTGTGGGGTTTTGTAAGAGAACGCTCCGCCCCCTGCTGTAGCCTGTACTACTTGTGTTACTACCAAATAGACTGCATCTTTTGATCAAAATAGGCGTGGTGTATCATAAAAAAAAAAAAAAGGTCACTCAGGTACTGTGGCGCGAGACCATTTAGTGCTTTATAGGTCAGTAACAGTATTTTATAATCAATGTGGAATTTGACTGGGAGCCAGTGTAGTGTGGCTAAGATAGGAGTGATGTGTTCATATCTTCTGGTTCTAGTTAGGACTCTAGCTGCTGTGTTCTGGACTAACTGGAGCTTGTTCATGCTCCTACTGGAACATCCAGACAGTAAGGCATTACAATAATCCAACC
>JAUCMX010000019.1:20827389-20849889 GCA_033459395.1 Hemibagrus guttatus
TTATCCTCTGTGTTTATCCTCTGTGTTTATCCTCTGTCTTTATTCTCTCTGTGTTTATTCTCTCTGTGTTTCTTCTGTGTTTATTCTCTCTGTGTTTATACTCTGTGTTTATTCTCTCTGTGTTTATTCTCTGTGTTTATTTTCTCTGGTCTCTCTGTATTTATTCTTTCTTTGTTTATTCTCTGTGTTTATTCTCTGTGTTTATCCTCTGTGTTTATTCTCTCTGCGTTTATTCTCTGTGTTTATTCTCTCTGTGTTTATTCTGTGTTTATTCTCTCTGTGTTTATACTCTGTGTTTATTCTCTCTGTGTTTATACTCTGTGTTTATTCTCTCTGTGTTTATTCTCTGTGTTTATTCTCTCTGTTTTTATTCTCTGTGTTTATTTTCTCTGGTCTCTCTGTATTTATTCTTTCTTTGTTTATTTTCTGTGTTTATTCTCTCTGTGTTTATTCTCTCTGTGTTTATCCTCTGTGTTTATTCCCTCTGTGTTTATCCTCTGTGTTCATTCTCTCTGTGTTTATTCTCTCTGTGTTTCTTCTGTGTTTATTCTCTCTGTGATTATTCTCTGTGTTTATACTCTGTGTTTATTCTCTCTGTTTTTATTCTCTGTGTTTATTTTCTCTGGTCTCTCTGTATTTATTCTTTCTTTGTTTATTTTCTGTGTTTATTCTCTCTGTGTTTATTCTCTCTGTGTTTATCCTCTGTGTTTATTCCCTCTGTGTTTATCCTCTGTGTTTATTCTCTCTGCGTTTATTCTCTGTGTTTATTCTCTCTGTGTTTATTCTGTGTTTATTCTCTCTGTGTTTATACTCTGTGTTTATTCTCTCTGTGTTTATACTCTGTGTTTATTCTCTCTGTGTTTATTCTCTGTGTTTATTCTCTCTGTTTTTATTCTCTGTGTTTATTTTCTCTGGTCTCTCTGTATTTATTCTTTCTTTGTTTATTTTCTGTGTTTATTCTCTCTGTGTTTATTCTCTCTGTGTTTATCCTCTGTGTTTATTCCCTCTGTGTTTATCCTCTGTGTTCATTCTCTCTGTGTTTATTCTCTCTGTGTTTCTTCTGTGTTTATTCTCTCTGTGATTATTCTCTGTGTTTATACTCTGTGTTTATTCTCTCTGTGTTTATTCTCTGTGTTTATTCTCTGTGTTTATACTCCGTGTTTATCCTCTGTGTTTATTCTCTGTGTTTATTCTCTCTGGTCTCTCTGTATTTATTCTTTCTTTGTTTATTCTCTGGGTTTATTCTCTGTGTTTATCCTCTGTGTTTATTCTCTCTGCGTTTATTCTCTGTGTTTATTCTCTCTGTGTTTATACTCTGTGTTTATTCTCTCTGTGTTTATACTCTGTGTTTATTCTCTCTTGTCTCTCTGTGTTTATTCTCTCTGTGTTTATTCTCTGTGTTTATTCTCTCTGTGTTTATTCTCTGTGTTTATTCTCACTTGTCTCTCTGTGTTTATTCTCTCTGTGTTTATTATCTCTTTGTTTATTCTCTGTGTTTATTCTCTCTGTGTTAATTCTCTGTGTTTATTCTCTCTCTGTTTATTCTCTCTGTGTTTATTCTCTGTGTTTATACTCTGTGTTTATTCTCTCTGTGTTTATTCTCTCTGTGTTTATTCTCTGTGTTTATTCTCTCTTGTATCTCTGTGTTTATTCTCTCTGTGTTTATTCTCTCTGTGTTTAATCTCTGTGTTATTCTCTGTGTATTATTCTCTGTGTGTTAATCTCTGTGTTTTTCTCTCTGTGTTATTCTCTCTGTGTATCTCTGTGTTCATTCTCTGTGTTTATTCTCTGTGTTTATTCTCTGTGTTTTTTCTCTGTGTTTATCTCTGTGTTATTCTCTGTGTTTATTCTCTTTTTTGTATTTATTCTCTGTGTTTATTCTCTGTGTTTATTCTCTGTGTTTATTCTCTGTGTTTTCTCTGTGTTTATTTCTCTGTGTTTATCTCTCTGTGTTTATTCTCTGTGTATTGATATCTTCTGTGTATTCTCTGTGTATCTCTGTGTTTATTCTCTCTGTGTATCTCTGTGTTTATTCTTCTGGATCTCTCTGTGTTTATCTCTGTTTTCTCTGTGTTATTCTCTGTTTTTCTGTTTATCTCTGTGTTTATTCTCGTGTATTTATTCTCTTTGTCTCTCTGTGTTTATTTTCTGTGTTTTTCTCTCTGTGTTTTTCTCTTTTCTCCGTGTTTTATTCTCTTGTTTCTCTGTGTTTTTCTCTCTGTGTTTATTCTCTCTTGTTTCTCTGTGTTTATTCTCTGTGTTTTTCTTTTTTCTTTTTTCTCTGTGTTTATCTCTGTTTTTTTTATTCTCTTTGTCTCTCTGTTTTATTTTCTTGTTTATTTCTGTGTTTATTCTCTGTGTTTATTCTCCTGTGTTTTTCTCTGTTTTTCTCTCTTGTTTTTCTCTGTGTTTATTCTCTGTGTTTTTTTTGTGTTTATTCTGTTTTTCTCTGTTTATTCCTTTTGTGTTTATTCTCTCTGTGTTTATTCTCTGTGTTCTTGTCTCTCTTGTTTATTCTCTGTGTTTATTCTCTTTTCTCTCTGTGTTTATTCTCTGTGTTTATTCTCTGTGTTTATTCTCCTTTTTGTTTTATTTTTTGTTCTCTCTGTGTTTATTCTCTCTTTTTTCTCTCTGTGTTTATTCTCTGTGTTTATTCTCTGTTTTATTCTCTTGTGTTTTTTCTCTCTGTGTTTATTCTCTCTTGTTTCTCTGTGTTTATTCTCTGTGTTTATTCTCTGTGTTTATTCTCCCTGTGTTTATTCTCTGTGTTTATTCTCTGTTTATTCTCTGTGTTTATTCTCTTTGTCTCTCTGTTTTATTCTTTTCTTTGTTTATTTCTGTGTTTATTCTCTGTGTTTTTTCTCTGTGTTTTTTCTCTGTGTTTATTCTCTCTTTGTTTTTCTCTGTGTTTATCTCTGTGTTTATTTTTGTGTTTATTCTCTGTTTTATCTCTGTTTTATTCTTCTTGTCTCTCTGTGTTTATTCTCTCTGTGTTATTCTCTGTGTTTATTCTGTTTTTCTCTCTGTGTTATTCTCTGTGTTTATTCTCTGTGTTTATCTCTGTGTTTATTCTCTCTGTGTTTATTCTCTGTGTTTATTCTCCTTTTGTGTTTATTCTCTTGTGTTTGTCTCTCTGTGTTTGTTTCTCTGTGTTTATTCTCTCTTTGTTTTTTCTCTGTGTTTATTCTCCTGTATTTATTCTCTTGTTTATCTCTCTGTGTTTATTCTCTCTGTGTTTATTCTCTGTGTTTATTCTCTTGTGTTTTTCTCTGTGTTTATTCTCTCTTTCTTTTTTCTCTGTGTTTATCCTCTGTGTTTATTCTCTGTGTTTATTCTCTTTGGTCTCTCTGTATTTATTCTTTCTTTGTTTATTTTCTGTGTTTATTCTCTGTGTTTATTCTCTCTGTGTTTATTCTCTGTGTTTATTCTCTCTGTGTTTATTCTCTGTGTTTATTCTCTGTGATTATTTTTTGTGTTTATACTCTGTCTTTATTCTCTGTATTCATTCTGTCTGGTCTCTCTGTGTTTATTCTCTCTGTGTTTATTCTCTGTGTTCATTCTGTCTGGTCTCTCTGTGTTTATTCTCTGTGTTTATTCTCTGTGTTCATTCTCTGTGTTTATTCTCTCTGTGTTTATTCTCTGTGTTTATTCTCCGTGTATTTATTCTCTTTGGTCTCTCTGTGTTTATTCTCTCTGTGTTTATTCTCTCTGTGTTTATTCTCTGTGTTCATTCTCCGTGTATTTATTCTCTTTGGTCTCTCTGTGTTTATTCTCTCTGTGTTTATTCTCTCTGTGTTTATTCTCTGTGTTCATTCTCTGTGTTTATTCTCTGTGTTTATTTCCGGTTATTCTCTGTGTTTATCCTCTGTGTTTATTCTCTTTGTTTTTTCCCTTTTTGGGTCTCTCTGTATTTATTCTTCTTTGTTTATTTTCTGTGTTTATTCTCTGTGTTTATTCTCTCTGTGTTTATTCTCTGTGTTTATTCTCTCTGTGTTTATTTCTGTGTTTATTCTCTGTGATTATTTTTTGTGTTTATACTCTGTGTTTATTCTCTGTATTCATTCTGTCTGGTCTCTCTGTGTTTATTCTCTCTGTGTTTATTCTCTGTGTTCATTCTGTCTGGTCTCTCTGTGTTTATTCTCTGTCTTTATTCTCTGTGTTTATTCTCTCTGTGTTTATTCTCTGTGTTCATTCTGTCTGGTCTCTCTGTGTTTATTCTCTCTTCACTGTGATGTTTATTTTTCTCTCAACTCTGTGACATTAGTTTATAAAGATAAACTTATGATGTTTATAAAATGTTTGTTGCAAATTTTGAAACCAAACTAAACTAAATCTGGATGATCTGTTATAAAAAATAAAAAAAACCACAGTGTGTGTGTGTGTGTGTGTGTGTGTGTGTGTGTGTGTGTGTGTGTGTGTGTGTGTGTGTGTGGAAGAGCATGCTGGGATATCTTTTGTCCACATTAAGCTTTTTTTTCCAAACAACAGCAGGGGATGTATGAGGTCATGTGACCTTCTCACCTCAGAAAAAACTTTTTAAAGATACTTTTCAGACTTGGAAAGGTCAAAGGTCACTGAGAAGTCACAATTGTCTAGGAAATTCTTCAATAATGTGTGTGTGTGTGTGTGTGTGTGTGTGTGTGTGTGTGTGTGTGTGTGTGTGTTGGGGGGAAGTTGTTAGGAATGTTCCTTATAAATCTAAACAAAAGCAGGCAACAGGAAGTCACTTCAGTTTGTAGGTTTTCTTGTGTGTACCAGCAGCTGGAATTGTGTACAGTTTGCATGAAAGAAAGAGATCAGTGGTGTTTATGAGCTCAGGGTCCAGGATTGAAAGTTCTGCAGTGGGTCCAGGTCTTGATGTAGACCCTCAGACCTAAGGGTCAGGAGGAGCAGTTCATCTGCAGACAGTTTAATCACAGAGTCATGAAGAGAGAAGCTGTAGAACACTAGAATAATCTCTCTCTCTCTCTCTCTCTCTCTCTCTCTCTCTCTCTCTCTCTCTCTCCCCCCCCCCTCACTCTCTCTCTCTCTCTGGTTCAGGGGATGGTCTGGAGAGCAGTCTGGCTTCTCCAGGAACAGGTGATGAGGATGACTCTGATAAGAAGCGACAGAAGAAACGAGGGATTTTTCCCAAAGTGGCAACTAACATCATGAGGGCGTGGCTATTCCAGCACCTCACAGTAAGACAAGAACCTCACTGTTCTGAGA
Organism: Hemibagrus guttatus; assembly: GCA_033459395.1. Taxonomy (NCBI): domain Eukaryota; kingdom Metazoa; phylum Chordata; class Actinopteri; order Siluriformes; family Bagridae; genus Hemibagrus; species Hemibagrus guttatus. The sequence goes on from JAUCMX010000019.1 coordinate 20,832,598, forward strand.
ACCTCACTGATCCACACTTTCCTTCTCTACTCTGATCTCTCGATTTTTTGCTTTGTTTTGTTTTGACACCTATGTGACCTCTAATAAGACTTCAGCCATTCAGATAGAGCTAATGTCAAACTGTCTGTCTGTCTTTCGCTCTCTCTCTCTCTCTCTCTGTCCCTCTCTCTCCCTTTCTCTCTGTTTCTTGTATCTGTTTCTCTTCAGCATCCTTATCCATCAGAAGAGCAGAAGAAGCAACTCGCTCAGGACACAGGACTCACCATCTTACAAGTGAATAACTGGTGAGTGACCTCTGACCTCTGACTGCCCATGATACTTTAATAATAGCTCTGTGTCCAAAACCACACTTTGTTCACTGTATAATGCACAAGAAAGAAAGAAAGAAAGAAAGAAAGAAAGAAAGAAAGAAAGAAAGAAAGAATTGGGAAATGAAAAAGAAGAAATTAACGAAAGATAAAGTAAGAAAGAAAGAAAGATATAAAATAAAACAATGGAAGGAAGGATGAAAAATAGATGGAGTAAAATAAAGAAAAAGGGGAGAGGAGGAGTGCAGGAGCAAGTGTTTCTCTGGGCGGTGCGTCTTCATGCTGATGGTGAATATTAGGGTGTTGTTTATGTGAAGACATGAAGCTGTAATTGAATTAGAGAGATTGTGTTTATAATTAGAGTTTATAATGAAGTCATAAATCAGAGGCAGATTACAGACGATCTCATTATTCCACTCCAACACCATCAGCACTCTGCAATAATTACGGTCCTGTAGAGAGTCGTTACAATCCGCCGTGTCACTTCACAGCCTTTATTCTAAACACATTAAGAGAGAAGGACTGGTGGGTTGCCAGATTGTGTCTCACACATTGGTCTAGTTTTAATTTTGTTAGAGTCTGTAAATAAATAATGTGCTGATGAAAGTCACGTCATTTAGTCTGAGTGGGGTTAAAGACCGTATTCCTTCAGGAACATTCGAATGTTTATTGATGGTGTTCAGTGTAGTGTGTTTATGATGTAAGTGTTTTTTAATTGCAGTGTGTTTATTGCAGCGTGTTTATTGTTGGTGTTTATTGCAGCATGTTTATTGTTGGTGTTTATTTTTGGTGTTTATTGCACTGTTTATTGTAGTGTGTTTATTGCAGTGTGTTTATTGCAGTGTGTTCATTGCAGTGTGTTTATTGCAGTGTGTTCATTGTTGGTGTTTATTGCAGTGTGTTTATTGTTGATGTTTTTTATTGGTGTTTTTTGCAGTGTGTTTATTGTTAGTGTTTTTGCAGTGTGTTTATTGTAGTGTGTTTATTGTTGGTGTTTATTGCAGTGTGTTTATTGCAGTGTGTTTATTGTTAGTGTTTTTGCAGTGTGTTTATTGTAGTGTGTTTATTGTTGGTGTTTTTGCAGTGTGTTTATTGCAGTGTGTTTATTGTTAGTGTTTTTGCAGTGTGTTTATTGTAGTGTGTTTATTGTTGGTGTTTATTGCAGTGTGTTTATTGCAGTGTGTTTATTGTTAGTGTTTTTGCAGTGTGTTTATTGTAGTGTGTTTATTGTTGGTGTTTATTGCAGTGTGTTTATTGCAGTGTGTTTATTGTTAGTGTTTTTGCAATGTGTTTATTGTTGGTGTTTATTTCAGTGTGTTTATTGCAGTGTGTTTATTGCAGTGTGTTTATTGTTGGTGTTTATTGCAGTGTGTTTATTGTTGATGTTTTTTGCAGTGTGTTTATTGCAGTTTGTTTATTGTTAGTGTTTATTGCAGTCTGTTTATTGTTAGTGTTTATTGCAGTGTGTTTATTGCAGTGTGTTTATTGTTGGTGTTTATTTCAGTGTGTTTATTGCAGTGTGTTTATTGTTGGTGTTTATTGCAGTGTGTTTATTGTTGATGTTTATTATTGGTGTTTTTTGCAATGTGTTTATTGTTGGTGTTTATTTCAGTGTGTTTATTGCAATGTGTTTATTGTTAGTGTTTATTGCAGTGTGTTTATTGCAGTGTGTTTATTATTGGTGTTTTTTGCAGTGTGTTTATTGTTGGTGTTTATTTCAGTGTGTTTATTGCAATGTGTTTATTGTTAGTGTTTATTGCAGTGTGTTTATTGCAGTGTGTTTATTGCAGTGTGTTTATTGTTGGTGTTTATTGCAGTGTGTTTATTGTTGGTGTTTATTGCAGTGTGTTTATTGCAGTTTGTTTATTGTTAGTGATTATTTCAGTGTGTTTATTGTTGGTGTTTATTGCAGTGTGTTTATTGTTAGTGTTTATTGTAGTGTGTTTATTGTTGGTGTTTATTGCAGTTTGTTTATTGTTAGTGTTTATTGCAGTGTGTTTATTGTTGGTGTTTATTGCAGTGTGTTTATTGCAGTTTGCTTATTGTTAGTGTTTATTGTAGTGTGTTTATTGTTGGTGTTTATTGTAGTGTGTTTATTGTTGGTGTTTATTGCAGTGTGTTTATTGCAGTGTGTTTATTGTTAGTGTTTATTGCAGTGTGTTTATTGTAGTGTGTTTATTGCAGTGTGTTTATTGTAGTGTGTTTATTGCAGTGTGTTTATTGTTGGTGTTTATTTCAGTGTGTTTATTGCAGTGTGTTTATTGCAGTGTGTTTATTGCAGTGTGTTTATTGTTGGTGTTTATTTCAGTGTGTTTATTGCAGTGTGTTTATTGCAGTGTGTTTATTGCAGTTTGTTTATTGTTAGTGTTTATTGCAGTGTGTTTATTGTTGGTGTTTATTATTAGTGTTTATTGTAGTGTGTTTTTATTGTTGGTGTTCATTGTAGTGTGTTTATTGCAGTGCGCTTTAAGTACTTGGGGTCAACAGTCCAGAGTAATGGAGAGTGTGGGAAAGAGGTAAAGAAGCGAGTGCAGGCAGTTTGGAATGGGTGGAGAAAGGTGTCGGGAGTTCTGTGTGATCAGAAAATATCAGCGAGAATCAAGGGGAAGGTGTACAGGACAGTGGTGAGAGCGGCCATGCTGTATGGTTTAGAGACAGTGTCACTGAGGAAGAGACAGGAGTCAGAGCTAGAGGTAGCAGAGCTGAAGATGTTGAGGTTCTCTTTGGGAGTGACAAGATTGGACAGGATTAGGAACGAGTACATCAGAGGGACAGCTCATGTTGGACGTTTGGGGGACAAAGTTAGGGAGGCCAGATTAAGATGGTTTGGACATGTTCAGAGGAGGGAGAGTGAGTATATTGGTAGGAGAATGTTGGACATGGAGCTGCCAGGCAGGAGGCAAAGAGGAAGGCCAAAGAGGAGGTATATGGATGGAATTAATGAGGATATGAAGCTAGTGGGTGCAAGTGTTGAGGATGCAGAAGATAGGGATAGGTGGAGAGAGATGATTCGCTGTGGCGACCCCTGAAGGGAAAAGCCGAAAGAAGAAGAAGAAGAAGAAGAAGTTTATTGTATTGTGTTTATTGTTGGTTTTCAATGGACTGTGTTTATTGCAGTGTGTTTATTGTTGTGTGTTTATTGTTGGTGTTTATTGTTGTGTGTTTATTGCAGTGTGTTTATTGTTGATGTTTATTGTTGGTGTTTACTGCAGTTTGTTTATTGCAGTGTGTTTATTGTTGATGTATATTGTTGGTGTTTATTGCAGTGTGTTTATTGTTGGTGTTTATTGTTTGTGTTTATTGCAGTTTGTTTATTGCAGTGTGTTTATTGTTGATGTATATTGTTGGTGTTTATAGCAATGTGTTTATTGCAGTGTGTTTATTGTTGGTGTTTATTGTTTGTGTTTATTGTTGGTGTTTATTGCAGTGTGTTTATTGCAGTGTGTTTATTGTTGATGTTTATTGTTGGTGTTTATAGCAGTGTGTTTATTGTTGTGTGTTTATTGCAGTGTGTTTATTGTTGGTGTTTTTTGCAATGTGTTTATTGCAGTGTGTTTATTGCAGTGTGTTCATTGTTGTGTGTTTATTGCAGTGTGTTTATTGTTGGTGTTTATTGCAGTGTGTTTATTGTTGGTGTTTATTGTTGGTGTTTATTGCAGTGTGTTTATTGTTGATGTTTATTGTTGGTGTTTATAGCAGTGTGTTTATTGCAGTGTGTTTATTGTTGTGTGTTTATTGCAGTGTGTTTATTGTTGGTGTTTATTGTTGGTGTTTATTGCAGTGTGTTTATTGTTTGTGTTTATTGTTGGTGTTTATTGCAGTGTGTTCATTGTTGTGTGTTTATTGCAGTGTGTTTATTGTTGGTGTTTATTCCAGTGTGTTAATTGTAGTGTGTTCATTGCAGTGTGTTTATTGCTGTGTGTTTATTGTTGGTGTTTATTGCAGTATTTTATTGTTGGTGTTTATTGCAGTGTGTTTACTGCAGTGTGTTTATTTTAGAGTGTTTATTGTTGGTGTTTATTACACTGTGTTTATTTTTGGTGTTTATTTCAGTGTGTTAATTGTAGTGTGTTTATTGTAGTGTGTTCATTGCAGTTTGTTTATTGTAGTGTGTTTATTGTTGGTGTTTATTGCAGTGTGTTTATTGCAGTGTGTTCATTGTTGTGTGTTTATTGCAGTGTGTTTATTGTTGTTGTTTATTCCAGTGTGTTAATTGTAGTGTGTTCATTGCAGTGTGTTTATTGCAGTGTGTTTATAGTTGGTGTTTATTGCAGTATTTTATTGTTGGTGTTTATTGCAGTGTGTTTACTGCAGTGTGTTTATTTTAGAGTGTTTATTTTTGGTGTTTATTGCAGTGTGTTCATTGTAGTGTGTTTATTGCAGTGTGTTTATTGCAGTGTTTATTGTAGTGTGTTCATTGCAGTTTGTTTATTGTAGTGTGTTTATTGTTGGTGTTTATTGCAGTGTGTTTATTACAGTGCGCTTATTGCAGTGTGTTTATTGTTGGTGTTTATTGCAGTGTTTTATTGTTGATGTTTGTTCTTGGTGTTTATTGCAGTGTGTTCATTGCAGTGTGTTTATTGCTGGTGTTTATTGCAGTGTGTTTATTGTTGGTGTTTATTACACTGTGTTTATTTTTGGTGTTTATTGTAGTGTGTTCATTGCAGTGTGTTTATTGCAGTGTATTTAATGTTGGTGTTTATTGCAGTGTGTTCATTGTAGTGTGTTTATTGCAGTGTGTTTATTGTAGTGTTCATTGCAGTGTGTTTATTGTAGTGTGTTTATTGTTGGTGTTTATTGCAGTGTGTTTATTCCAGTGTGTTTATTGTTGGTGTTTATTGCAGTTTGTTCATTGTAGTGTGTTTATTGCAGTGTGTTTATTGTAGTGTGTTCATTGCAGTGTGTTTATTGTAGTGTGTTTATTGTTGGTGTTTATTGCAGTGTGTTTATTCCAGTGTGTTTATTGTTGGTGTTCATTGCAGTGTGTTTATTGTAGTGTGTTTTATTGCAGTTTATTTAATGTTGGTGTTCATTGCAGTATGTTCATTGTTGCTGTTTATTGCAGTGTATTTAATGTTGGTGTTCATTGCAGTGTGTTCATTGTAGTGTGTTCATTGCAGTGTGTTTATTGTAGTGTGTTCATTGCAGTGTGTTTATTGTAGTGTGTTTATTGTTGGTGTTTATTGCAGTGTGTTTATTCCAGTGTGTTTATTGTTGGTGTTCATTGCAGTGTGTTTATTGTAGTGTGTTTATTGCAGTGTATTTAATGTTGGTGTTCATTGCAGTATGTTCATTGTTGCTGTTTATTGCAGTGTATTTAATGTTGGTGTTTATTGCAGTGTATTTAATGTTGGTGTTTATTGCAGTGTGTTCATTGTAGTGTGTTTATTGCAGTGTGTTTATTGTAGTGTGTTCATTGCAGTGTGTTTATTGTAGTGTGTTTATTGTTGGTGTTTATTGCAGTGTGTTTATTCCAGTGTGTTTATTGTTGGTGTTTATTGCAGTTTGTTTATTGCAGTGTGTTTATTGTTGGTGTTTATTTCAGTGTGCTTATTGCAGTGTGTTTATTGCAGTGTGTTTATTGTTAGTGTTTATTGTAGTGTGTTTATTGCAGTGTGTTTATTGCAGTGTGTTTATTGTTAGTGTTTATTGTAGTGTGTTTATTGCAGTGTGTTTATTGCAGTGTGTTTATTGTTGGTGTTTATTGCAGTGTGTTTATTGCAGTGTGTTTATTATTGGTTTTTTTTGCAGTGTGTTTATTGTAGTGTTTTTATTGTTGGTGTTTATTGTAGTGTTTTATTGCAGTTTGTTTATTGTTATTGTTTATTGTAGTGTGTTTATTGTTGGGATTTTTGCAATGTGTTTATTGTTGGTGTTTATTGCAGTGTGTTTATTGTTGTTTGTTGTGTTTTCAGGTTCATTAATGCACGCAGACGAATAGTACAGCCCATGATTGACCAGTCCAACCGAGCAGGTATGCTTACTCACCTGTACTGACCAGACTCCGCCCACATGTCCACTCGTATAGAGATTTTGGTCTGATTACAAGCTTTATAATTTGTGCAGTCAGACTGGGATTAGCAGCATGAGAGACGCTAACTCTCGGGATTAGAGATGCAGAGTTCACTTTATCTTCACTGTGACTGCAGTGGAATTTACACACAGACCTGAGAAGACATCAGAATCAGAATCAGAAAGTTTTTATTGCCAGGAACAGCAAAGGGTTCGCGAAGAGCACTTTACAGTACTAGGAATTTGTCTTGGTGTCAGGTGCAAACATATACACAGATACAATTTAAAATAATAAAATAAACTATAATAAATTAAATAAAGCTGTTAACAGCAAGTGACTTACGTGTTGTAATTTACAATGTAAAAGTGTAAGTGAAATTGAAGGAGACTGTCCAAACATATATACAGATAAAGTATGTACACAATCGAGTTGTGCATCATTAAACTCCTTTAATGATGCTGAGATCTGATTCACACACAGCTTTAAAACTACTCAGATATCAGATGGTACTGTGTGATATAGGTCGAGAATAATCCCAGTGCTCTGTTTCACCATGAAAGCAGACTGAACACTGAAAATATCTCGAGGAAGAACTTCATCAGTACACAAAACATCTTAATCACTCGGTTTTTGATGATGATCTGGACTCCGACAGCCAGGGATTCACTACTGAAACACTGAAACCAAAGCTGCTCTCCTCCAGTACTGCACCACTCCATCATCTCCATGAGCCAGCTAATGTTCTTCATTAAAAATCCAGACACTGATCTTACAGAAGAGCGAGTGGAGCAGTGTGTGTGTGCGTTGGTTTAAAGCATGAAATCGAAATTGAGAAAAATGAAATGTTCAATGAAGTCAGAAGTCAGCATCTTCCTCATTTCAGTATCAGTGAGTAAGAAACATCTTCATCCTCAGATTGGTGGAGGTGCTGAGAGAGGAGGGCTGAGGCAGTTTGTTTGGAGATAATGAAGCTATTTAATGCTTGTGTTGTGTTTTGTGCTGCAGTGAGTCAGGGAACTCCCTTTAGTCCTGACGCTCAGACGATGGGGAGCTTCATGCTGGACGGACAGCAGCACATGAGCCTTCGACCTCCTGGTACGACAAACAAACAAACAAACAAAACAAACCAGTCTAATAGTTTATACTTTTTATAAAGAAGCAGTTTAACACTTAACACCATGAAGGTGATTTTTTTTACTAGAACCTAACATTCATAATGTTTCATTCCTCTTCACCAAAGATTGCAATTTTATTCATTAAAGAACAGCACATCATAATTTTGATCCATTTATAGATACATGTAACGTCCCTGAAGCGAGTGACTTCCTGTTGTGTCCTATCAGCTATAAACACTCGTCCCCTCAGCAGTCTCTCTTTATTCTCTCTCTTCAGCTATAAACACTCGTCCCCTCAGCAGTCTCTCTTTATTCTCTCTTCAGCTATAAACACTCGTCCCCTCAGCAGTCTCTCTTTATTCTCTCTCTCTCCAGCTATAAACACTCGTCCCCTCAGCAGTCTCTCTTTATTCTCTCTCTCTTCAGCTATAAACACTCGTCCCCTCAGCAGTCTCTCTTTATTCTCTCTTCAGCTATAAACACTCGTCCCCTCAGCAGTCTCTCTTTATTCTCTCTCTCTTCAGCTATAAACACTCGTCCCCTCAGCAGTCTCTCTTTATTCTCTCTCTCTTCAGCTATAAACACTCGTCCCCTCAGCAGTCTCTCTTTATTCTCTCTCTCTTCAGCTATAAACACTCGTGTGTGTGTGTGTGTGTGTGTGTGTGTGTGTGTGTGCTGTAGGTGCGATGGGAGGAATGGGTATGAACATGGCTATGGATGGACAGTGGCACTACATGTAACAGGTGACTTCACTTACATTCAAATCCAGAAAACTTTATTATCACTGAACACTGAGTTACACTGCAGTCTGATCCTTACACACACCACAACACACACACACACAAAACAATGCTCCAGATCTGACCGCTCTAGTGTCTCATCCACCAGCAGCTCCACTGAGAGCCCCAGAACACATCTAGCCGCCGTTTTGAGTTTTCACTTCGCTCCATCTTTTCTTTCGCTCTGTCTGGCGAGAAAATCGGATTAGCTTTCGGCCGTAATTTCGCTCTGATATTCCGCCGTCTCGGATCTTTCAGCCTCGACACAAATGAAGACGTATGATACACTCACAGAGGCGAGTTTTATTTAACACACACACACACACACACACACACACAGAGTGGCACCCAATGAGCCGCACACTAACAACACTTACTGTGATTAATAGAGCTCTTTTATATGGAAATACGTGTTACACACACACACACACACACACACACACACACACTGAATGTTTATTAAAGTGACTTTATTTAAGCAGACGTTTCTTTTTTCTTTCTAATGTGCTCTTTTTTAACACCACATGATAATTAGGGTGCTTAGCGAGTGCACTTTGTTAAGAGAAGTGTTCTTCTTTCTTTAATAAAAGAATAAAGTCATTAAAAAAATTTCAATTAAAATGTTAACATTAATGATATTTATGCAGACAGATAAAAGTGTTATTATAATAATTTATGGCATTATGGTAATTATAAAATAATCATGGAAATGTGAACAAAAGTTTTATTGAATAATGTAATTAATGTTTAATTACAGAAGCTTTTTAATTAAATTAACAATGTTATTAGATCAAATTCTGAGTTATATTTCTGTGTAATGAAGAAGTGAAAATAAAGAAGGAAATAAAAATCATTTCCTGAGTCACTGTGCTGTAAAGGAACATATGTACTGCTGAGTGATGGAACAGATCGACAGAAAGCTGGAGCTTCAGTTACGTTTAATCATCCAATCAGACGCCGCCACCTCATCGGGTTTATTCTGCTCGGTTTGTGTTACACAGTAAAATAATCCACTGAACCAGCTCAGTAACAACAGCCTGAGATTTTTAATCACATATTAAAATAGTCGCTAGTGAATATTAAGTTAAAGAGTTTAAAAGGTAAATTGGTGATGTCATACGATTAGGATTCTTATGATTGGCTGATCAGATCGAGCTGAAGCTCCACCCCTGTTGTCCTGGAGACGGCTGTTGCTTAGGAACATGAGGGCTGTGATTCAGGCTGAGTGTCTTATCATCACTTTCTCTCTTATCTGTGTCTTCTTCTTTGCAGCTTTTTGGGGATCACACACTTGTATACACACACACACACACACACACACACATGCATACATATATGTAGATCGGATAAGCGATACAGACAATGGAATGGAATGGAATACATATATATATATATATATATATATATATATATATATATACACACATACATATAGACACATATAGAAACACACACACACACACACACACTCCTCTTCCATCGACTGTGAAGGACAGTGTAAAGTTGAACAGAAGAGACGGACAGCTGCAGCTGAAGTCTGTGTTTGTAATGAATTATGTTTATGACTGTTTTAATTATTTATTTATTTGATTTGAAGAGAAGATTGAAAGACTTCTGCAAATATCACACACACACACACACACACACACACACACACACTGTTCCTTTATTCAGAGATATTTTGATGTAATGTTTGAGTTCTGCTCCAGGAAGCAGGTGATTGTGAATGCAGAATGCAGAATGCAGGATTTCAAGAATATTTCTCTTTCAGCTCTTTGATTAATGTTTCTTTTATTTATTAGCTTGTAGAGGCTGTGTTCTGATCATTACATTTCCACTCATCAGACCATTTATTCCAGTGGAGGTGAGCAGAAGCAGATCACATGACTGGAAGTGTGTAAGGTTTGCTGTAAAGTTTCCTGTGATTCACGTGTGTTAAATACAAACTAAATGTTTTTAAGTGATCTAAAGTGCACACAATTTGTTGTAATAAATATTTTCTTTTCAAAACGCCTGATATCTGTCTTTATTTTGTTACTTTTCACATTTTCATGAAAGATTTACTTTGTAAATGTAATAAAATCAGTGCGTGAGCATTATATAAATTATAATATAAATTTATATAAATTTATATAAATAAATACACGGGGGCACGGTGGCTTGGTGGTTAGCACGTTTGCCTCACACCTCCAGGGTTGGGGGTTCGATTCCCGCCTCCGTCATGTGTGTGGAGTTTGCATGTTCTCCCCGTGCCTCGGGGGTTTACTCCGGTTTCCTCCCCCAGTCCAAAGACATGCATGGTAGGTTGATTGGCCTCTCTAAATTGTCCATAGTGTGTGATTGCGTGAGTGAAAGGCTCCCCGTGACCCGAGAATAGATCGGATAAGCGGTAGACAATAAATAAATAAAATAAGATCTAAAGGTGCATCTGATTAAATACAGGCTTTTTGTTCCTATAAAGTTAAATTATTTTGTTCTTTATTACTTGTTAAAAGATAGAAATGTTTAATAAACAAGATTGCAGCAGTCTATTAGCTAACAGATTAGCTGTGAATAATGTTTGCTAGCATGAAGTTATCTAGCTAACAATAATTTAATATTCCAGTTAATAATCACTAACTTCACTGCATTTGCATTTATTTAACAAAAACATATTAGCTAACTAATTATAACACCTGTGATTAGCGTGTGCTAGCATTGAGTTCATGAACTAGCCAGGAGTTTGCTAACTAGCTAATCTTCTCCGCTAGCTAATGTTGAACAGCTGTATAAATTCCATGATTTTAAACTTCAGTGTATGTTTTGGGGAAATCGCTTAAAACATTAAAACAAAACATTTGTTGCTCATTTTAAATCAGATGTTTGTGTCATTTCTGCATTTGTGTGAAATCTCACTCTGAAACACGAGTCAATGAGAGCACCTCAAACTGAAAGGGAATTATTTATTTTAAAAATTAATACTTAAATGAACTCCAAATACACTCGATGTCCACTTTATTATTAACACCTGGTCATTCAGCCAATCACGTGGCAGCAGCAGCACAATGAATAAACTCATACAGATTCAGGTCAAGAGCTTGAGTTAATGTTCACATCCAGCATCAGACTGAAGTAAAGTCTGATCTCTGTGACCATAAGGGCAGGGTTGGTGGTGTCAGATGAGCTGGTTAGAGTTTTTCAGAAGCTGCTGATCTCCCGCTGGGATTTTCACACATCAGTCTCTAGAGTTTATACAGAATGGAGCAAAAAAAAAAAAAAAACATCCCGTGAGCAGAGGATCTGCAGACTGAAACATCATGTAGATGAGGAGATCGGAGGAGAACGATCAGACCGGTCTGAGGAGACCGGAGGAGAACGATCAGACCGGTCTGAGGAGACCGGAGGAGATCGATCAGACCGGTCAGAGGAGATCAGAGGAGAATGATCAGACCGGTCAGAGGAGACCGGAGGAGAATGATCAGACCGGTCAGAGGAGATCGGAGGAGATCGATCAGACCGGTCAGAGGAGATCGGAGGAGAACGATCAGACCGGTCAGAGGAGACCGGAGGAGATCGATCAGACCGGTCAGAGGAGATCGGAGGAGATCGATCAGACCGGTCAGAGGAGACCGGAGGAGAACGATCAGACCGGTCAGAGGAGACCGGAGGAGATCGATCAGACCGGTCAGAGGAGACCGGAGGAGATCGATCAGACCGGTCAGAGGAGACCGGAGGAGATCGATCAGACCGGTCAGATGAGACCGGAGGAGATCGATCAGACCGGTCTGAGGAGATTGGAGGAGATCGGAGGAGAACGATCAGACCGGTCAGAGGAGATCGGAGGAGATCGATCAGACCGGTCAGAGGAGATCAGAGGAGAATGATCAGACTGGTCAGAGCTGACAGGACGTCTACAGTAACTCAGATAATCACTCTTTACAGTCAGGGTGAGCAGAAAAGCACCTCAGCAGCACATTAAACACATTAAACCATGAGGTGGATGAGCTGCAGCAGCAGAAGACCACATCCGGTTCCTCTCCTTTCAGCCAGGAACAGGAACCTGAGGCTCTCATGAGCACAGACTCACCCACACTGAGACATATGAAGTGAATGATTTTGATTAACTCATTACACTGTAATCTGTCAGGGGGCGGGATTTATTATAGAGGAAGTGAACGGTCAGTTCTTGAGGCTGATGTGTTGGAAACAGGAAATAAAAAAGTGTAAAAATGTGATTCACAAAAAATTGCATTGGAACATGACAGAGTTCATGATCTTTATTAAAATACTTTAATATCCTGCAGTAACAATTTGGTATTTTTTGCTTAAGTATGTTTTTTTCTTTACAATCTTTCACATTTAACTGTCTACGCTTCACAACACATCCTCTGTCCCTCTACATGAGTACATTTTTCACCCTCATTTGGTCTTTGGAGATGTGGTAGTGGACAAGACACTGGATTTCTGATCAGAAAGTTATGAGATAAAAAATCACCCAAACTACCAGCTCCATGTGATTCAATGTAATCTGACTGAAAACACTAAGGACTTCATTCATGAGATTATTGAATAAATATCATCTTATCTTTTATTTTATTTTCACTCCATTCAATGTTTTATCTAATTTATTTAATGATTTGTTTGTCTCCCTTATCTTACTGTCCACTCCACTTTGGGTTTCTGTGACACTAGAAAATTATAATTAATTATAGATTCAAATTTGGAGAAAAATTTATCTCGTGTGTCATTAAAGTTCAGTGGATGAACAGATACAGCTCATTGACTGCTGCATGATTATCTTTACCTTTCTTCCTGTGAATAGTGATCATACCTCATTGCTCCTGAGATCCTGCTGTCAATCAAGATGAAGATACCACCAAGAACTTTCATTTTAACCTCTGGAAACTAAATATTATAAGTGAAAAGCATAAAAATAAAAGCAATTTGAGCAATGTTACATCTTTAACTTTGCTACTTTTAAATAATTTACACAAATGTAATTGGACAGATTTGTCAATCTCTAAAGGTTAGCATGCTAGGTTGCTAAACCATTACCATCACCTCCAATGAGAGTACACAAAAAGTCTTTATGTTTCTGTGGGCAAAGTTAGGTTTAAAATCTTTCCCTATGAGTTTTATTACGAGAGCAATGTGTTAGCCAGGTTACATCATTCAGACGAGAACGTTCCACAGTGCTTTGTGTAGACTTAGGAGTTCAGTGGATGTTTTCCAGCCAAATCCAAAAACTCTCAAAAATAAAGCACTGTGTAGCAAACAACGTGTGATTTCCGACAGTCAGTTTCTACTACAGTTAGTCTACTGCATTTTCTTTCTTTTTCCTCAGACAGAAGGAAGTGAGGGCGGTAGAGAAGGGGGAAGGGGGTGATGTGATGAACGAGTGGGTCATCTATCACTTTCTGTATTCGTTTAACGTGACAGCGACGGTCAAATAGCGTTTAGCACACGGTACCACTGTCAGAGCTGTAATGGATTAGCCCCAACCAGCCAATCAGAAGCAAGCACAGACATTAGCATAGTTATCAGAGCCCACACACACACACACACACACACACACACACACACACACAGCATTGGGACATTCATCATCCGGGCCGACACCTGTCCGAGTCGCACAAAGAGAAGAGCCGAGCTCATTAGATCAGACCCGACAGCGGAGAGCGAGACCTTTCTATCGCTTCAATGTTCTCTTCTTCATTCCTCCTTTATCTCCTTCCTTAATCTCTCTCTCTCTGTCTGTCTGTCTGTCTCTCTAGCTGTCTCTCTCTCTATCTGTCTGTCTGATTCACGTGTGTTTTTGTAAAGAATTTCAGTGGAAGTTTTGTTTTTTCTCTACATTGAAAAGACTCTGTAGAACATTGGAGTATCTACACTCCAAATACCAGCTGATGATGTCATAATGGACGCTACAGCAGTTAATCAATCACATTCATGAAAATAACACACTTACTATAATCACACACTCATGAATAACACACTGATTATAATCACACACTTACTATAATCACAAACTCATCAATAATGCAAATTCATGATAATCATAGACTTGCTATAATCACAAACTCAACAATAACACACAATCATTATAATCACAAACCCATAAATAACACACACTCACTCTAATCACACAATTATAATCACACACTCATCAATAGCACAGACTTACTATAATCACACACTTACACTCACTATAATCACACACTTATGAATAACACACACTCATGATAATCATACACTTACTATAATCACACACTTACACACACTCACCATAATCACACACTGATGAATAACACACACTCATTATAATCACACACTTACTATAATCACAAACTCATCAATAACACATACTAATGATAATCATACACTTACTATAATCACACACTCACTATGATCACACACTAACACACAATTACTATAATCACACACTCACTATGATTACACACTAACACACACTCATTATGATCACACACAAACACACTCACTATAATCACACACTAAAACACACTCAATATAATCACACACAAACACACACTCACTATAATCACACACAAACACACACTCACTATAAGCACACACTAACACACACTCACTATAATTACACACTCACTATAATCACACACTAACACACACATTATAATCACACACTAACACACTCACTATAATCACACACAAACACACACTCAATATAATCACACACTAACACACACTCACTATAATCACACACTAACACACTCACTATAATCACACACAAACACACACTCACTATAATCACACACTCACTATAATCACACACTAACACACTCACTATAATCACACACAAACACACACTCACTATAATCACACACTCACTATAATCACACACTAACACACACTCACTATAATCACACACAAACACACACTCACTATAATTACACACTCACTATAATCACACACTAACACACACATTATAATCACACACTAACACACTCACTATAATCACACACAAACACACACTCAATATAATCACACACTAACACACACTCACTATAATCACACACTAACACACTCACTATAATCACACACAAACACACACTCAATATAATCACACACTCACTATAATCACACACTAACACACACTCACTATAATCACACACAAACACACACTCACTATAATCACACACTCGCTATAATCACACACTAACACTCATTATAATCACACACTAACACACTCACTATAATTATACACTCGCTATAATCACACACTAACACTCATTATAATCACACACTAACACACTCACTATAATCACACACAAACACACACTCACTATAATCACACACTCACTATAATCACACACTAACACACACTCGCTATAATCACACACTTGCTATAATCACACACTAACACACATTCATTATAATCACACACTGACACACTCATTATAATCACATACAAACACACTCAATATAATCACACACAAACACACACTCACTATAATTACACACTCACTATAATCACACACTAACACACACTCACTATAATCACACACAAACACACACTCACTATAATCACACACTAACACACACGCACTAAAATCACACACTAACACACACGCACTAAAATCACACACAAACACACACTCACTATAATCACACACAAACACACACTCACTATAATCACACACTAACACACAATCACTATAATCACACACTCACTATAATCACACACTAACACACACTCACTCTAATCACACACAAACACACACTCACTATAATCACACACTAACACACAATCACTATAATCACACACTCACTATAATCACACACTAACACACACTCACTCTAATCACACACAAACACACACTCACTATAATCACACACTAACACACACGCACTAAAATCACACACTAACACACACGCACTAAAATCACACACAAACACACACTCACTATAATCACACACAAACACACACTCACTATAATCACACACTAACACACAATCACTATAATCACACACTCACTATAATCACACACTAACACACACTCACTCTAATCACACACAAACACACACTCACTATAATCAAACACTAACACACACTCATTATGATCACACACAAACACACACTCACTATAATCACACACTAACACACACTCACTATAATCACACACAAACACACACTCACTATAATCACACACAAACACACACTCACTATAAGCACACACTAACACACACTCACTATAATTACACACTCACTATAATCACACACTAACACACACTCATTATAATCACACACTAACACACTCACTATAATCACACACAAACACACACTAACTATAATCACACACAAGCACACACTCACTATAAGCACACACTAATACACACTCACTATAATTACACACTCACTATAATCACACACTAACACACACTCAATATAATCACACATTCACTATAATCACACACTAACACACATTCACTATAATCACACACTAATACACACTCATTATGATCACACACAAACACACACTCACTATAATCACACACTAACACACACTCAATATAATCACAGACAAACACACACTCACTATAATCACACACAAACACACACTCACTATAAGCACACTAACACACACTCACTATAATTATACACTCACTATAATCACACACTAACACACACATTATAATCACACACAAACACACACTCAATATAATCACACACTCACTATAATCACACACAAACACACACTCACTATAATCACACACTAATACACACTAACACACACTCGCTATAATCACGCACTCAATATAATCACACACTTACACACACTCACTATAATCAAACACTAAAACACACTCACTATAATTACACACTCGCTATAATTACACACTAACACACACTCACTATAATCACACACTCGCTATAATCACACACTAACACACACTCACTATAATCACACACTAACACACACAGTATAATCACACACTAACACACACTCACTATAATCAAACACTAAAACACACTCACTATAATTACACACTCGCTATAATCACACAGTAACACACACTCACTATAATCACACACTCACTATAATCACACACTAACACAC
>JAUCMX010000019.1:20854889-20894889 GCA_033459395.1 Hemibagrus guttatus
AGAAACTGACATCATCAAGTCCTCACCAGACCAAGAGATCAGCCTTAGACAAGATTACTCCTGTTCTGCTTGTTCAAAACACTTCAGTGCTCCTTCCAAACTTCGACGCCACATCCTGATTCACACAGGACAACGACCTTTCCGATGCTTGCTTTGCTTTAGGAGCTTCAGACAGAAATCCCACTTGCAGGTTCATAAGTGTAAAGGAGGAAGCAGAGAAATGCTTCAGTCTAGCATAAGTGAGGTCCATCTGAGAGACCCTGCGAGTTCCAGATCTGATGTGAGCATCAGACAGGGGGATGAGATTGGAAAGGAGAATTTCATATCCAGCTGTGGAATAGGACGCAGCTATGATTGCTCACCTAGTGTTGGTCATGCGTCCGATTCTGTCCCGGAGGACAGTGAAGATCTCGCATCACTTCCTTACAAAGCCATGTCCAGGCCTCTGGATGAAGCAAATCAGGCTAAAGAATCTGGATACCAGTGCACAATATGCTTCAAAATATTTGACTTTCCTTCCAAACTGTCTAGGCATCTCCTCATCCACATGAACATCAAGCCGTTCAAATGCAGCATCTGCAGCAAGTCCTTCAGGCAGCTCTGCCACCTACAGAGTCACTCCAAGGTTCATATGGTTGGAAAGAACTTGATCTGCCAAGAAACCTACAGGAGCGAGATGGAAACCTTCATTCCCGAGACGTCTGAGACATTCAGTGAAGCAAATAACTGTACAAGAGAATCTGAAAAACTTCCAGTGGCAGAGAGACCAGATCTTTCCTGTGACCATCAGAATATGAATCCAGTTAATACTTCTTCACTCTCCTGTTCCGTGAACATGGAGGAATTAACACCAAATGCCGTGAGCACCAGCTCCCCACTTGAAGTCCACAAATGTGAAGAATCTTCCAGCCATATGAAGAGGGATGCAAACCAGTGCATCTTCTGTCTGAAGACTTTTGATTTTCCATCAAAGCTTTCCAGACATTTGCTGGTCCACACCGGAATCAGACCCTACAAATGCCATGTCTGTTACAAGTCCTTCAAGCAGCTCAGCCATCTTCAGTGTCACCAGTGGGTCCACAATAGAAAAGATAAGAGGGAGCTCGAAGCTAGTATGAGTCTCATCTCCTCTGATGGGACCAGTCTGACTGATGATCCAGACCTTCAACAGGGGAGTTCTGAAAGTTTAACCATGATAAATCAAGGTCATGATGGATCTGCTCTGCATGTCCACCATCAGAAATGGATTTCTGAAGACAACAACTGCTGCCTTTCTGATTCAGGTCATGGTAAGAGCAAGGTCAAGTCTGAGACTGATCTTCTGGTGGATAAATCACATGATTCAGATCCATTTGCCTCTGATAGCACATCAAGTGCAGTACTTTACAAATATCTGGATCAACAGGCTGAGAAATTAGAGAACAAGGATTATAAACACTGCTTGAACAGAACAGGTGAAGTTCACCCAGCTGCTGCTGATAGAACTACGAGGATTCCAGTTTGGAATAGTATGGATCAACAAGAAAGCACTGAAACTAGAGATCCTGCTCCACTTGCCCAGAAGATTGAGAGAACAAATCAGCACCTGACAGAACCTCCAAATGACCTGCCTATATGTCCTTCCTGCAGCCAGTGCTTTGATTCATTGCAGAAACTTAACACTCACACTTGCCCAGTCCAATGTCCTAAGCAGAGACTTTCAAAGTCCTACCAGTGTGCAGTTTGCTTTAAAAGCTTCGAAGCACCTTCTAAGCTTAAGAGACATTATGTGATACACACGGGGCAGAGACCATATCGCTGTAACATGTGTGACAAAGACTTCACCCAATCAAGTCATCTCAAAACACACATGATGTCCCACAGGTAGCTAGCAAAACTCCAACATCTCCATGGTGTTCCAGCTCAAAGCACAAAAATACTGTTTGAAAGAATCATGTGTGTGTTGCTGTCTGAGTAAAGTTCTCCCAGTCTCTCTCCTTGGTTCCTGTGGCTGTTGGGTGGATTGGATAAGCCAAATTGCCTCTAGGTGTGAAGGAGTGTGTGATGATGGGTCCACCTCACAACCACTGGGAACAGCATCAGATCCACAGGCTTCTGGACCAAAAGTTACACAAATGTTTTGTAACCTACAGTCTGATTTGTTCTGCACGGTTCAGTCATTTCTAAAGCTGGTGTTTTTAGGAAAGTCAATGATACAAATGATTTAAAACAAATGTTTGATTTGAAATTTGAATTTTCTTAACAGTTTTTAACTCATGATATGTTAAATGGATAAAGAGGGATTTTTTTGAGGGGATTATTTTGTTTTCTGCTGTTGCTGCTGGCAGTGACGGAGTTACAGCTGCTGTTGTGTTGGAAAACATCTGTATTTACTTTACACCAGATCCTGATTGGGTTAGACCCTGCCTGTTGGACATATCCATGTTGATTAATAACACTTCAGTCTTTCACAAAAAATGCTTTCAGTTAGACAGAGTGATGGAATTAAATAAGTTGCAGGTCACCTTCCAGAGCGTTATACCTGAACATTATTTTAACCTGATAATGGTTTTTAATGTAAATTATCTGTTTATTTATTCCATTATAAGGGTTTCCTGATTTCACAATTTGCTCTAATGGTATGATACTAGAATTGTAAATTAGACTGTTTTAATGTTATGTTGATAACTGATAAAATACTTTCTGAATGTTGTTATTAATGACTATTTTCTATTTATATTTCTCTATCGACACATTCAAAATAGCTTTAGAATGAATAACAGAATCCATACAGTTACATGACAGAAATAAATAAATCAGATTTGAAAATCTCTTCTTGGTTGAACATCAATTGCGCCATAAGGGAATAATACTTTGATTTTCCTGTGTAGTTTAGTCCATGTGCTCTAGGTGGAGCTATCCGTCCATCATTGTTGCTGGTCATTTAGACTGTTGGTCATGACTTACCTTACAGGTTGTGTTCTCTATCTGACTATCGGCTAATACCAAACCTTTATCTACAAGATCCTAAAAAAACTCATCACACAGCAGTTAGGCTCCAGAATAGGTAATCTTCTGTCAGCATTTAGGCCACATCACAGCACAGAGACAGCGCTGGTTAAAGTGGCAAATGACCGGTCGCTGGCCTCTGATCAGGGTTGTGTCTCGACATCATTAATTATACTTGTTCTGAACAAACCAGAAAATATTTTTAAATTCCTTTCAAGACAATCAGTACTGTATGTCTTTACTCTTCTGTGGTGGTATAATTCAAATTCACTGTCAATATGATTAAAAAAGGACAAACTTAATTACAAATAGAAACATAAGACAGGTAAATATATAGATACAACACCGGTCCTGGGTAGTTTGTTTTATTATTATCTATAAAGCAATAAATATCCAAATACATTAATGGACAACAAAACAAATCACACTTTGGTGTAAACATACTGTACAGTGGCAAAAACATAACATGGGAAATCACTTAAGAAATTCTTTATTGTTATAATAAATGTGACGTTTTAGTTTTTTTGAATAATCAAATGATTACAATGAGAAACGGCGGAGGAAATCACATCTGACAGAGAACTTTAATTTGATCCTTAATCTAATGGAATTTACTGGTAATGGAGTAAAACGTTGAGCGCAGCAGCAGTACATGAATTTAGAAGCACTTCCTGTGCACGATGGAAGGTCCAGCTTCATCATATTCCTGTTTACTGATCCACATCTGCTGGAAGGTGGAGAGCGATGCTAGAATCGATCCACCGATCCATACTGAATACTTACGCTCTGGAGGAGCAATAATCTGTGAAAAAAAACACCACAAACACTCAGCAGATATCAAAACCGATAAACAGAGCATATGTTATAGCGCATAGGAGCCATGCTAATGTCCTAGCTAGCAAAAGAAGATGCCTATTTTGATAGCTTGCCAACATTTTGTAAGCTTAGAAGAGCCATGAATCTGTTTTACTGCAACCTTTTAAGTGCAACAATGCAGATTTTGTCCACATTATTGAGGTCTAACTCTAGATACTGGCCTTTTAAGTGATGATGCCGTTTAAGTTGGTCAAAACTAGCTTGGTATTAGTTGGTGATGCTTGGTTAGTTGTTAGTGTGATTATTTTGCGTGTTGTAAACTTCCTTTCTGCCTTGTTAAACACCAGCTTTGTTATCATATCTGGATGAAATGATTTCCACTTATTTGTACCTTGATCTTCATGGTGCTGGGGGCCAGAGCAGTGATCTCCTTCTGCATGCGATCAGCAATACCAGGGTACATTGTTGTCCCGCCAGAGAGGACGTTATTAGCATAAAGGTCTTTACGGATATCAATGTCGCACTTCATGATGCTGTTGTAGGTCGTCTCGTGAATACCAGCTGACTCCATACCTTTGAAATGACCAAGACAAAATTCCACATTTATGAACCTACTGAAACACTGGAGTTTGTCTGAAAAACTTCAACATTTAAAGAAAATCAGGAGTGTTTGTTGTCACTCACCGATAAACGACGGCTGGAAAAGTGTCTCTGGGCAGCGGAACCTCTCATTACCGATGGTGATCACCTGACCATCAGGCAACTCGTAAGACTTCTCCAGAGACGAGGAAGAGGCAGCAGTGGCCATCTCATTCTCAAAGTCCAGAGCAACATAGCACAGTTTCTCTTTAATATCCCTCACGATCTCACGCTCAGCTGTTCAGAAAAATATCCAATCAACAACATTAGCTGTGGATTTTATGCTAGCTTTAAGAGGAGAATCATTAATGTGATTAATGTATAACGTCATGTACCAGTGGTGACAAAAGAGTAGCCTCGCTCTGTCAGGATCTTCATCAGGTAATCGGTGAGATCCCGACCGGCCAGATCCAGACGCATGATGGCGTGAGGAAGAGCGTAACCTTCATAAATAGGAACATTGTGTGTCACGCCATCACCGGAGTCCAGCACGATACCTGTAAAAGACACAATAATGAGACCCAAGCAGCTAACGCTAACGAGGAGACCTGTGACACAGCACTACTTTCTTCAGAGAGATCCTTACCGGTGGTTCTGCCAGAGGCGTACAGCGAGAGCACGGCCTGGATGGCCACATACATAGCAGGAACGTTAAACGTCTCGAACATGATCTGTATAAAGAAAATATAAGGATATTTATTATCGTTATTATAACTCTATAATCAGACCTCAGATCCGATTCATGTGTAGAAATTTCAGTGGACACTCTAAACAGGTCAGATGAGGCTCTCTCGCTAACCTGTGTCATTTTCTCTCGGTTAGCTTTAGGGTTGAGTGGAGCCTCCGTGAGCAGAGTCGGATGTTCCTCAGGAGCCACCCTCAGCTCGTTGTAGAAAGTGTGGTGCCAGATCTTCTCCATGTCGTCCCAGTTGGTGATGATGCCATGCTCAATGGGGTACTTCAGTGTCAGGATTCCTCGTTTACTCTGAGCTTCATCACCTACGTACGAATCCTTCTGCCCCATACCCACCATCACACCCTGCAGAGAGAACACACTGTTATTATACTGCCCATGACTGAGTCTTCTCAATTCCTACTAATAGAAGTGCACTCTGTAGTGTGTGACTATGATGTGTGTCTATAATGCTGTAATGATGGAGAGTTTAGTACAGTACTGTGTGGTTTGGGACACAACCCAGGGTTACGACATCAGGTTTCAGATCCTTCATATATTTAAATGATGACTTTAATGACCACATGTACAAACCAGGGAATTAAATAAAGGCTTGATAGTGTGTGAGTGTGTGTTGACCTGATGACGCGGTCGGCCCACGATGGAGGGAAACACGGCTCGAGGAGCGTCGTCTCCGGCGAATCCGGCTTTCACCAGTCCGGAGCCGTTATCACACACCAGAGCAGTGGTTTCATCATCATCACACATGGTTCCGGGTTGGGTTTCTACACACACACACACACACACACACACACAACAATACACGCTTGTTAATAACTACACATGGACATTATTGTAATTATTTTCACAATAAATGTTTACTAATCAATAAATCTAACATTTCAGTTAAATATTTAACTCATGTATTAGCAAACAGAATTAAATCACAAAATCTAAACCCCCAAATTCACCTGAAATTTACTACTCAGCAAAAAACGTGTAAAATTTATATAAAATAAGAAAAATTCAAGAATCAAATTAAAAAGTGATTAATCAAACTCATTTTTAATTTTATTTATTTGATCTGTATTTTAAGCTAGTTTAAAACCTGCGATTAATAAGTGTTCCTTTTAGCAAATTAAAACTTAAGACAATAAACAGATTTGTAACTAAACTGATAAACAGCTTACTGAATTAAAAGCCGAAATTTAATTTTCACTTGCTTTACATGCTAATTGCGGAAGATTAAAACATTTTGTTATTATTGTTAGTAGAAGAGGATTTCCTCTCACCAGGTCTGTTCCGGTCGCTGCTCTTTTCCCGCACAGAGTGAGCGAGTGAACGAGTGAGTGAGTGAGCGGAGGAGTGTGTGTCTTATTTATACTCCTCCTCACTTCAGCTGTTCACTCCTTATTGGGGTTCTGTGAGAGCCGAGCTGCCATGAAAGGAAACGTGACAGGAGACAGGAAACCCTGGGACCATGTAAGGAAAAGAAAAACCAGTAAAACAGGAGCTGGGGGGTGGTGGTGTGTGTGTGTGTGTGTGTGTGTGTGTGTGGTGAGGGGGCTACTGTTAAAAAAAATACTTCCACTACTACTACTATTAATAATAATGAGTGTCTCAGATACAGATCTATCACTGTAATTAGTTTAAATATACACAATTACAAACAGAGAGAAATTAGAAATAATTATGAAACACTTCATAATTCTACAGCAGAGTCAGAAATACCATTTTATTCTAACTGAATTGCATTTTATTTTTAATTGTAAAAGCAGTTTTATGTACAGTGAATTGTCCTGGAAGTGTCCCGGAGCTGAGTGTGTGAAGTGTGTGACCATCTGATCATCTGACTGCATGTTAACTATTTTAATGATCTTTTCTAATGTTTAATGTGATAATGTTTAAATAATTGAGTATTATTGAGGTTTAAAAAGAAAAAGGTTTCGACCAATCAGGATTCGTTCAGCTGAATCACGATACACTTCATTCAGATGTTAGTGTTATTAGTATTATATGATTCATCTTGTGCTATTAAAATCTCTTACACCTCAAGCGAAAGACACACACACACACACACACACACACACTCCTGTTGTAGTACATCACTCTAGGTATCTTCCTGAGAGCTCTAAATGACCTGAACAGTGGATAAAATGTTTGTGTTGATGTTTATTACAGAGATGAATTTATTCCTGTGAAGGAGCTGTTGCTATGGAAACGATAAGGTATGAGAGTGAGTGCATTAATATAAACCTGCGCTACAGTCAGAGCTGCTGTTAGAGAGAATTCATCAACACCTGATCCACCAATCAGAGAGCAGGACCCAGCAGCAGTGTGTGTGTGTGTGTGTGTGTGTGTGTGTGTAAAGATCGCATCTCTAATAAACACTACATCAGTTGTGTGCATCAGCAGCACAACAGTAACACACTTTTAATATAATAACACAAACTAAAAGGGCACAAATGTGTGTGTGTGTGTGTGTGTGTGTGTGTGAGAGAGAGAGAGAAACACACCTGCTTCCTCCAGCATTTGCTCCACACACTCTCTCGTTTGGCTTTTAAAGAAAAGACAGCTGTGTGTGTGTGTGTGTGTGTGTGTGTGTGTGTGTGTGTGCGCGTGTGTGTGTGTGTGTTTGTGAGAGGCAGCATGTGTGTGTTGAACAGCTGTGTAAATGTTTAGAGTGACTGAAGTAAAAGAGGAGCGATGATTGTTTTGGTTAAAGATCTCTTTTTGAGGAAGCGACCTTTAAAGAAACTGAGAAAGTTTTTATAAATTAAAAATGAAAACATTTGTTGTGGAAAAAATCTAAAAGCTATATTTTTATTCCAAAAAAAACACTTAAGGATCTTAAAGCTGCATGGCTTTATATAACACGGGAAACACACGACACCGAATCAGCAGCTGCACGAACGAGTGCATTAAAAGAAAATAGGGTTTAAATAAATAAATAAATAAATAAATAATAAATAAGAAGAGTAAGAAACATCAGAGATTTATACTGAATTAAAATAATTAAATTTAAATAAACAAGAATAAAAACATTTAAAACAAATAAAAACAACTTTAAATTATAAACTACATTTACATCCAATACAACAAATAAAAAGAAAATTTAAAAAGTAAAAAAAAAATGAAAGCTTAAAGGAAATAATTCATTTTTAATTAAAAAAATTAAATTTTATTTAAAATAAAATTCAGAAACATAGAAACATGTATAAATAAAAAGACCAATTAAAATATATTTATATTTTTTAAAATGTGTGATTTGTGTCTTTTTTTTAATTATTATTTTTAAAAGATTGTCATCGTCCTGCTGCAGAATCTCTCGCTCTGAAAATCTTCATTTTCCTTTTTATTTCTCTCTGTCTGCTGGTCCGGTCTGAATTCCTGTCCCTTTATAGTTCACAGTCTCTGTGTGTGTGTGTGTGTGTGTGTGTGTGTGTGTGTGTGTGTGTGTGTGTGTGCCAGTGAGACAATCCCTGCAGTATAGAGTGTCTCTGTCGTGCTTTGTGGGTCGACGGCCTTGAAACTGGATATTCCTCCTGTAGTCCAGGTTCTGCTGCTGAGATGCTTTTCATTCTCCACACACACACACTTGCTCCTTCTTCAACACACTCTTCACCTTCTATTAATACACACACACACACACACACACACACAATGGCTCCAGATTTAATAGCAGCCAGTTGAAGGAAGACTAAAAGGTCACACACAAGTCCATAAAATGAGAACAATTCTAATATTAAACCCTCCAGAATCTCCTGAACCATCCAGAACCTCCTGAGCCATGGTTCAGGTCCAGGAACAACTCCAAGTTCTATCATCACAGTGAGCTCCTGATCGTCCTCTCCACTCCACTCTGCAGATATATGGAGCAGCTTGAGGGGAAAATGTCAGCAGTGCAGCAGCTGAGTTCAGAGTGCTGAGGAACGTGGAGCTGGTGGAGAACTTCATCAATCTTCACCTTACACACTGTCCTGCAGTCCAACACTACACCTCTGTCCAGTCAACGTGATCTCTCACTCTCTTTGATGTTTTTTTTTTATCAGACCTTAATTTTAAATTTGTCTGTAATGAATGTTTTAGCTGAAACTGTTTGTAATGCTATAAAATAAAAGGTCTGGGAGTTTATGTCTCTGCTGGTTTTATTATATTATATTAAAATTTGTGATTGTGAGCTAAATCTTTAGCTTAGGACTTCCTGTTTTTACTGATTTCATCACTTCCTGGGTGAGAGCTCTCCTCAGTGGTGTGATCATTACCTGTTTACAATCTGGTTCCGTTTCCTGACTAGGGTTGCAAAATTCCGGGAATTTTCAAGGCTGGAAACTTTCCATGGGAATTAACGGGAATATATGGGAACTAATGGGAATAAACTGGGAATGTGCAAAACTGAATATAGAACTTAAATGTAGTTGAAGACAAATATCTTGCAGCACAATCTTGGTTAAAACAACCAGATTTAATGTAATTTCAGTTGAATTTCTCGCCTGTGTATTCCTCAACCACATGCACACAGCACTGCATGGCTACTGAGGCCACGCCCCCACATGCACTGTCCATTCCTCCAGAACATGCATTGGTCATTTCTCCCAAACCCCGCACACTAAATAATTTATAAAATTATAAAATAAAAGAGTGTCCATCTTGATGAGTAGTCATGTAAATTACTATAAATATTACATACATACAACAAACTTTCCTGTGCTGTGTGTAACTTTATTGTGCAACAAAATTTTACCTTTGTAAAAACACACAAACAAACATTCAGGTGAGATAATTAAAAAAACACTGCCCCCCCCCATTCTCCAGGCTCTGACCATCACTAGAATGTTGAGCCACAGTTCTGCATTTAAACCTGAAGATGACCAATTCAAGTAAGTTCTGATATTACTTTTGTAAATATATTTGATCTATAGTTGTAAAGGTTAACTAGCAAATACAACATGTGTTTATACAACAGTTAGCTATCCAGTAAATTAGATATGCTAAATGTAAGCTAGATAGCAATATTTCACTGACATTTTATGAGGCTAGATATCATGTCTTGATGAGGCTCAAGCTGTGATGTACTTTCTTCTACCTTTTGCTAGCCAGTTTTCTGTTATCATACAAAAGTACAGTACTGCTAAAAAGTCTGGACACATTATTATGTATAATAAGTCTCTTATGCTCATTAAGCCTGCATTTATTTGCCCTGAAAATCCATATCAAAAGAGTAATATTGTGAAATATTATTACAATTTAAAATAATGATTTTCTGTTTTAATATATTTTAAAATATATTATGTATTTCTGTGAGGCAAAGCAGAATTTTCATCAGCCAATACTCTAGTCTTTAGTGTTGCATGATGTCCCCAAATTTCTAAATAATTAAAAAAAGTTCCCAGGGAAAGATTTTCCGCCCCTTTGCAACCCTACTCCTGATCCACATCACTGCATGTCTCCATAATTTCCTGAATTCTGCAGAGTTGCTGCTACTTCCTGTCTGTTTATTAATGGCGTAATGTCCCAGGTTTCATTCAATACCACCACCTAGTGGAGTGTGAATATAAAGACTAATCAACTTCCTCACAGTCACATAACAATCCACACCATCTTTCACTTCTAAGACTTCAAGATCTTAAAAAAATCAATAAAGAAATTAGAAAAAGGCTTTCCTCATTAAGATTTAATTCACATCATTTCTTCAATAAAATCTAAACTGTTTCTCTTAGTTTTTCAAGTTTACTAAAATATCAGAAATAAGACATTAAAAAAATTAATGTAGAAATAGGATATAAGAGATATAGATGTTAGTAAATTACATATAATGATTCTCTTTAAAACTTACATTGAGAACATCAAAAATATGATCAGAGGAAAAACATCAGAAAACAAGAAATAGATCAGTGAGACAATAATCACTAAGACAATCAGATGTTCGTGTCTCAGAACAGTTTTTATCAACAAAAACTGGGTCTATGGTTCAGCTTCATCTTTAAACATATAGTGATTCTGGTCTCCTGAATATCTGACCATTAAACCAGCACTCACCATCTTCAGAACATTAATATTATGTAACCCTCTAGTTACCAGGATACTGAGGGTCCTCACCAGCTATGAAAACCTGTGTGAGCAGATTTTAATGGTGAACAAGCTGGCCTTTACTCTTAGAAGAAGTAGAGGGGGCATGAAGCCTTTATTATGGCCACACATACATTACAGCACAGTGGAATTCTTTTCTTTGCATATCCCAGCTGAGGTCAGAGCGCAGGGGCAGCTGTGCTGATACAGTGCTCCTGGAGCAGAGAGGGTTAAGGGCCTTGCTCAATTACCCAACAGTGGAGCTTGGTGGTACTGGGGCTTGAATCCCAATCCTCTGATCAACAACCCAGAGCCTTAACCACTTGAGCCACCACTGCCCACACTGCAATACGCCGTGTGGAAAACGATTTAATAAGTAAACAAAAAGGGAAATAAAATAATACCACCTGTTTATACAATCACATTAAGTGAGAATGGATGAAAGGTTATCTTCTTTGAGATAAAAGTTCAGTGACATACCTCAAATTAAGTCTAGATATTACACTTTTCCTAGAACAATCTAAATCAAACATGCACTAAATGTTATACTGCAGAACATTCTAGAAAGAACCCATAAACCAAATGAATCAATATTCAAAACTGTGCTAAAAAAGAATTAATCACGGTTCAAACAGTGAGTCAAATGATTCAGTTCAGGAGGTCCCATGAATCGCGTATCTAAACAAATTAAATAAACCAAAAAAAAACAATAAAAAACACAAATGATACTGATTGTTCAGTGGTTTTTAGTAAAAATAAACACGTGTACACTCTATATTGCTGGGGTCCATGAGACTGAAGTAAAAACTAAGAATCAGTGCATGAAGGAGATGTGTAATGGCTGACACACTGAAAAGCAGTTTATTCATGCGAACAAGGTGAGCCGCGTTTAATCATTGAAGACCGTCCCGAGAGGTGATGATGATGATGATGATGATGATGATGATCAGTAGTGGTAAAGGGAAAAAAACTATGAATGCTGTTCATAGACTTCAGTTCAGCATTCAACACAATCATCCCTCAACACCTTATTGAGAAACTGAGCCTGCTGGGCCTGAACACCTCCCTCTGCAACTGGATCCTGGACTTCCTGACTGGGAGATCTCAGTCAGTCCGGATCGGGAACAGCTTCTCCAGCGCCACCACACTGAGCACTAGAGCCCCTCAGGGCTATGTGCTCAGTCCACTGCTGTTCACTTTGCTGACCCACATCCTCAAGTTCGCCGATGACACGACCGTGGTGGGTTTCAACAGCAAGAACGACGAGTCAGCATATAGAGAGGAGGTGCAACGACTAACAGCCTGGTGTAGAGCCAACAACCTGACTCTGAATGTTGACAAGACTAAAGGAGATGGTTGTTGACTTTAGGAGAGCACAGAGTGACCATTCTCCGCTGTTCATCGATGGATCCCCTGTGGAGATTGTCAAGAGCACCAAATTCCTTGGTGTACATCTAGTGGAGAACTTCACCTGGTCACGCAACACCACCTCCATCAGCAAGATGTTTTATAACATTAATATTGTATTATTACAGTAACTTCATGACTGACACATTCCCTGGAGATTCCACTAGATGGCGCTGTTGGCTGAGATTTTACAAACTAGAAACCATTTTAATCCCAGTTTAATTATCATTCTTTAATTTTAGTAAAACTGCTGGATCTGAGACTGCACTGAGCACCAGACTTGAATGAATTTTTGAATCTGCGTTTATGGCATTTATATTTAATCACGACCACAAAACTCCATAAAAGTCTGAGAACTGAAATGCCAAAATGGTGAATAAACAGTGAAAGAGCTCTTCTTAGTAATGCAGTTTAGCCACTGCACACGTCCTTCTCATTTTATACAGCACCTCATTAAACACCTCAACACTTAGCTGTCTTCATTTATGGATGTGTTTTGAAATCACTTTCTTTCAGGTCATTAATATTGAAGCAGCTGATTTTCAGAAAATCATTAAATTGATGTGTAACTGAAATGAAGAAGTGATTGAAACTGTAATAAATATGAAATAATCACAGAAACTCATTACCAATTACGATTTAAAGATTCAGTAAACTACAAGACATTTTATACACAGCTCTTACACACAGCACACGTTACCACTGCTGACAGAGGATAATAACAATGCTCTCATTAAAATGAACAACCACCATTAAATCTTCGACTCAGTATTTTGATCTGAAAGATCTCATTGAGACAATTCCCAAACAGCTTGTTGAACAAAAGTTGTGAGCATTTGAGATCGGAAAAAAAATTACCATTTGAAGAATTTTTGCTCTATATAAATGCTTTCGCAAAACTATAACTTTTGATCTAGAAGAGATATTGTGTTTAAACTTTGCATTCCAATGGACTTGTTTCTGAAGAATTTAAATGTAATGTCATTTTTAACATAAAACCACTCTAAACAAGTGTTTTTTAAGTAGAAAGTCAGTGCATTTGATCTTTTTATTTTCTCACGAATGACTATCAAATCATCTAGACCATTTTAAACATGTAAAACATCACATCACAAACAATTAATAACAGTGTCTTATAAGATGTTGCAAAAACTTTGTATAGTTGAAATTTTTGACAAATCTGGTAATTAATGCACATTTTCAGAAAAATCATGTTGCAATGTACTTCTATATTTGACATCACAGTTTCAAAGTTACAGTAAGTATGTACATCAAGTGAATAATATGAATTGGAATTGTTAAAAAACACTCAAGTTGTCAGGTTTGGGCATTACAGTTCAAAGACACTAAGGTTTCACTTCATAACTGATGTAGATGTAAAAGATTAAAAAGGAGTTACAGCGCAGAGTGAAGAGGGAGGAGTCTAAGGCCAAGCAGAAGGCATATGACGAGTTGTACACTAGGTTAGACACTAGAGAAGGAGAGAAGGACTTGTACAGGTTAGCTAGGCAGAGGGATCGAGATGGGAAGGATGTGCAGCAAGTTAGAGTTATTAAGGATAGAGATGGAAGGGTGCTCACAAGTGAGGAGAGTGTACAGAGGAGATGGAAGGAGTACTTTGAGGAGCTGATGAATGAGGAAAATGAGAGGGAAAAAAGAGTAGAAGGGGTGAACTCTGTGGAACAGAAAGTAGATAAGATTAGAAAGGATGAAGTCAGGAAGGCTTTGAATCTTTAAGAATAAAGATCTTTAAGAATAAGGGTGACGTGCAGAGTTGCAGCAACTATAGGGGGATAAAGTTGATGAGCCATACAATGAAGCTATGGGAAAGAGTAGTGGAAGCTAGGTTAAGGAAGGTAGTGGAAATTTGTGAGCAGCAGTATGGCTTCATGCCCAGAAAGAGCACAACAGATGCAATTTTTGCTCTGAGAATTTTGATGGAGAAGTATAGGGATGGTCAGAGGGAGTTGCACTGTGTGTTTGTAGACTTGGAGAAAGCGTATGACAGGGTGCCAAGAGAAGAGCTGTGGTACTGTATGAGGAAGTCAGGAGTAGCAGAGAAGTATGTCAGAGTGGTGCAGGACATGTATGAGAGGAGCAGGACAGTGCTGAGGTGTGCTGTAGGTCAGACAGAGGAGTTCAAAGTGGAGGTGGCACTGCATCAGGGATCGGCTCTGAGCCCCTTCCTGTTTGCTATAGTGATGGACCAGTTGTCAGAGGAGGTCAGACAGGAGTCTCCTTGGACAATGATGTTTGCAGATGACATTGTGATCTGTAGTGAGAGCAGGGAGCAGGTGGAGGAAAACCTGGAGAGGTGGAGGTTTGCGCTGGAGAGAAGAGGAATGAAAGTCAGTGGTAGTAAGACTGAGTACATGTGTGTGAATGAAATGGAGGGAAGTGGAACAGTAAGGTTACAGGGTGAAGAGGTGAAGAAGGTACAGGAGTTTAAGTACTTGAGGTCAACAATCCAGAGTAATGGAGAGTGTGGGAAAGAGGTAAAGAAGCGAGTGCAGGCAGGTTGGAATGGGTGGAGAAAGGTGTGGGGAGTTCTGTGTGAGAGGAAAATATCAGCGAGAATCAAGGGGAAGGTGTACAGGACAGTGGTGAGAGCGGCCATGCTGTATGGTTTAGAGACAGTGTCACTGAGGAAGAGACAGGAGTCAGAGCTAGAGGTAGCAGAGCTGAAGATGTTGAGGTTCTCTTTGGGAGTGACAAGATTGGACAGGATTAGGAATGAGTACATCAGAGGGACAGCTCATGTTGGACGTTTGGGGGACAAAGTTAGGGAGGCCAGATTAAGATGGTTTGGACATGTTCAGAGGAGGGAGAGTGAGTATATTGGTAGGAGAATGTTGGACATGGAGCTGCCAGGCAGGAGGCAAAGAGGAAGGCCAAAGAGGAGGTATATGGATGGAATTAATGAGGATATGAAGCTAGTGGGTGCAAGGGTTGAGGATGCAGAAGATAGGGATAGGTGAAGAGAGATGATTCTCTGTGGAGACCCCTGAAGGGAAAAGCCGAAAGAAGAAGAAGCACACACACCCCTCACACACAAACACACCCTTAACACACACTCTTCACCCTCCTGCCATCTGGAAAGAGGAACCGAAACATTCGGGCCCACACAACCAGACTATGCAACAGTTTCTTTCCACAAGCCATCAGGCTTCTTAACAACTGGAACTGAACTACCAGCTCTCAATCTCACACACACAAACACGCACACAAACACACACACACACACACACACACACACATCCACCGTATGAGCGGACTCTTAATACAATGTATCTCCTATTTGCACTACCTCTCACTGTATCACTGTATCTCCTATTTGCACTACCTCAACCACTGTGAACAATCAATTATTTGCATTATTCTTAAAACTGCTGCTATTACATCTTGCACACAATGGTCATGCTGCTATGCATTATATACATAAATGTAATGCACATCACACTCTGCCAATATTGCACATGCTTTTGTGTCCTGTCTTGTGTTGTGTTTGTCTTGTCTTTGCACTTTATGTATCTAGAACAAACTTCTGTCCTAGCTCTGTGTTGTTGGATTTGTAATTACATGTTGTGTGTTGTGTTAATGTAGCACCAGGGTCCTGGAGAAACGTTGTCTCATTTCACTCTGTACTACGTCAGCTATATGTGGCTGGAATGACAATAAAAGCTTCTTGACTTGACTTGACTTGACTTG
Source organism: Hemibagrus guttatus (assembly GCA_033459395.1). Taxonomy (NCBI): domain Eukaryota; kingdom Metazoa; phylum Chordata; class Actinopteri; order Siluriformes; family Bagridae; genus Hemibagrus; species Hemibagrus guttatus. The sequence goes on from JAUCMX010000019.1 coordinate 20,871,190, forward strand.
ACTGTCCCGCTGGAGTACTTCATATTTTCTTCTGCTGTGATGTTTATATTTTCATTTTTAACACTTTATGTAGGAAACAGTATATACGCTACAGATCCTGTCTTTATATAAGGGTCCTTTTTCTTGTGTAGTGTCCATGCACAAATACCTGTGCCCTGTACCCACACACACACACACACACACACACACACAGTAAAAAGTAAAGACTACAGTTTGATAGATCAGTCAAACACACTGTAACGTATAAAATTAGAGATTTATTTGGTACACAAACTGACAGGACAATAAAGGACAACAGACAAAAGATAACAATTACAATTACCCTTTTAGATTATTACAGTTACACAACACACCCTCAGTCATACACACACTCAGTCACACACACTCAGTCACATACACACGCCAACTCTGCTTCTTTGATCATTTATAAACCTGAGCTGTTTAAGTAAACCACACAATCATTAACATATTATTAATACATGACTCTAGACAATTAAACAAAACTCAACATTAATATTAATATTATTTTTAATAATTAATACACAGAGTTCATTGTACATGTATAATCCTCCTCTAAAGCCTTGAACTAATGAGGAACGATGTGAAGAATGAATGATGAATGATTCTTGTTCTTCACTAAAGAGGTTTTTAATGGCAATAAATAAATTCAGAAATATGTTAATAATGTAAAAACTGTATTTCTTCAATATGCTAATTAGGCGTTATTAATATTAATAAGACAAAATCACAAAACATTACTAAATGTGAACGTTTTGAGTGTTTAGTTTGGTGGAAACCCAACACATCCCCGGGGTGAAGCACGGTGGTGGTGGTAGTGTCTAGTTGGGATTCAGAAAGACGTCACAAAGTTTAAATACTTCTTCATAGGTAGAACACTGACCAGTAATGTCCAGTTACTGTAAATACCTTTAAAGTATTTTAAATCTAAATTACAACTTTGAATTCCTCAAACTAAACACTAATGGTTTTAACACTGAAATCTGTATTTATTAGAATTATTATATTATGAATTGTTTAATTATCATTGATACGTGTGTCTAAGTGTGTAACATCAGTCCAGTATTTTACTGTTTAACAGAAAATATACAAAAATACACACGAGAACCTTCGTGTTTTCAGAACTCAGCATCGCCCTCTAGTGGCTGAAACACTCCAACACCGAGATTATTACAGAGCATTTTTATAAACTGTGTGTGTGTGGTGTGTGTATGTTGTTATGATGGTTAAACACACACAGATGGTGATGGTTCCCTGAGATTATCTTAATCCCGTTGCTTCAGGGCAAACTGCAGAGAAACAAGAAACACAGTAAAGAACGATGTATACACAGACCAGGCGTAATATTATGACCACCTGCCTAATATTGTTTTGCTCCACTTTTTACTACCCAAACAGCCCTGACCCGTCCTGCACTGTGTATTCTGACCCCTTTCTATCAGAACCAGCATTAACTTCTTCAGCAATTTGAGCAACAGTAGTATCGGACCACACGGGCCAGCCTTCTCTCCCCACGTGCATCAATGAGCCTTGGCCGCCCATGACCCTGTCTCCGGTCTTTTGATAGATACTGACCACTGCAGACTGGGAACACCCCACAAGAGCTGCAGTTTTGGAGATGTTCTGATCCAGTGGTCTAGCCATCACAATTTGGCCCTTCATCAAACTCTCTCAAATCCTTACGCTTGTCCATTTTTCCTGCTTCTAACACATCAACTTTGAGGACAAAATGTTCACTTGCTGCCGAATATATCCCACCCACTAACAGGTGTCATGATGAGGAGATCATCAGTCTTATTCACTTCACCTCTCACTGCTCAGTGTTATACCTGATCAGTGTACACACTTATTTATTTAATCATAAATTTAAAAAAAAACATTAATGCATGACTAAACATGCTGAAGCAATGCAATACATTTTAAATGTTCTTAAATGCGCATATTATTTAATAACAAAAGTCATAGTTTAAAATAGTTTAAAACTATTCTAAATAGTAATAGTCTGCAGGATTACTAGCTGCATACCAACATACAGGATTTTTTTTACTAAACTAACTGAGTTTTCTTTTTTATTTATGTTTGTTCATTTTAGAGTTGTTCTAATTTTTTACCAACAAATTTCATTCACTCCTGTTGAACTCAGACTAATCATATTTTCTTAGCTGTTGTTTTGAGCTTGATTTATAATGTAATGATTTATACTCAGTAGTTGTCTGATGTACACTGCTTATTTAAAGTGTATTATTATTATTATTATTATTATTATTATTATTATTATTATTATTTACATTACTTAAATTTATTATTTTATTTTGTTATTGTTCCCCAGGCTGTTATTTGACAGTAAATAAAATAAAATACTGCATTAGAGGCACGAGCTCTGGGGCATTATACTCTAATAAATACTGTATTTATTTATAGAAATAATTAACTTTACACACAAATGTGTAATAATTAAACATTAAATACTAACATGGTGTATTATTTAGCCTAGTTTCTGTTTAATATCTTAAATAAAACAGATGACATCATACAGCATTTCATTTAAAAGTCATTTATAATCGTTAATGTAATCATTAACAGTAAATTTTCCTCAGAAAAGTCCAATTCAATTCAAAAAACTTTATTAATCCTTTATTAATTTAAGGCACGAGATAGTTACATTATAGCTTTGATTAAACACTCAAGGTTTCAGCTCTTCGTCTCTTTATCCTGTGATCTGTTATAAACACTACACTGCTGATCTCTGCTGAATGACGTCACTGTGCTTTTTTACCTTTTGTACGTTTTCAGAGAGCTGTTTAACGTCACCGCGCTCGCTGAACACCTGACTCGCTCTCCGACCCACTGTTCCCATGATGCTCTGCGCCGGAGGGGAGGAGCTAGCCATGCCCACTTTCACAGGAGAAGCTAAAATGTGACAGAATGACTAAATGTTTACATATATTTCACAAATCAACGTGTCTCATCTTAAATCACTGCGTTCAGCATGAAATTTAGATCAGAAGTAATATATAATACTTTATTAGTGTTGTAAGTACACTATATTGGCAAAGGTTTTGGACACCCAATTCAGGTGAATTCAGGTGTTCTAATCACTTCCATGGCCACAGGTGTATAAAATCCAGCACCGAGGAATGCAGACTGCTTCTACAAACACTTGTGAAAGAATGGCTCGCTCTCAGGAGCTCAGTGAATTCAAGCGTGGTACCGTGATAGGTTTCCACCTGTGCAGTCCATACTGTCCTTACTACTAAATATTCCACGGTAGACTGTGGGTGGTGTTATAACCACTGGTGGTTATATAAGTGGAAGCAATTGGGAACAACAGCAACTCAGTCCACGAAGTGGTAGTCCATGTAAAATCACAGATCAGGGTCAGTGCATGCTGAGGAGCACAGTGCGCAGAAGTCCCCAACTTTCTGCAGAGTCAATAGCTACAGACCTCCAAACTTCATGTGGCCTTCAGATGAGCTCAAGAACAGTGTGGAGAGAGGTTCATGGAACGGGTTTTCATGGCCAGGCAGCTGTATCCGAGCCTTGCATCATCAAGTGCATGTGTTCCAACATGACTGCACACCAGTGACCAAAGCAAGGTCCATAAAGACATGGATGAGCGAGTTTGGTGTGGAGGAACTTGACTGACCTGCACAGAGTCCTGACCTCAACCCCATAGAACACCTTTGGGATGAATTAGAGCGGAGACTGCGAGCCAGGCCTTCTCGTCCAACATCAGTGCCTGACCTCACAAATGCGCTTCTAGAGGAACGGTCAAAAATTCCCATAAACACTCCTAAACCTTGTGGAAAGCCTTCCCAGAAGAGTTGGAGCTGTTATAGCTGCAAAGGGCGGGACAACTCCATATTAAACCCTACAGATTAAGATTTGGATGTCATAAGTGCATGTGCATGTAAAGGCAGGTGTCCCAAAACTTTTGGCAATATAGTGTATGTTATAGAGTGCTGGTGTAGAAGGTTATAAGTGTGTTTATTAGCCTCTGTAATGATGAGAAGAGCAGTGTTGTGTAAATTCTGCATATTATATCAGATTTTAATCGTCTGCAGATTCTAATAAACTGCTGTGTAACATGACTCTGAACACCAGGAATATTCTCTGTGTTTATATTAAACATGAGTCACTTTTCCTCCTTTTATCCTGCAGTAAAACTACAACTCCGACTTATTTCTGCTGGCTGGACGATTTAAATACCGAGCCTTAACATTAATCCCATTAAAATATTAATCAACACATGAATCAACACATTGCTTCTCCTGGCACCTCTCCCATCCATTACACTCCAGTGTGAAGGCCAGTGCCAGCACACACACACACACACACACACACACACAGGCTGACTCTGTGTCCCTACTCGCCCTCACTCGTAAACAAAAGGCCTTCTGAACTTTTGTAATGGAGCCTAACAAAGAACCTCACACACACACACACACACACCCCAACCCATCACTGTCACTGGCACACAGAGTTGAAAAGCAGCAACACAGGAAGCAGGAATGATAAAGAGACACTCCGGCTCCGTCCTGAACACCGCTTTGTTTTAGTTCTCGAATGTTACGGTTCTGTCCAGAACGGACCGGGTCTCTAATCGACTAATCGTGTTTAAAGGAAGAGTTCACAAAGGGAATAATAAATATTTTAATAAAATGAACATCACATAAACACCATCAGGGACACGGTGTGTGAGGTAGAGTTTGGGGGCGGAGCCTGAGATGGCTGATGTATGAGTAACAACACTAACTGTGATGTTCAAATTTCTAATAATTTATAGATGATAGATAATGAAATAAAAGATAAATATCAAGTCTATGTCTCACCAGTGTATTATTATTATTATTATTATTATTATTATCATTATTATTACCTTTCTGACTCGGTTCTGGAGCAGAGGTCATGGAGTTCCTCATTCTGTGCAGGAAGATCTTACAGCGGTAGATGATGATGTTTAGTGAGCATGCATCTGTACCAGTAAACACACACACACTCTGTGTCAGGTGCTAATACACCTATATACATCAGAAATGCCACCTGGCTAGGATGTGAAGTATAAAATGAAGCATAAACATCTGAGACAGAGCTTTACAATCGAGAACATTTTGCCCTTTTACACTCACACGAAAAAATCAGGGATAGAAAATACGGAGTGCGCATGGAGATAAAAGCGAGGAAGAAAGACAAAATCTAACAGAGAAACACTGAAACAATAGAATGGAGTTGGTGTTCTATAATTTAATGTTTTTTTACCTCCTAGTAATTTGGACTGGCAGTTAACGAACTCAGTGGGACGAGGCACATCACGACTTTTCTTCTTCTTCTCTAGGACAATTGTTTGTTCGGAGGAGGTGGAGGTGGTGCTGGAGGTAGGGGTGGATGAGGCAGGGGTGGAGGTGAGTTTCTGGCCCACAGGGGGCGCTGTGACACTCGACTCCCTCTGACTCTCCCAGTAATGCTGGCAAAGATGATAGAGGATCTGAATGAACATGCATTTCTCTGCTGATGATGCAGCGATCCACTGATCAGATCTGTGATCAAACACCAGGTCAAACTCTGGACTGTCCTGAATAATCATAATACAAAAAAGGAAAAAAGAATCAAATCTTTGAGATTATTGAACTTGAGCTCATTATTTATCCAAATAGAAATGAACAAAACACTTATAATAAAATAATTTTATTATAAGTGTTGTTGTCACCTTGTCGGGGTCGATGCCGTCCACGCGGCGGAGCTGATCCAGACTCCAGTGTGAACGTTTCTCAAATTGTGGAGAAAATTCAAACTGCTTCACTTTGGTGATGAAAACTTGAGTCGGCTTTTTATTCGTCACTGGAGAACGTTTCAGTAACCCAATTAGCAGAACATTTTAGCATGACGTCGTTCTCTTAGGATCACAACAACATTCACGTTCATATAAAAATCCCTCTCTTGTGCCTGAAATCTGTCATTGTTTATGTTTAAATAAAGTTCTGATGTCATTCACATTACAGTGACATTCCTGTAGCTTAGCGTTAGCCTGACGAGGTTTACATCAGATTATTGTTAGCCGATAGTGTGCTGCTGAATAATGTACCTGACAGACAGAGGAAGGTGATATAATCCCCCTTACGCCCTGCTGGGATGAAGGTCAGTCTTCTCCTCCTCCTCTTCCTCACTTCAATCACTGTTAGCAGATTCTCATGTAGTGGAGTGAAGATTTCTCTGCTTATCGCTGACTGAATCGTCATCCTGCACAACCTGCAGCTGGAGAATGAAATAAAAACATGGACATATCGCAGACTGAGATGATACTACAGATTCATTCATTCATTCATGTTCCTGTCAGTTGTCCTGCTGTGTGTTGCAGTGGCACGTCTGAGAAGATAAGACTAGTCTTCTTGTCCAAGCTTCTAGTGATGAATCCTCAGACATCTCCATGCTAACTAGGTAATATAATCTGCTCCTGGGTTTTGCAGCTCCACCAGACAATGACCAGGGTGTGTCCCTGTAAACGGCCTAAACCTTCTTAACTGGATCCTCTTTATTCAGAGGAGCATCAGTTCTACTCTCAGCTGTTCAACTTCTTACCCTGTCACACACAGTAAGCCCAGAATCTCCATGGAGGAACCTCATTTCCATCTCCTGTACATCCATCTTTATTCTTTCGGTCATTACCCACAGCAGATGATTATGAGTGAGGACAGGGACATAGACTGACTGCAAACTGAGCTCCTGCTTTGGTTCTTTAAATACTGCTGCTGACCGGATTCCATGGTTGTTTTCAACCTACAGTCTTCCTAGAGTTTTCCTTCATGAGACTCAGATTTTCAGTAAGCAATCCTTTCATCTACAGGGAAAAACTCTAACTGTGAGGATCTCATCCTGGGTCTGGTCTGGTCATGAAGACTATCTTCTGTGTGAACTCCAGAAGGAGTTAGATAGCAGAGCTCCATTATATCTTCTCCAGACCTTTCCGTCTCACACACAAGTTCCGTGACGTTGTGCTTTCCCAAAGCCAGTTTCCACAGCAGGTGTCCAGTTCATCAAAAACCATCATCACTGCCACCTGCTCTCACACCTCACCTTCATCTCAGATGTGGTGAGTCCATGACATGGTCCTAACCTGGTCACTGGATTCTCACCTGCAGACAGCACCATCAGGAGGAGTCCTGATAACTCTAACCCAGACACCTCACAGACACAGAAATGTATATAATATATGGTCATTAACATGGTGTTAAACTCCATACAGACGACTGAACAAGAGAGAAAATAAAAGCTAAACAAAATCAGTTTAAAGTTTAAAAAAGGTTGTGAAATACATCAAATAAAAATAGGCAGTATGAAAATAGAAGATTATTAAGAGAAATCAGATGAAAGAAAAGAGTTCAGTTTCTCCTGCACTCTGAACTCTGTTTGTTTTAGAGAATCATTTAAATGAATTGACTCACTCCGATCAAATCTTTTAGAACTTCACACTCACATTTAAAATATATAGATATACAGAGAAACATTTAGATTACAATATTTTTTTAGCATTTACTCTTATTCTAAATCCACTATTATTTATTTCTGCCATTATTATTATTATTTATTATTATTATTACCGCAAAGATTGTACCATTTGCTTTTCTTTTGTGTTTTATTATGGTATAATAATTTCTTATTCTGTGTGTGTGTGTGTGAAACTCCGTCTATCGGCAGTATTTAAACAAACACGGCTTCGCACTACACAATATAAACACACACCTTTTAGAATTATTAACGTTTTATTTTGCTTTATTATTTATTAGAATTAAATGTATTAAATATTCCTTCCTGTTTTTTGTGTTTCTCTAGCTTTTAATTTATTTCACTGTCTTCTTTATCATATTGTGTTTATTATATATAAGATGGTACAGTTACAAAAGTATTATTATTATTATTATTATTATTATTATTATTATTATTATTATTGTTATTACTATGATCATCACTCACCTGATGGTTGTTTGTGCTCCTCAGCTTCTCACACCGATGATTATTTCCTTTAGTTTATTTGCTTTGAATAAAACTCAGCCATATCTCTGTGTGTGTGTGTGTGTGTGTGTGTGTGTGTGTCTGTCACTGCCGCTCTGTGTGTGTGCACTTCGCTGTGATCATGTGATCTGAACTGAATGACTCTGCTGTTGGATTCTGGACTGTGATTGGTCAGGCACTGGATTTATCTCCTCTAACAGCAGCTTTAATGGAAATGCAGGTTATCAAAGCGCTATGTTCATTTTTTCTTCTATTATATTATTTATGACTATATTATGCTTATAAATACAGATAACAACCTGTATGTAACCTGAAATCTCATGAGTGTATCTATAAACAAAAGATTTTGGGCTCTGAGTCTAGAAAAACAAACTGATTTCGAGAAGCGCTGAGGTGTAATAATTCCACTCTAGTCAGTGTGAAGTGTGTGTATTATAAGAACACATGGATTAACACACAGTAAACACACGATACTGCCAAAATCACTTGCTGTGATTTGGATTATTGTGTATGATCTCGCCTGTTTCCCGATTGTGCTCTTGTCCTAGTGTTTTGGATTTGTTTGCCTCGCTACTGCTTTTCTGGTTTTTTGAACCAGAACCAGACCAGTAGCTGAATTAAGTGTGTTGAATGAACAGTAGGCATGCGCAAACAGTCTTTCATTTGGCTTTATGGGATGTGTGTGTGTTTGTGTGGTTCTGCTATTAAACAAATAACAAATATAAGTAACAGCATTATGAAATTAGTATTGATACATTCATAAATATAAAGTGTATCACGGATCATATCAAGTATTACTGATTGAACTACTCTAAGTGTCCAGCTATACAATACACAATACAATTGGAATATCTTCGTTAGATAGGCAAACACACACTGCGTGCAAACTATTAATGAGGAGAATTTGTACAAAGCTAGCAGTGCATTATTTAAACATTGGCAATATTCACACTATAGCACACAAACACGATAATCTTAATTATTAAATGAAGAATGATAATTGTAATACTATACAGCATCAACACACACAATATAACTATATTGTATCCCTGAACAGCATAAATACTCTTATCCGCAGAGCCCACATCCTGCACTCGCTTCTCTCTTTCACACGACTCTGCACATAACATGGTACTGCTCTTGTTTATTGTGTGTGCTCTGGTTGCCGTGAGCACATCAGTCTGTGCATAGGTGATCGTTCAATTATCTATGCTGTCTTTCTTACAGCCGCCCCCAAATGCAGCACATTTGTTTCTGACTAGGTGCTTAGTTTAGGTTAGTAATTGGGACAGTTCTTATCTTCATCTTGAACCTCTGAGAGAACAATCAGCCTGGCTACAAGGCTAGTGTAGGTTCTGTCGTAGATCTTTACATCCACCGTCCTTACGTGTCCATCAGCATTGGGGTAAACTTTGGTGACATGTCTGATAGGGCAGTACGCTCTTGGCAGCTGAGGGTTCACCATCAGTACCACAGAGGGACTGTAGACTGGGGAGATAGTTCTTAATGAAACTATACCAGAACTGGTCAGTCAAAATTTGGGAATGTCTCCAGCAGTGCCTGCACAGGAGTTCGGATTTAGGGTACATAACTTGGGGCAGGGATCCATCCCTCCGCCCCATCAATAGAATTTATTCATTTAGAGTCACTGGATCAAGGTCCTTAGGGTCGGAGGATACATATCCCAATGGTTTAGAATTCAGTATGCCTTCTACTTCTAGGAGAACAGTACTTCTACTTCACAGAGCACCTCGTCTGTGACAGTTTGACAAATTTCCCTTTCCTTCATTCCGCCAAAGTGGGGTGCACCAGGTGGGTTGAAGTGAAACTCTATCTTTTGTTTGGCAAGCTGGAGTTGGAGCTCTGGGGACAGTTCCACAAGAGCCTCTTGCATCTCTGTTTCTTCTCCACAGAAGTTCGTTCCCTGGTCGGAGAACAACTCAGCTGGTGTCGGCATTAATATTCGTGACAATCTCTATATGTACACATCTCTTTGTAAGGCATTTAAATATGATTCCCCACCTCTTCTCGGTACGCCTGCCGACCTTGACTACAAAGGGCCCGAAACTTCCAAAACTTCCAGAGGTCCAAAACCTGTGGCAGATCTCCACAAACACTCCTCGAGTTGAGAATCATAGTCTTGTATCAGAAGCTTAGTAGAGGAATGGTGATGCTCCAGGATGATGGGATGCACAGCAGCTGGGTCTAAGTTTTCAGATCTGCGCAATCTCCCACCAACCCTAATGAGTTCACCTATCTTGTCTAGCTCTGGATACAGTGCAAGTAGATGGCTATTTTGTCAGACTGGTTTCCTATTTTGCAGTAGGCTGAACTCTTCTGTGAAGCTTCTGGCTGGCTGTGACTGATTATGGTGCTGTTTGGCATAAGTGGCACAGCACAGACTACATTTCATACCAAAAGGTAAGACCTCCCATTCAAACACAGATGGAATTTGGTCTCCTTCCATGTCACGCCAGACAAATCTCAGAAGAGGATGATCTTCAGGGAGCAGGCAGACCTGGTGGAACATCGCTTTCACGTCACCACCATAGTGGCTACACTATGCTCTCGAAATCATAACAGTACTCCCAGGAGTGAGGGTCCTTAGGTGGGTCCGGGTAACAGCCACTCATTTAGGTTCAGACCTCTGTACTGGTAAGAACAGTTAAACACGATGCGATTCTTATTATTGTGGTGTGGAATATACCACAATTCCACTGACTGTGTCACCTCATGGGAGTTCAGCTTCTTAACAACTCCAGTCTGAGTCAGGTTCTGAGTTTCAGCATTGTATGCTTTGGCTTGTTTGTAGGCATTACCATTTCCTTTGTGGCTTGGAAAAGGGCGTATCTTTGTGCCTAAGCAGGGAAGGGAAGTGGCACTGAAGGGAAGTACGTCCACTTGCCACAGTGTCTTGACGTTCTTGATGAGCTCTGCCAATTGGGGAATGGTTGAGGTCAATAAACACTGCTGTGGCCAAATTGACTGCTCAAAACGTTTAGTGGGGCCTTGTAACGTCCACCCTAATCATGTCTTCAGAGCTGCCAGTCCTCCTGGGAGTCCTAACCTTACTGGCTTAACAGGAGTAATCAAGTGAGGGTGATCCGCTCCAATTAACAGCAAGGGCTGTGCCTGCTCGAATGCCTGTATTGGGAGGCCCACAAGGTGTTTGTAACATTTCTGTAATTTGTTCATGGGCTAAGAGTGAAGTGCAAGACCAAGATGTTCTGCAGTGAAAGTCCCAGTGATCAGAAAGCTGTGCTGAGGCTTATCAGCTGGGAAAATACGGAATGACACCTTGGACCCGTGAAGAACTGGAATATCTTGACGTATGGTAAGAGCATAGTCCGCTATGGTAGTGCTACATGAGATCCACACTCTAGCTCTATCTCTCCTGGAGGACCAAGGGATTTAAGGATGTCCACGAGTGCTTGTACCTGTAAGGCAAACTTTCTTACAGTGTGTGTGTGTGTGTGTGTGTGCGTGTGTGTGTGTGTGTGTTGAACATTTCTGTTTGCTGTTATAATCACCTCCATTCTTTTGGAAGTTTCTGCACTAGATGTTGGAGTTAGTGTGTAGGGATTAGTCGTCATTCAGCTACAGGAGCATCAGTGAGATCAGACTCTGGTGTTGTGAGAGAGAGGAGGTCTGGGGGTCAGTGGGGTTGAGACAGAGCACACCTTGAAAAGAACTTTAGAAAACCATTAACTTTATATTATGAGGGTAAAGAACTGTGTCGTCCACGTGAGATGTAATTTAGCTCGAATCTCGTTAACTGAGGCTGTTATAAATATGGAAGACCAAATGGGTCACAACACCCTTCAACTTCTCATGAACTGCAGCTGGTCAGAATTCTGCTGTTTCTGTAACATGAACTTCAAATAAATAAATGAGTCAGAATCTAATCTGCACACATTCACATGAATCTTATTGCATCTCTGCTACACATTTACACACCAAACACATGCTAGATGCACAGTAACATAGAACATTTAAAACAAAGTGTACAATAACATGAAACTGAGTTCATCTGAGTAGAGGAGAAACGAGAAAACACACACACACACACAGTCACACACACAGTCACACACGCACACACACACACACAGTGATTTGTACAGTATAATGTGTATTAATGTAAATAAAAAAATCACACACAAAACACAAACTACACATTTCCTTAGCAGTGATGGACTGACCATATCAGTGACCTTCAGATGTCAGGATGGTTGTGTTTACAGAAACCTTCATTAAACCCATGATAAAGCTTATACTGATTAATAAATAATTAGTGTCAAACACCTCGTTCACTGAAATCAGAGTCTTTTTAACGTGTGAGATGTATCTCAGGACTTTGGGTGTGGTCACTTTGATGATTTCATTCGAGTGAAGGTGGTCATTAGCCGATGAGCAGTGTCCATGTCCGAGCGCAGCACTGGTGCAGAACATTGTGTTTATATTAACTGGCTTTTTTTTTACATTTAAATAATTAACATTCCTCACAGTTACAGTGTGTGTGTGTGTGTGTATGTGAGTGTGTGTGTGTGTGTGTGTGAGAGAGAGAGAGTGTGAATTTGTGTGTGTGTGTGTATGTGTGTGTGTGTGAGAGAGAGTGTGTGAGAGTGTGTGTGTGTGTATGTGTGTTATGACTCAGCAGTGTCCTCCTCCTCTCTGTGTGTTGCCTCCTCTCTGTACATGAACGTCAGCAGAAACAGAGCCACGTCGTACGAACACCAATAGCCTGTGTGTGATGTCACCGCTGACCAATAGCGGCTCTCCACAAGCCCCTCCCTCAGCTCAAAGTCAATACGCCGATCCAGCTCCACTACACACACACACACACACACACAAATACTTGTTTAAAAAATTACAGAAATATTATTTTTTTAATTTTATATTACAAGTAAATGGCCACTTACGTATTAACTTAAATGACTTTTTAAAAATGTAAATAATAATAAAGGAGGTTCATTTTGTGTAACACAGATAAATAAATATAAATATCAATAAATATATTTATTCATGTTTTATACCATCGTCAGATGAGTCAGTAAACTGCTCTGTAATACAGTTGTATGAATATTCATATCAGTAATTTGCATATTCATGTTAACGTACAGAGTGTAGCGTTGTCCATGACGGTGGACGTGGACTGGGACATGCTGTTCTCTCTCTCCATCTTCTCCTCCATCTTGTCCTCTGCTTCTGTAACTTCACCCTCGTCCCCGTTAGCACCGCCCTCTGTCTCATACGGCCCCACCTCTGAGTTAATTGGCTCCTCTTCAGTCCCTCCCACCTGTCCACTCGAGCGGGAGAAACGGGAAAACAGGATTCCACCAATACCTTTACCGATGCTTGCCGCTCCTGACATACACACACATATACACACATATAGATGTTACATGACTAATAACAGGTATCAATATATTATCATACTATTATATTCAATTTGTGTGTGTGTGTGTTACCCATAATGCTAGCTCTCCCCAGGTTGGTGATGGACCCTCCCACTCTGCGCTGCTGTGGGGGGGATGTGCAGGGACTCGGTGTCTTCTCGCCCTCTGACAGAGACACACACTCTTTGAGAGGAGTCAGAAACACTGGCCGCATCTCATTGTATGGGGTGGGGCTGCTGGTGTTGTACCTGTCTCACACACACACACACACACACACACACACACACACACACACACACACACACACATAGATTATTGTAAGCTACTGATCTTATTGTTTATCCGGAAATAATGTCAGCAAAAAACACTTCTTTCTTTCGTTTTATCACTGATGTGACATCATAAGATACGACAGTGCCGCCCAAGAAACGCCCAAAATGGACGAACTTCTTCTGCTCTCCCGGACAAATAAGGATTTTTCAAACTCTGCTGCTCTGTGTTTTACTGAATCCTGGCTGAACGACGCCATTCCCGGACAACGTGCTTAATCTGCCGGGCTTCCAGCTGTTCAGAGCGGATCGGGTCGCAGAATCAGCGGGGACATCGCGTGGCGGTGGGACATGCTTCTACATCAACGAAAGGTGGTGTACAGATGTAACAGTGTTGAAGAAGATGTGCTGTCCCGATTTGGAAAAGTTCTTCATCAACTGTAAACCGTTCTACTCGCCGTGGGAGTTTTCCTCATTCATTCTTGTGAGTGTTTACGTTCCACCGCAAGCGCACGTGAGCTCGGCTCTACAACACCTGGCTGATCAGATCGCACACACAGAGCAACAACACCCGGACTCTGTTATCATCATTCTCGGGGACTTCGATAAAACAAACCTCTCACATGAACTGCCAAAATTCAAACACCACATTTCGTGTCCCACCAGAGACAAAAATATTTTGGACCACTGCTACACCACAATAAAGGATGCATATCGCTCTGTACCCAGAGCAGCTTTAGGACTCTCTGACCACTGCCTGGTTCATCTTCTCCCAACATACAGGACAAAACTTAAATCTGCTAAACCTGTAGAAAAGGACTGTAAAGAGATGGACCAGCGAAACAGAGCAGGACTTACAGGCCTGTTTTGAATGCACTGATTAGAGTAATTTTGAAGCTGGTGCCACAGATCTGGATGAGCTCACAGAGACTGTAACATCATATATCAGTTTCTGTGAAGACATGTGCATCCCTACCAGGACTTTCAACAATGATAAGCCATGGTTCAGCAAAACTCAGGACATCTTCGTCCTTTTTGACCTTTTGCCATCTGGCCGATGCTACAGAGCAGCAACTACCAGGACAGGCACAAGAACAGTTTCTTCCCCCAAGCAATCTACCTTTTGAACAGTTGAATGTTCCCAACATTGGGCAATAAAAATAAAAATGTGCAATAACCTCATATTTATTTGTTACCACACCCACATCCCTACATCTCAACTCATCCTATTCTATTCTGTACATACAAATTACTTTATTTTCCTATTTAAATATGTGTTTTTATTTCTCATCCTATTTTTTGTTGTTGTTGTTTGTATTGTTGTTGTCTCTGTGCACTGGAGCTTGTGACCACTAAAACAAATTCCTTGTATGCGCAAACATACTTGGCAATAAAGCTCTTTCTGATTCTGATTCTGACATGCATAAGAATCCTGAAAGAAAGAGACAGAAACTAAAACTATAACCTAAAAAAATAATTATATAATGAAATCATTTACAGGGTCTATAAATGCTGCAGGTGTCTGATGTGTGAGAAAATGCTGAGAATATTTTATATAAAATAAATCTATCACTGGAAATGTGTCATAAGTTAAAATATTTCTCTTTTATTTTAGAGTGGAACTTCGGCATGGGGATTTAATTGGTTCTGCAGGCGAGTTCTTAAGGTAAAAATCTGTAATGTGAAACGAATTTTTCCATCAGAAATAATGTAAATGTTGATAATCCATTCCAACTGGCCAGAAATATGACCATTACCAATATGAAGTGTATGTAAACTGTATGGCTACTTACAAAAGAAGTGTCACATCACAGTGGGAGGTCAAACACCAGAAGGAGCCCTCTCCCGAGTTTTGAACTCTATTGCCCATGTTTCCACACAAACATAAAAGGAGCGCACACACTATACTCAACGCGAAGTATCATTTCCATTGTCAGCATAGCAAGCCTTCTTTCATTGTTCAGTGTAGCCATAGTGTATGACCTTAGCTTTTCTCGTTTATGATTTGTGATATAGCCTAGTGTTTCAGATTTGCTTGCCTGTTTGTTTGCCTTCCTGGTTTTGACTCTTTGCTACGTTTATGTTCTTAAATTTTTGCCTGCTAATAAATCTGCTCATGGATTCAAATCCTCTTACCTCCGGCGATTCATCACAGAATACTTCACCAGCGGATTTAGTAGGCAGCGATTATAATCAATCAAGAAGTGATCATCCGTGCATACCAAGATCAAGTTGAGGCACTTCAGATTGCCAACCAACAACTCCAAGCCTCCAGCTCCTCCTCCCGCAGCTCTCGATCCTAACATGCCAGCATCACGCACCGAATCTCCACGAATGGCCCTCCCCGAGAAATTTGATGGATCCACCGACCGCTGCCATGGCTTCCTTCGACAGTGCGACAATTTCTTCACCTACCAGCCCGAATTCTATGGAGCAGACATCACAAGGTGTGCTTTTATGCTATCTTTACTTACCGGCAAAGCACTGGACTGGGCTTCAGTTGTGTGGGACAGTGATCCACAAGTTAAATCTTTAGCCAACTACTTTGCTACCTTGATTCGGGAGATGTTTGAATACCCAGAGGGAGGAAAAAATATTTCAGTTCAACTACTTGAGTTACGCCAAGGTTCAGAATCTGCTGCTGAATATGCTATCAAGTTTCGTACCCTAGCAGCACAATCAGGGTGGAATGAAACGGCCCTGCTAGCTGTGTTCCATGAAGGCCTTCACCCAGCTCTACAGGTGGACATGGCATGTCGGGAAATGAACATGACACTCTCCCAGTTCAGTACCACCACCATCTGTTTGGACAATTTAAGGCGTCAACACCATCCTAACCCACGTTCTCATGGCCGTCCACACCGCCACCTCAACGTCCTCGACCCTAGGAAGGGTAATGTTGAACCCATGCAGCTCGGCTGAACCCACGTGTCCAAGGAAGAATGCCAGTGGCGTGCTCAACTCTGGCTGTGACAACCCGGCCACCGGTCTACCGGTGCCCCGAATGCCCATCCACGTCACAGGTGAGGGTGAATCACCTTTTGTGCAGTCACTTTATTAGCCATGTTTCGCAATGTTCCTGATACTGTTTTGGTTTCAGTGTTGATGGATTCTGGGGCAGCCATCAACCTCATAGATCACGGGCTCATGGAGAAATTACACAATTTCCTGCACTCCACCACTTCACCATGTGCGTCCTGTGCTGCAACGCTTGCTGGAAAATAACCTGTACGTAAAGCTAGAGAAGTGCGAATTCCATCAAGAGACCATCACCTTCTTGGGATATATACTTTCCCTGGTGGGAATAGAGAAGGACCAAGCAAAAGTACGAGCCATCACAGAATGGCCTGTACCCTCCACCATCAAAGAACTACAACGTTTCTTGGGGTTTGCCAATTTCTACTGACGCTTCATAAGGAACTATAGTACCGTCACAAGTCCACTAACCTCCCTGCTAAAGAACAAACCTAAGAAGCTTTCCTGGAATGACACAGCTCGAGAGGCTTTTACTGAACTCATACTCAGCTTCACCACTGCCCCCATTCTCTGACACCCTGACCCAGATGTCCCCTTCATTGTAGAACCACTGTGTACCGCTTCTAGCTGTGGTATCGGCACTGTCCTGTCACAACTTCATGGGAACCCAGGAAAGTTACACCCGTCCACTTTTTACTCCAGGAAATGAACAGCGGCAGAGGTCAACTACAATGTGGGGTATCGCAAACTGCTGTCCATAAAAGCAGCACTAGAGGAATGGCGACACTGGCTAGAGAGAGCTCGCCACCCATTCATTATCCTCACAGATCCCCGTAACTTAGAATACGTACATGGAGCCAAGCGCTTGAACCCTTGCCAGGCCTGGTGGGCCCTCTTTTTCTCACAATTCCAATTTACATTCACCTATTGTCCAGGCTCCAAAAATGGGAAGGCCGATGCTCTTTCCAGGCAACAGTAATCTAAAGATCTTGTCTCTCACCCTGAACCCAGCATTCCTCCATCTGCTATCCTGGCCCCAATTAAATGGAATTTATTGGAGGAGATCCAGCAGTTCCTCGCTGAAGACCCTCTGCCAGCAACCTGTCCGCCTTCTAAGCTCTACGTTCCTGCCACATTACGCCACTGAGTGATGAAATGGGTCCACGAATCTCTTCGCTCCAGCCACCCTGGCATTCACTGTACTACCCAACTGATAAGGCAAAGATTCTGGTGGCCTTCACTAAATCACGACGTAGAAGAATTTGTCAAGTCATGTGCCACGTGCCCTCAATCTCAATCTCAACCAACCACCAGTTGCCAAAGGGGCTATTACAACTGCTACCCATTCCCCAACGGCCGTGGTCTCACATCTCCACCGATTTCATAACGGACCAAACCGAATTCGGGGGGCTTCACTACTATCCTGGTCATCATCGATTGCTTTTCTAAATCTTGTAAATTTATTCCCCTTAAGGGGCTACCCACGGCCATGGAGACAGCAACAGCCCTGTTCTATCACGTGTTTAGAAACTTTGAACTACCAGAAGACATTGTTTCTGATCGGGGCACCCAATTCACGTCACAGGTCTGGCGGGCCTTTTGCACTGGGGATCAATGTCAGTTTAAGTTCCAGCTACCACCCCCAGTCTAATGGACAAACAGAATGTCAAAATCAAGAAATTGGACGGTTTCTCCATCAGCATCACTGGAGCGAGTTCTCCCCAACACACTCCTGACACTCCCTGACACACTCGTCCACAGGCCTCACACCCTTTCAGTGCATTCTGGGCTATCAGCCATCCCTCTTCCCTTGGTCTGATGAGTCATCAGACATTCCCGCCGTCGACGAGTGGTCTAGGAGAAGTCAGGAAATATGGGAACGAGCACATGTGCATCTTCAAAGGGCTGTAAGGAGACAGAGCCTCCAAGACAACCGACACAGACGCCAACACCCCACCTATCATGTTGGCCAACTAGTCTGGGTATCAACCAAGAATCTAAAATTATGACTCCCTTGCTGCAAACTCAGTCCCAGATTCATTGGCCCCTTCAAAGTAATTCGACAGATCAATCCGGGGTTACCACCTGCAGCCCCCCTCTTGGTACCAGATCTCACCCACATTTCATCTTTCCCTGCTCAAACCAGCCCACAAAACCCATTCCACTGATGCGACAACCTTCAAACCTCCCCCTCCATTAGATATTGACAGGATCCCTGCATATCAGGTCCACGTATTCCTAGACTCGCGTAGACTCAGAAATCGTACCTAGTGGACTGGGAGGAGTACGGTCCAGAGGAATGTTCCTGGGTCGATGCCGCATATCCTATCCTAGACCCTAAAAAAAATTCGTACAATTTGTAAACTCTCTTCAGTTGTCTTTCACTGACGCTAACAAGCTTTTAAAGACTCTCAGACATATGCACCAGCATTCGGTTCAGTTTGTTTGTTTGTATGCTGAAAATGCTTTGTATGCCCAAAATTTTTCAAAATTTTTTCGTATGCTGAGGATACACTGTATTTATTTCATTACTAAAATGTCAGGAACCGTCAGAGATTTTTTCATTCATTCATTCATTGTCTACAGCTTATCCGATCATTTCTCGGGTGACGGGGAGCCTGTGCCTACCTCAGGCATCATTGGGCATCAAGGCAGGATACACCCTGGACAGAGTGCCAACCCATCACAGGGCACACACACACTCTCATTCACTCACAAAATCACACACTACGGACAATTTAGAGATGCCACTCAACCTACAATGCACAATGCATGTCTTTAGACCGGGGGAGGAAACCGGAGTACCCGGAGGAAACCCCCGAAGCACAGGGAGGACATGCAAACTCCACACACACGGCGGAAGCGGGAATCGAACCCCCAACCCTGGAGGTGTGAGGCAAACGTGCTAACCACTAAGCCACCATGCCCCCCCCCAGAGATTTTTTAATAAATTAATCTATTTGTGTTGACTCCAGCCCCACACTTTTACAGTACTGATGAATTAGGCTTATGCCCAAAAAATACACAATTAAAGTTGTTTTTCTGATGTGAAGAGACACCTCAAGCATCACCCTTCAGGATTGTGTTTTCTGTAACATGTGAATGATGCAGTAAGAGTGTGATTGTTGTGTGAACTGCAGTAACATGATGTTTTTTGGGTCTTGTGTGAACAATATGTAGTTTGTCCTGTGTCATTACCAGTGTATCTGCACAGGAGCCACGTTACTGTAGTGTTTCAGGATCAGAGGCTCCAGTCTGTATGCCTGAAACACAACAACAACAAAAAAGAACACAAATCAATCAACAAATGTGAGCAGCCATGGCAGAGATCCAAGCTTTGTGCAGAAACGGACACTAAAGTGTTGTTTATGTCGGATTAGATTTAATAGATGATCACATGATCACAGAACATTTCAGACAGGTGGAGATTAACAGCCATGTTTCTTGATGGTATTTTTTAGTGAAATTTTATTCAGGTTCTGAAATAGACAGCTTGTAATCCATTTATTTATTACATGTTAAATTTAATGTGAATTAAATTGATGGATAATTGAATAAATTTAATGTGTTGGGTTTTTTCACAGAAAATTTTGAACAATGTGACTTTCTCCCAGTTTACTTTAAAATGATAGTGAACTAAAATTCACTTCTGGAACTTGTGTAAATTTTACATAACATTTCATAAAATTTTACAAATATATACAGTCTAAAAATAGCAAGGTTCTGCTATTATTATTATTATTATTATTATTATTATTATTATTATTATTATTATATCATCCTATCTTCCAGCTCTACTTGACTTATAAACTTTATTTGTAGTAGACTTTTTCTAAATTTGCCTGGAGCGAGGAATGGATTTTTTGAAAGTCGTGGTTATTTCTCGCTCCACTACCCCTCCATCATGACCACAACATGCTAATGACCCACAATGCAACTGCATCAGAGCAGGAACGAATTCATGTGTTAAGGAGAGTTAAAGACCTCTGACAGAAAGAGGGATTTTCTGAAACTTTACCTTAAAAAAGGTGAACAAAAATACAAATCAGGCCAAAGAGGATGCCTTCAGGAATGGGGACAGAGTCTTGTACAATCAGGCCAGAAACACACTGATAAGGAGATTAGGGTGGCTAAGAGGAGCTACGCTAAAAAGCTGGAAAGCCAGTTCACTTCCAACGACCCTGCTTCAGTGTGGAAAGGCCTGAAAGACATCACAAATTACAAGACACCATCCCCCAGCACTGAGGCCAATCAACAACTTGCTGAAAACCTAAACGAGTTTTACTGCAGATTTGAAACTCCCAGTCTAACACCCCACGCCCCATCTGAACATCTCTCTACTCAACCATTAACACCTCCAAACCCCCCCCCCGCACTTCGGATCAGTGAAGATGATGTGCGTCAGATCTTCCTGAAGTGGAAGAGAAGAAAAGCACCAGGCCCAGACGGTGTCACACCAGCCTGTCTGAAAACCTGTGCTGACCAGCTGGCATCTTTTCACAGGTCTTCAATAGATCACTGGAGCTGTGTGAAGTCCCTGCCTGCTTCAAACGTTCCACTATCATCCCCATCCCAAAGAAACCCAAGATAACAGGACTTAATGACTACAGACCTGCTGCTTTAACGTCTGTGGTCATGAAGTTGTTTGAAAGACTGGTGTTGGCTTATCTGAAGAACATCACTGGACCCTTACTGGACCCCCTGCAGTGCTTACCGGGCAAACAGGTCTGTGGATGATGCAGTCAACATGGGACTGCACTTCATCCTACAGCATTTGGACAAATCAGGGACTTATGTGAGGCTCCTGATCGTGGACTTTCGGCCTTCAACACCATCATCCCAACACTCCTCCAGACCAAACTAACCCAGCTCTCTGTCCCTAGCTCTATCGGTCAGTGGATCACCAGCTTTCTGACAGATAGGCATCAGCTAGTGAAACTGGGGAAATTCATGTCAAACAGCCGCACCACCAGCACTGGCGCCCCCCAGGGTTGTGTCCTCTCCCCACTGCTCTTCTCCCTTTACACCAATGACTGCACCTCCACTGATCCATCTGTCAAGCTCCTGAAGTTTTTGGATAACATTACAGTCATCTGCCTCATCCAGGACGGTGATGAGTCTGCTTACAGACAGGAGATTGAGCAGCTGGCTGCCTGGTGTAGTCTTAACAACCTGGACCTCAACACACTCAGAACAGTGGAGATGATAGTGGACTTCAGGAGGAACACCCCTGCACTCCCCCCACTCACCATCATGAAAAGCACTGTAACAACAGTGGAGTCATTCAGGTTCCTGGGCACCACCATCTCTCAGGACCTGAAGTGGGACACTCACATAGACTCCATTGTCAAAAAGATCCAACAAAAGATTGTACTTCCTTTGGCAGCTGAGGAAGTTCAACCTGCCACAGGAGCTGCTAACACACTTCTATTCAGCCGTCGTTGAGTCTGTTCTGTGCACGTCTATAACTGTTTGGTTCGGCTCAGCTACAAAATCAGACATCAGAAGACTACAGAGAACGGTTCGGACTGCTGAAAGGATTATTGGTGCTCCTCTGCCCACCCTTCAAGAACTGTATACATCCAGAGTGAGGAAAAGGGCTCAGAAAATCACTCTGGACCCCTGACATCCAGGGCATCTGCTTTTTGACCTTTTGCCATCTCGTCGGCGCTACAGAGCACCAACTACCAGGACAGGCACAAGAACAGTTTCTTCCCCCAAGCAATCTACCTTTTGAACCACCCCCACATCCCTACATCTCAACTCATTCTATTCTATTCTATACATACAAATTACTTTATTTTCCTATTTAAATGTGTGTGCTAAATATGTTCGTTTTTATTTCTCATCCACTGGAGCTTGTGACACTAAAACAAATCCCTTGTATGCGCAAACATACTTGGTAATAAACCTCTTTCTGATTCTGATTCAAATGTATCTTTAAAGGTAATGATGTAAAGGAGAACGTGAGTGTGGGGAAGTGATTACACATGCGTCAAGGAAACACCACAAAGTGTTCCACTCACATGTGAAAAGATCTGAAGGTTATATCTCATTGTCTTGCTCCTTGTGTTGTGTATGTATCTTACACTGAATGCAAAGCTTCTGCACTGAGATTTGGCATATTTATTTAAGAAAATTGGACAGGAACACTGGAACAGGAATTAGGCAAAACGTTTTTCCATGGAACACACAGAGCAAGGAGTGATTGAGGATCAGAAAACGGTAAAACCCGGAGCGGAGCTGGAGCTGGAGCGGCGTGATTATGGAATGCTTTGAGTGGTGAGTGGAAATTATTGCCATTCCACTCCACTCACAAGCTCTGTTGTGAAGGTCAGGGGGCACATACTTTTATACATACAGTGTAAAAAGGGTGTGGTGGTAAGATGGTGGTGGTGGTGGTGTTGTTCTCACCACCGGGTCTGTGGGGTGGAAAATGTTGAAGAGTCTGTTACAGATGGTGCGTGGCAGGATGTGGTTCTGAGTCCTGCAGGAACCGGGACGAACCCCACGCAGAGCCAAGAACACGGCCAGGGGAGAACCCATGCAGAAAAAGTTCTCCACCTCAAACACACACACATACACAACAGACACACATATACACAAACACAGACATTCAAATCAGCATTACATTTGGGCTCTTTCAAGGATTCTTTATAGTAGCTCAATGCTAATACTGATTATAATCTATTTTATTTTGTAAATCTGCAATTACAGCACAATAGTAAAATGTATAGAGAAATACACACACACACAGAGACATGCACTAACTATATTGCCAAAAGTTTTGGGACACCCCTCCACATCATTGAATTCAGGAGTTGTTTTTCAGGGGTTGGGCTCGGCCCCTTAGTTCCAGTGAAAGGAACTCTTAATGCTTCAGCATACCAAAACATTTTGGACATTTCATGCTCTTTGTGGGAACAGTTTGGGGATGACCCCTTCCTGTTCCAACATGAATGCACACCAGTGACCAAAGCAAGGTCCATAAAGACATGGATGAGCAAATTTGGTGTGGAGGAACCTTTGGAATG